>LGAG01000450.1:612269-625732 GCA_001278395.1 Lerema accius | reverse complement strand
TGTCGAATCAGGTGACGTCTCGCGAGTCGCGACCAATCAGAATAAAGTACGATGAACTGTTATCTCGGTCGGAATCGTTTTAACTGACTCGCTTCGGTAAAACGCGTTTTGTCTAGTAAGAACTAGTTTGATATTAATTCTGAGTATTAGTTAATTCTAGTTTTCACAAAGGCATTTAGTAAAAACTAGTTTTAACTAGGAAAAACGCGTTTTATCTAAGAACGGGTTTTAACTGTAACATATATAATAAAATATAATAAAATTAATTAAAATTAATACACAATAATAATTAACAGGATTGAGAAATACATATCAACTTGTAACTGTAATGTCATTGTCTACTATAGACATGATACCTACTGATGAATTACCAAACTGATGATACTGTCTAGATCTTGATCTATAATCTTAACAGATAACCACCGAGAATTCTCTTAGTTTATGAGACGTAAAACATAACAGTCAACATAATTCTTAAAATTATGGTAACTATATTGTGCGGAATTGAAAGACCTTTTTGACATACAAATAAACATAATGAAATATAGTGTGATTATTTGTTTAAAATAGCCATAACATGTTCTTTTTACTAAATTACATAGATTAGAATAGTATAATAATTAGAATACGTGTAATAATAATTTAATGGCTCATGAACATGATATTCTAAACATTTAAGTGGTAAAATTTGGTTAGATTATAAAATGGTTGAGAATCGTTGAACATGTTTGCGATAGAGATATCGTAAATAGGGTTAAATAAAATAATACAAAGTGGTGTATTTTTTTTTTGAATCAAGGTACTTTTTTAACCCAAAAATTAGGCGTAGCGACGAATCATGAATTACATTAACACTGTATAGGGGCGGTTTAAGTGTTACGCAAGCAGAATCACAATTTTTTTTCCCCATTCCCTTTCTAGCCAATTTTCCCAGCAAAAAGTAAAGAAAGCTCTTCTTACCGTCCCGTCTCATTCTTCCCGTCCTCCCGTTCTTACGCAACACTTAAACGGCCCCATACCTACTATTTAGATGCTTTGATTTTAAATAATATCATAATGTTAACTTTTCAGACGACTTTACGTTTTTAAGACCAAGCAAGAAGTGAAATCAATTAGGTCAACCACGATATTATTTTATCGAATCGTTATGCAAACTGAAATATCTACTTGGACATATAAGCAAATAACTCATTCAAAAATGGCCTAAAGGTAGTCGCTGGCGATTCATCTACCAATACAAGTGTACTACATTTGACTAAGAAAACACACAAGACAATCTATTAGACACTGACCTATCCCAAATAATTTTGAATACAGATTGTTTATTTTTCGTATTATTTCGCCAAAAGTATCGATATCGATATTTGAACTGTTGTACTTCGAGTCTGATTTGATCCTATTAATTTTCGTATAGTTATGAGAGTATTTCGAGTGTGTCGTCAATAGGTAAGATATTAAGTTGCCGCGGGAGATTTTTAAGTTAAATTTGTGCCGCGTGGAGACGCCTAGACGTTTACTAAAACAACGTACACTAATAAACATATCAACTACTCATGCTACGCCTTGAATTTGTTTATTTATTGGAAGTATGTAGATGTCATTTTCTACAGGTGCTTTTCAATTTTAGATTATGCCATCCTGATGTAATATTCTACCTTCCCATAGGACTATTGACAGAGAAAATGATTTAGACCGATATTTTGTTTAATTAGCTGATTTTAAAATTTACCTTTCAAGTGAATTCACGACGATAGAGAGAAAACTATCGAATATTACATCTCTGTCTGTTTAAATATTATTTTTTTAACAATGAAAGGTGAAAGTGATATTTAAAATACATCAAAAGCACTATAGGATACGAAGTCAACAGTATTTGATATACAAGTTAAACTAAAGAACTTTCCGATGACGTAGTAAGCCTTCCAGAGTAAGTAATTTATCTCCCCTTTTCTAAATCACGATTCCGTTCGCTATAATTATAATCATAGAGCTCTTTGTGAACTTTTGTAGAATAAACTGATACCAAATTTGAGTTCCAGATATAAGATGTAAATGTCTCTGGAAGGCGGAAGAGCACACTTTTTTCAAAACATCGATTTATCTAAGCATCAAATAATTTAAACAAACAAAGTATTTTTTTCGTCTTTTTCTTTTAATTTCACATTTTTAACCCGACTGAAATTTAGAAAGTCATCAAAGAAATGAAATTCTTCGATCACATAATGGATCTGTCACCAATTAGCCAAGTTCATACATGTTACAAGACAGTTTATTGATTTACTAAGAAACTTCCTTCTCGAAGGGGTCCGAAGACCGCACATACGTTTTGTTTTTGACTATTTGGCCATATTCGCCGACGGAACCCCGAAATTTACACCAAATACATTTATATTCATATTAGATTAGATAATATAGAACAGGGCTACTTGTAGTGCAATTCGCAAACCCAATGTGGTTCGCCAAAAAAAATTGTAGGGGTTCGCGATAAAATTTTATTTACCAACTCTTTGCCAATATTATTATCATACTTTTTTAACATACATAATTATCATATATACATATCATACTTGTTCCACAACAAGTAGTTGTTACATAATTAATTATAAAAAGAAGGGTTTGGCGAAACCAACTTAGTGTAGCCCTCATATAGAATAATTATTATAATGTATTATTAATATACATATATTATTACATCATAACATAATATTTTGATAACGAAAAAGTTAAGAAAAAATAAAATACGTAATAACGGAGAATAATGTAAATAAAAATTGATGAAAAATGTCATTAAAATAATTGTACACAACATGAAAATAAAACAAAATAATGTCAATAAAAATTGGAGAAATAAGTCATTAAAATCAATTACTGCGTAATTTACATACTAGTAACTAAATTAATTAAAATGCTAAAATTAATTAAATTCTTAAAATATATTAACCATAATTAAAAATATAATTTATATCGATTGCGTCGGTAACGAATGATTCGCATTAAAAAAACGGTGTTATCAATTTAAAATTCGATTGGCGAATCACCGCCACCGACAATTGGGGCGTAAGAGAGCCCTAGACAGATCGACGAAAGTCGAGAAATTTAGAGATTATAATCCAATTTTGTAGCTCCGCTTGAGTTAATTTTACCAATTGTTGTTATAAGAGTGTCAGATCGTAATAGATAATCATAAACTTAGTTTATATCTGGCGGTGTACGAGAAATGAACGTATTTACGTACATTCGGTATATATACGTACACGAAAAAATAAATAATAACAACATGTCAAATCGTAGTCGCATAGATTAAAAAATAATTGTGATTATTGAATATTCATTATAATCATGTCAAATTGTATAAAAAAATAACTTAAAAGATAATAAGCATAGGTATTGCACCACGATTAATAATGTAAAAAATCATGTCATTTTGGCACTTAAGTCAGTATTATTTTAAGATAAAAAATACATTAATTGTAAATAAAAAAATAAAAACATTATTTGTAAATACGTTCATTAGACCTAGACCGCACTTATGCTAGTGCGTGACGCACTAGCCTTACACGAACACAGGCAATACGAACTTAAAATTCAAGCGGGCAAGTCAAAATTCGACACGTGTATTTGTGGCACGTGAGATGGATCAATTTTTGCCGTGGTCTTATAGTCGCACAAACCTAATTCCTTCAACTTCCATTCCCATCCCATCATTTGCACAGCGTGCAACGTTTCTGCTTCAGTATGCTGACGTCGAAGCATTCCTTCCTATTGAACCAAATATAATCATCATTAAATCAATCCTTATTTTAATCATTATCTATATTTTGTTTGATATGGTCATTTGCTAAGTTTTGTTACTTGGTCAATCGCATTGAGCTTTATCAAAACCATGTAGGTAAACTAAAATTTCAGAAGAGTGTTTTAATATTCAGATCTCATCTAAAGAGATTGGTAAATACATAAGCCGTAGAATGTTTGCGCTCATGTACAGCACAAATGTATCTTAAGCAAGGACCATAGTCTTTATTATCTCTCGTCTAATCTAGATAAGAAGTTACCTTGATTTTCTCCCACTTATCGTCGACCTCCTGGAGCCACGAGTTGATCTGTCTGCCGTTACACCGGGATCGCTGCGCGTTCCGTTTCTCCTCCTGCTCCGGTGCGAGGATGTTGTAAACCTCTCTGTCGCGTAATATCGTACACACGGAGAAAGGAAGAGCCTAAACAAAAATAACAAGTGATTCTTCAGTCTTTGGGGCCTTTGAAGTGTTACTTAGGAGTGTGTGTATGTTTCTAAAGTAAAATTACGATATAGGTAGCTTACGTAAATATGCTATGCTTAGGGGCCTTGTTTTAAAACAATTGAACAAAATTCGAAAGGTTCAAGAGGAATAAAAAGACCAATGTATAAACTATATTTGGTGGCGTAATCTCATCTCAATTATGATAGTACTACTTAGCTCATTTGGCAGAAAACGTGAAGTATCCTACTAAAATTATACATGTTAAAGTTTGTAAAGATGTTTGGATATTTGGTCGTTTGTAAGTCCTTTACAATCTAACAATTGAATGGATTAAGCTGAAACTTGGCACACAGATACTTTGAATCCGGGAATAGGACATAGGATAGATTTTATCCTGATTATAGGTTCCCTTGGGATAAATCCAATATTTTTAACTACTTTTCCGCGATCAAAGCCGCGTGCGTTGTCTAGTATTTCTATATACCTGATTAGCAACGGCACGCTCGGCGCGCCCGTGTACCCGCAGTATCTCTTGCTCAACAGCCAGAACCAACTTCTCTTTCTCAACCAGATGTTGTATACGTAGCCGAGTTCTGAAAACAAAAAAATATATTAAAAAAGGGGTTTCTAAATTCACAGGATATTCATTAAATTAATCATCTAGCTATAGAATACCTCTCTTTCTCCTGATCCATAAACTCGTTTAACATTTGCGGCGGCAAATTAATCGGAATCTCAACCTGTGGTTCCGAATGAATGTTCTGTTGAAGAGTGTAGGTGCATCTGTTCATCAAATACTTGTTGAAGTCTTTCGGAGGCTTCGGTTTTACCGGAAACAAGGCTTTTTGACGGCGTTCAACCTGTTGAAGAAAAGATTATTATTGAAAACCTAGCTTCAAAATTGACAAAGTTTCTAACTATACCTCGTTTTTTTCGTCGTGATATAAAAGGTAAACAATCTTACACTGTCTTTTTGTTGTAATTATCGATTTAAAAATAAGACAGACACAAATTTAAAAAAACTAAAGAATAAACAATAATTTAATGTTAAAATAAATTTCTGTATAATTCTAATTATTTTTTTTAATTAATGAAATAAATAAAAGTTGTGCCAAGATTGTTTACCTTTTATATCACGACGAAAAAAACGAGGTATACACATCAGCCTACTTCACTCTTTAATGTACAGAAATCTATTCTTAGTGCTCCTCTACGGTGTATAGGGAACTCTGTACTAAGAGTTTCATGTTTCAAGGTCTAATATGTAGTATGTCTGATGTCTGTATGGTTTGTTTATGTTTTTAAACTTTACAAAACGGGGATAGATAAAAAAAAATTGACGTGCATAAGTGTATTATTGATACCTATCCTACATAAACAAATTATTTTGAATTTGACTTAGTATTTGTATGATGAAGATTATAATATTTTTATCATAAACAATTCACGTTTACATATTATTATACACTTTTGTAAGGATTACGTACCTGTTTTCTAATATGGATGTAAAGCTGATAGGGATTGGAGTGAGTGATGTTGTGGGAAACGGTGGTGCTATCGGGAACCTGGTCACTGTTCTTGGACTCGCGCGAGTGACTGTCCTTAGACGCCTTGAGCTTCCGCTTGCGAGGATGTAATTCTGCAGAATGTCCAGAATGTTCTTAATATTCCATTCATATTATAGTGAAAGGAAACAAAATAAAATTCTTGAAAATTACATATTTCGGGGTTGTTATTTACAAGCACTGGAAAAACGTCAAGTTGACTTCATACTGAGAAAGCGTAAATTGAAAAAAATAAATTAATTAACATCAAAAACTATAAGCGTTTTTAATAAACCACCTATATAGAATGTTTAATTTAATTTTATTGTATTTTCTTACCTGACTCTGTTTTTCCAGAAGTCGACGTAGCGTGATCATGATCGTGACCCTAAAAATAAAAATATTGTTTATATAACGTAACCATACAACAAATTATTAATACAACGGTAACCATACAACAATAAGTACGAGCAATAACAAAATAAAACCTAACACTACTAAAATAATACATACGAATAGCTGTGTGCGTTTCTACATTAAAAAATAATTAAAATGAACATTAACAAAATCTACAACAGTCTAAATACGGTTCTAAAACTTACAGAGCCTGAAGGAAGAGGACTTTTGTTAGAATTCAATGCTTGATTATGTCCTGACTGTGGAGATGTCCTTTCTTTGTCTTTGTCACCATCATTGGCCCTGTGTGAGCGGAGAACCCTCTGGCCAGGCTGTACCAAACGTTAAAATCATACTGTTTTATAAAATGTAATTGATTCGACAGACTACATATACGATAAGCGGCAGTATTAAAACTGAGCAAACTACACAAGACTCGAACTTTTCGTACTGTTACGTCTGCCCATGCATGCGTCGCCCGTACACCTTTTAAGCCAAAGAAACGGTCGTTTCATCGGCGTAAAGGTGGCACTGAAACCCTACACAGAGGGTTCTTCCACCGGCAAATACAGGATTTGAATTGCGAATAAAGCTTTCAACATTTCGAGTTGTGAGTTACAGTTGTTAGTTTTATACTGTTTTATATGAATTTATAGATATACTCTACCTTGCCTCCGTCGCCCGGTCGCTTGTCATCGATGCCGTCTGAACTGTCTGATGTTTGTCCGGTCTCGGTGCTCGTGCAGGGGATCACATACGGTAGTGTCGCTGAACTGCCACGCCCTTTGCCACTGCCCCTCTGCGTTCCACCTACAATAAACATACATGTTACTACGTACGAATATCACTACGAAACAAACACGTAACATCGAATCTAATACATCGAAAGCTGGTCTGAATGTTCTGATGACAACATTTAACAGTAATATTCATGCATCGAATGTGATGCCAGCAAAATAAATTAAGCGGCATTAATTTATTTTTAAGAGGGAGTGAACATTGAGTGCAACATTGAAACGATTACAATTGGGCTCCAATGTAAATATTGCATCAATAATTGTAACACTTAGATCTTTTATTATTAGCCATATATTGATAAGACTAATAAATCAAATTTCAGTGTCATTAAAAAGCGTCAGTGTCATTATTAGAAATAAATATCTTTGCGACACTTTCCATAAATCATTACAAAAATTGGCACAAATTTTCCTAACATACTGCGTCATCTATAGAACAGAATCTTTAGTAAATGTTCAAAATCTTCATTTCATTAATACAACAACTGCGTCTACTGAGGTACTTAATACGAAAATTTAAAAAAATAATTTTGATTTAAAATTGGGTAACATTAGTATTAGATAAAAACTTGGTAACATTGTGAGTGCTTTAGATTTCTAGTGTTTTGGTCACGCATACACCATTATTAATGATATCAGTGCAAAGTTAAAAAGTTGATGCAAAAACATAGATACGACAAATAATAAATTACGCTGAAACGCGTAAACACGAATGTACAAACATGCATGAAGTGGCCCGCAGATAATCAAACAGCTTGTCAAACTTTACGTTTGTCAAATACATTTTGATAGTGACGTTTTATTTGACATGTCTGACAATGACAAATTTTGTTTGAAGGTTTGTTTGTCAAGCATGTTTGATCGTGTACGGGCAACATCAAGGACATGATAAAATGTCATTGCACTCATGTATCGCTCTCACGGTGCCGCTGACCACAAAAAGATGCCATCCAAGTATTATGTAATTATTGACCGCATTATCGGCAAAAGTAAGCAAAGTGCTTACCTATTTTTACCTATAATAAGCTGCCCTAATACTTGAATCGCCTCAAAGCTTCTGTTTGGACGGACGACATTAAAATTGAATCAAAAATTGTGAACCTGTCTACCCGCGCCTCTAGCGATCTAATCTAATAATATCCAATGATTACCCTCGCCTTCCTGTTCATTACGGCCACTTGATCCTCCTGCGCCTCCCGGAATAACGATTTTGAGAGGTGGAACTTTCGGAGCGGCTTCGTGACTCTTCTGATCTTCATCGGCGTCCCCATCCTTCCCCTGGTTCGGCTTCGGGCTAGCCACTGGACTTTTCCTATCCTGTTTACCTGACTGTCCTGAACCTTTTGAGCCCCCAGATGATTTCTGATATATGAAATGTTACAACTTTAATATGGAGTTTATCAGTGCAAGTGGTTAGTTTCATCCACATTACTTATTTGCGTCATTGTTGTCATTTGTGTAGATTTTCATAGAACAAGACAAAGGTAATATTAATATACTTAAAGAAAAGTACCAAATCTCAGAAACTCATAGAATTAGACACTACTGATATGCTTAAAATTTAAATTTAAATGTGTGATATGTTTTCTTCATATTAAATCTAATCTATGGACATAACTTAAAAAGAGAAATAAATCCATCTTCACAGAGTAGGTATTATAAAAGGTAAAAAACACATAATTACCGTGTGGCCGCTCTGTGCGTTAGCCTTACTCCCTGCACCGCTTCCTTTCCCCTGAGACTGCGTGCTGCCTTTCCCTCCAGATCCTGCGCTACCCTTACCAACACTATGCGATGATCCACCCTTGCCCAGTGGTGTTGCACCTGTCTTGCTCGCCGGACCTGGCGGTTTGCTGCCGGTCAAAACTCTGAAAATTATATTTAATTACATGTAGCAGAACATCACATAATACACACATGGCAGTGACAAATATTTTCTTAAAATTTGTTATGGATTACAATTAACCTACACCTCTATTCCTTTTGGTAATATTATTAAAATGTAAGCAGAAAAAGATAATTACCGGCCAGTGCTACTACGTGAAACAGGTGCAGGTTTTGCCATGGGCTCCTTCTCTTCATTATCCTTTCTTTTCTTTTTCTTCGACACCTCATCTTCAGCTGGATCTGCCTCATGATTTTCATCAACATAATAAGATCGTTTTGTGGCAGTACCTATATCATCTTGAGTAGATGATACTACTCCGCTGCTCAGCTGGGATCCCTCTGTAATGTGAGCATGGAAACTTTTTACTCATTACCTAATGATAGCACATTCTTATTGTATGAATGCATAGAGAAGAGATTAATTTGATTTGATAAGATTATGATACAGTACCATCCCTGTTGTCCGAAGGGTTACTTTTTTCCGAAGAAGCCTCTTTCCCTTCGTAATGTTCAGCCTGTGCTAGGCCCTCCATGTTGTTCCGTTTATGATTTTCACCGTGGGCACTTGCATTGCCACCTTTCTTGCTGCTGTCATCCCTTGTTCCCTTGTTAGAACCTCTCGCACAATTATCTGTAGAGCAATTGTTTCACAATATTTAAATTACGTAAATGTAATAATATATATTATGAGCTAAGCTTGGGTAATAGCCCCAAATTTCATGTCAGAAAAGCTCCGATATACTGATTTGTGGCTAATGGCATTCATGATTATTGTTAAAAATACCCTGTAATTTCCAACATATTTACAACAATTTAATTAATTATTGACTAAACTAATTAATGACTATATCAGACCATAACATTCTCTTAAAGGCATTATTCACAAAAGCTGCTGGTCCATGTCAAAGCATGTCAAGAAAAAATAAACATTTGTATATTTTCATAACACAAAATACTTTGCTACTAGCTACAGTTGTTCTAACTACATGTAAAGGTTAAAGCAAGATATGACAAATTGTTGTGATGATTTGTGTAGAACTTAAATGACAGTTGTTTAGATAACATAAAATGTAAGTCTCCAGTTTATTATAGATAACAAAGCTATAAAACTCAGCTGGGACATCAATATCTCATTATGTGTAATGAGAATGCAGAAATCAATTACTTGGAGGATATAATTTATTAAATGCGATTGTAGTTAGTAAACTACTAAATATATGGGGGTCTTGTCATACAGAATTCATAGTATAACCAGTCACATAATTTGTTTTATAGCCTACACAGACCAATTTCATGACAACTGATCACCATGACTTAAACACAATACACTAGAGGATTTGCCACTTGAACGCCGGTCGCGAAGGTTAACTCGTTACAGTTATAGCCTGTCTACCTGAGCAAGTGAATAGTGTACAGTGCTACGTGCAATACAGGTTGTTTTTAAATGAACTTGAAAGAAATGTGAAGCAACAAATTGACTCCCCTTTAATGTGCGAGAGCGCCCTCCTTTGCATTTCACGTTCCCGAACACTGTTGATGGTATCAGTGCTGGTATTTTTAATGTAACAAAAGGCATCAAACTCGTTATATCAATCCTCAAAACCACCACCACTGTTGACGTTAATAAGCGGCCATAACGCCAATTTCAGCAACACGCCCCAACACGTTCCTTCACAGGATTAAGAATTTGGAGAAGCAAAGAACATAAATACAAACAATAACCTCGGAAATAGCAGGGACGAACTATTTAGAAATCTACACTATGAATTTTCTGCCGTTTACGTAGCAACTACACTTTTAAACAAATAATTCAGATGCGGTTACACCTAAAAATCAATGCCACACACAATGACACGATCACGCAATGAACAAAATTCTACTATGCGAGGTAACAGTGTTGCCAGCGAAATGAGACAAGCACTTTAATGGTAGAGTTTAATAGGCCAGGCAAAACTAATATAAAAATATATATTACACCTGACCTGTAAAGTGCGGCTAGAACAGAAATAAAATTTGATTTATTTTTACATTTAGAAAAAGCGACATAGATAAAAGAGAATGATTAAAAATGGCTTGGGTTATTGTTTTAACAAAAATGTACCTACTGAATTATGAATAAGTAGTCGGAAATTGGTATTAATCATAGTGTTAATATTTATCTATTAATTTAATTACAATTTTTTTTTCATTCATTTGAAAAAACATAAATAAAAATCTAGACTATTATTTAAAAAAAAGATGAATGGATGACGGAGATGTAAATGTTATAGGAAAAATAAAATAAAAATAATGTTCACGTTCACAGGTAATAATGTATATTTCTTTTACCATTCATAATAGTTAATTTCAGAAAATAAAATGTTCGAAATCATTAAATTACGGACGAATTTTTAATATAATTATTTCTTACTTTTATTTCAATCGGAATCAGAATCAATCATGAATAAAAAAACGTGTTGCGGATAATTAACCAAACAACCCATAACTTTTTTTTTAAATATTAATCGAACCATAGGGATACGCGACATTACCGCTACATTTTTATCAAAATATCGTAGCATAACAATAAGGTATGCTTTCTATTTAAATTAAAACGTGACAAATGTTTTACAATGTAAAAGGGTTTCTTTTTTATTTATTTTACTATTAATAATAATATTTAACGGTATTAATAAGTCCAATTATGTATTTAGAAAAAAGGTAATCTAAATTGACCAGTGCCGCCAACGAGATAATATATGTGATATGACTGGTTTTTATTTAGGTAGCATAAGACAGCTATTGTGTTATGATGTAATATTTGGAAAACTTTTGCATAATTCGTTATATAAAATACAGTCATTTAATTAGTGTTATAGTTATCTATCACGGCAGAATTTGATTTATTAAATTCAAAATAATATTTTCTCGACAAACGTTTTTCCATAATATATATTAGTATATTTTAGATTTTTGTTAACATGGCAACATTAAAAACGCCACAGGCAGGCACAAAGTACAATAGAGATAGACGCGTTGCGTGTCGCGCTGTCGCGCAAAATCTTTGAAAATTTTGTAGGTTTACGAAGACATAAAAGTACAAGTACTTTAAAAAATATATTTAATAGGAACGCATTGTGAAAAATAAAAAGAAAGCTGTGAATAATGGTTAATTCATGAATAATAGTAAAAGATTAAATAAAGTTTAGGTATCTAATGTCTGAATATTTTTGAATTTTTGCTCTTTACCACGTAAAGTTTATTTTATAAGTTAGAATATTTTTTCTTAGGTGACAAAAAATCGCGCTTGTATGCGATCTTATAAACCCAAGCCTTTTTCAGCATTTCCTCTCGAACATTGAAATGGAAACATTTATGCGAATCTACCGAGGGATAGAGAACATCGAACAGTAAATAATTTAATATTAATGACGAACAGCTTTACAGTACAACCTTTTTCCTTGTCACGTTTCTTCGACTTGCTTTTAGATTTAGATTTGGATTTGGATTTTGACTTAGACTTAGATTTAGTCTTTGCTTTTTTTTTAGACTTTTTATGCCTCGAGTGACTGCTCGTAGAGTCTCGTTCGGGTGAGCTCTCTCCTGTAACGTCACAATGTATTTATTGACGAAATAAAAAATAAGAATAAAAACGGTCTATTCAAAACTTGTTTTACATTTGCCGGACACTTTCCACATTTCCCAGGTATTCAAATTGGAAAGTACCTAAGTACTTATTGCAATATTTCTGAATTATCGATGATTGCATTAGATTACACGGTGTGTTATTAAAAAAAAAACAATAACCATAATGGAAGTGATTCTAATTCCAAATATATAATAAGGTAAAAAAAATTTAAGTTAATATTTGTTTACCTACGTATTTGTGATGAAAAAAGCTTGTAGAGAAAAGGGGCCATTTGGATTATATTTATTCCGATTCTTATTTGTTTAAATTACGTTATTACTTACGTAACTTTTGAATTTAGAATTTAGCAAACCAAAATTTTAATGGTTTGCTTTAATTTTTGCTTTGACTATCTTATTGTTTTTCGTGTAATGTGAGAATTGTATTATAAACTATATAGTACCAGGATAATTAACCTTTTCACCGCGAGACGAAAAATCAGTTGCCGGGCCCCTAGCGCGACGCACAGAAAACCAAAAATAAATACCTACAACAAATAGAGATGTTCAATAGTATATCGATATGGGTATATCTCCTTCAAACGCTTACAATTTCACCTAAATAGCGCAACAGACAGAAAATAGAAAAGCCTTACATACTCTGTCATGTTATTTCCCCCCCTCCTTCCTTTTTCTTGGGATAAAACAGCGACCTAACGAACCTAACCAAGCGAAATACCTATTTCGGCAACATTCATTTCTTAAATTTGTTCATTCATTTATTTATTGCACAACAGATATCACAATAACATTACATTTATTTATCACAAACATAACTATGTGCCTTGTTAGGCGCAGCAATTTGGAAGAGAGGCTCTCGTGGGGTGTCTCCTTTTTCTTCAATTAAACAAGCGACCCAATGACCCCTGCTACCCCATGTTACGTTTCCTGACTGGACCTATAGTTTTGGTGTTTTTAACATTTCATACCTATTA
>LGAG01000450.1:579197-612207 GCA_001278395.1 Lerema accius | reverse complement strand
AAGGCAGATTAATTGAGGAGTGGTATTTAGCCGCATATATGAGACGTTCGCGGAATGAGCCCGAAAAATTTTGTCTCAAAAATGCGACCGTCGCGGTTAAAAGGTTAAGCTTTACTTTTTAGTTAGAGAGTAGGTAACTATAAAGATCATTTGAGTACGATTTTACCCTAATCGAGGGATAGGGTAACCTAGGCTTTATTTGAGTCCAAAAATCTGTTATTTTTCAATAAAATTAAATGCCTAATACATAAATAAGTCTTAATATTTATTGTTATCATTCTACTGCATTATTTCATATTTCAAAGATATTAATATAAACCAGTCGAAAAGAGTATCTAAGCAACTAGAAATCGTACATTTCGCGTGGCCGGACACGCATTTGATCTATACTTTAACTGTGATTTAGAATATTCCATGATAGGTAGGTAGGTATATAGGGTAAAAATTTAAGTCCAGTTTGTCCGACTATTGATATACATTAGTGTTAGCGCGGCAGTCGACATTATGCATTAATTTAACGCGACAGTATTTTTTAATTTATCAAGAAACCCCCACCCGAGGCATTGCTTAATTCGGTTTGGCATTAATAACAACACAAAAAATTAGCGCGCTAAAATCTTAGTTACATCTGCGTGAAGCAATTGTTAACGCGCTGTGCGCAGATGTAGCTGTAACATTAGGTACACACATTTGATATGTGGTTGGTAAACACTTACCTCGTATTTCGAAGTCGTAGTAGTCTTCATTATTTACTTACCTATATAAAACATGAAATCAAAATCCACTGCGTTAGGTAGGAAGTAGGAACTAACAACTGGTAAAAATTTTGTGTCTATTATTAAGTATTTTGTTTGGCGACCCTTATCAGCAAGTTAAATATAAAATACTGTATGTATATGCCTTTAACTCAAAAAAAGAGTTAAAACAATGACCATAATTTTATAATGGTTAGTTGCACGTTCGACAAGGATAAATTACGATAATGAATGGAACCTAATACCTAAAGAAATGCTGAGTGATAGGACATACTTACTCGTAAGTGACAAAATGGCAGAGATTGTAAATGCATAATGCTAGAAGCAAACAGTTATTTATGCTTAATAAGATTTCCCGACTTAAAATCACCTACCTATAAAAATAAACAAAAATGATAGATACTTCCCTTTAAAGCTACGCGATTTCTCTCTGTTCTCGGAATATATTGAACAAAAATGTATTGAAATTTGAAGATTTTAATTGCTATAATGATAGTTGCGATTAGGATCCATGCTATAGGGTAACTTTTAGTTCCTTTGGGTAGGTATATACACTATAGGTGAATAGCTTTAGCCCACCAGGACGGATCTCCCCTCATTACTGAGGAGGCCTAGAGCATACTGGTCCCCGTATGTGGACTACGTAAGCAGATTTATTACAATTATTTATCCTCCCCATCCATCCTCAGCGAAAGTAAGCAAAGCTCTGCTAAATGCTTACGTAAACATTGTTATATGCATCTCTCTTTTAGTATTTTTTTATTGATTGTGTTTGCCATATTATGTAAAATCGTAAATTACTGCTGACGTAATCACCATCTAGACCCAAGACCTACACGTCATAAAACATAAGCTAAGGAAAGACCCCCTCGCCCCTCTATAATGCTTACATAATACTTGAAAGGCCCCATTTCTAGAGAAATTAGTGAGAAATCAATTGTTGAAGTTTTTATGCCAACTGAAGATACCCGACTTACTAACAGTAAGCCTTGAATTTTCTTCATATAAAAGAATCAATTGTATAAAACTGGATTTAATTTTTATTTACTACTAGTGGACCTGCCCTCGCTTCGCGTTCGGTGTACCTTTTACCTGTTATCCCGCGGTAACAAAAACGTTTCCCTATGCAACACGTATTCTAGAGTAGGGCTCTTCATATTCTTCATAGGCAAGAAACATGCCAAGTTTTTGTCTGGAATGATTACAACCTGCTACTGTTGTATGCTATTTCAATATGGCTGACCACGTCAACTGTCAGTCACGTCAGTTAGAGAAGTCCCATACAAACTTTAAATTATAATAACTTATGATAGAGTGGACTGATTTAAATGAAATTAAGCCTCAGTAATGCCCTGAGTTAAGGATTATGAATGTATTTCATCCATTGTTCTGTCAAAGCAGCCGTTTTGGCGTGATGCTCTTTCAAACATACAAACGGAGCCCCCCAACTTTCAATGTTATTATAATGTACCATGTACTTGTACATGTATGGTACAATGTCTCTGATGTGTAGATAGATAGATATAAGATAATATTAATAGATGTCAGTAGTGAGTAACTGTTAAGTTAAATCCAAGTATGAGAGCCCTACAGTTATCTTAAGATAAAATTATAATTTAAAAAAGTTAAACCAATTTCAAAAACAGAAAAATACGAAATAACGGATTAGGGACATAGAATTTATTTTGAGGTCGGTGTGGTTTTACTAGGATAACTATATTGCAGTTTTAATAATATTACATACATACATGTAGAATTGATAACCTCTTTTTTGAAATCGGTTAAAAAGGAGTGCAGACTGCAGATAATTTTTATGGTTTATCTCCAAACTATTGTCCTCAAAGAATATTTCCAAACACATTTTTCGTTGCATATACATATACAAAAAATTATAAAAATGAACCTATCAGTAGTATGTGCACAAAATGTGCTACCAAATTTTTGAAGAGTACATAAATAAATAGAAGAAAAATAAGAAAATAAATAAATTATCAAATTAACACTTCAATAAATTTCGCTGTAACAAAACACATAACCGCCGAAATTGTAGCAAGTAGATTTTTATCTGAAGTTGGCCAATGTGACTCTTCAGATATGAACAGACAATATTTTATTTGTTACTTAAATTTGATTATCTTGAACTCTAGCTATACACATATTTACAAAAACATTACACAACAGCTCACCAAATAAGCATTTCTTTCCTTTATATCCATAACAACATGAAGGTGTTATTGACTTTAAAGATTTCTACATATTGAATAAATAATCAAATATTTTTAAAAAAATTTCAATGTTGCATTGCGCTAGATAAAAAAATCATACATATTGAGAATGTATAATTTGCAAAACGTGATTTGTACAATTCGCAATATTAATAAAAGACATAATTAGTAAATAAAACAATACAAAAAACAAAACAAACAAAAAAGCAAAGCGAATCAAATACCTACTAGTGAAAATAACTAAAGCGTATATATATCTGTTACTAGCTGATTAGTAGTAATAACTAGGTAAAAGACTACTATTTATCAAAAACATTATATACATTTTAAATCATGATGCAAATACTGATCAAAATAAGAATTTTTGTGTTTGATAAATGGGTACTTACAAGGAAATTCTAACTGTCAATTTCATTTTTACTGAAATAAGTAGTACCAACTAGTACTCGACTAGCCAATTCTACATCATACTGAACTTAACAGGGGGAATTTAACATGTGCAGTAGAACATGTTTGCAGTGCGATGGCAACACAAGACAGATTTAAGAAACTGTCAATCTCGTGCATCCTTTGGTCAATGATGCCTGGCTGCAATATGGAATATTTGTGCTTATTTCGCTTTCTTATATAAAGCAATAATATGGGTTATCTAATAATTAGGGTGATACTGATAGATCATTCAATTTTAAAATTGTTAGTATGGTTAGTTTAGAAATTGTATTAGGTAGTGACATACCCTTTAAAGCTTGGAAATATTCATAGATGTGTGGCGCTGCGTAGTCAGAAGGCATTTTGCCATTAGTATTCTTCATAAATGGATCAGCACCATGTTCAACAAGGAATTGCACCATCTTGAGGTTTCCAGATGTGGCTGCATCGTGAAGAGGCGTATCATCATCTAAACCTTTGGCGTTAACGTTAGCGCCACAATTCACGAGAACCACCACAACTTGAAACCAACCATAGCTGCAAGCCTCATGGAGCGCGGTCCAACCTAAAATTCAGTTAAAGCAAACTATTATAAAAATAGGAAGACTGATGTTAAATAAACCACCACCTTTTACGAACCTGAATATCATTTTCCTTCCTTCCTATCAGGCTCCACACACCATTGGCATATGAAATATGTGTTAAGAATAAGCTCTGTCCTCTTTGGATTCCAGAAGGAGTTCATAGGTACAATAATCATATTACGGGCAGTAATTGTTAAATTGAAAGCCCTAATAAATTCAATCAAGATCTCAATTGCTGCAATAATAGTGCAATCTTGCAATTCATGATATCAAGATCATCTTTCAATTGAAGTTAATTTGTCATAAGTAAGGTGCTACACAATGGGAATGGACTGTTATCTTGTTGAGCACTATGAAATGAAAATGTCTCTTTTCTATAATAATTATTGGTGATAAAAAATTTGAGGTATCTTATTGTAAATTATCTAAGCTATATTATATAAGCTTTGATTGTAATTTGATACCATACATTCTTTAATTTCTTATACTCTGTACCATGGTTTTTAATTTTTAATCTTTCTATTGTAACCTAACGTAACCAATATTACTTATATAATATTCCTCGAAAATCAAAATTTACACAACACCTATTTCAATTGCTTCATAATAGTTGCTCCAGGCCAACTCAATTAATGATAGGAAGACTCCACACACTAATATAAATATCTTATTGGTTGAGCTCGATACAGGTAGCAGATTTAAATAATAAATGCTAGTTATACCCGTGACAGAGAAATTAACATTTTATCAGCAGGAAACTCGTATTTAATTCCAATATATATCTCTTATAGTTTGATTAAATGTATCTCTTATAGTTTGATTAATTATATCTCTTACAGTTTGATTAAATGTATTCTCTTATATTTTGATTAATTATATCTCTTATAATTTGATTATATATAACTCTAGTTTGATTAATTATATCTCATATAGTTTGATTAAATGCTAAGTATACTACATTCAATACTCCTGACCTTAAATTTTTATGTACTTTTACTAAATGCTCAATAATATATATTGGACAACTATGCTATAGGCTATGAAAGGATTTCAATAACTCTAAGTGTTTGACCGGTCTCCTGAAGTATTGGGTTCCATTGTGGTCCAAACCATACTTGGTCGCTCTTAACTATACCTCGTTTTTTTTCGTCGTGATATAAAAGGTAAACAATCTTACACTGTCTTTTTGTTGTAATAATCGATTTAAAAATAAGACAGACACAAATTAACAAAAACTAAAGAATAAACAATAATTTAATGTTAAAACAAATTTCTGAATAATTCTAAATATTTTTTTAAATTAATTAAATAAATAAAAGTTGTGAAAAGATTGTTTACCTTTTATATCACAACGAAAAAAAAGAGGTATAAAACAAGTTCATTTAAATCGGTCCAATAGTTTGAGAGCAGTTCCGAGGCATACACAAGTGTGCTAGCCTTAATACATATTATTATGTCATATTTATTGAATATTATATAATGGTATATTAAAAAAAAATATTGTCCCATTTTGGACGACGAAGTTTATGTGAAAGAAAATAATATTTTACAATGTGGATAGTAAAAAAAGCCATAGAATAACTAATTGAATTATTGACTTTTAACTCGCAGGATTCCTTACAATGTTTTCTTTTAGATTATTAAATTCTATGTATAACTCAGATCATTATGTGATAGAAATAATGCTTTAATAATTAGTATTAACTTATCTATTAAATTTTTTGTTGTATTAAAAGACATAAGTAAATTGTAGACTTCAGAAATTATGTTTATATTGTTCTTGATCTTAATATTTTAGGTTAGTAATCCAAATTACATTTTGCCTGTCACTGTTTTCTAATATATTAGTTGATGTTGAGTAATAAATAAATTGAAACAAAATGTAACACTATCTATTAGGTTAATAATGTGTGGTTCAACTATTACATAAGCAGATTTATTGCAATTATTTACCATCCCCCTGCCAGCAACTTTTAACTATTTCAAGCAAAGGGTGGCATAGCTGAGCTGTTTTTATGCTCAACTTATCTGGGACACTACTGTGCCCTCAGATCTTCCAAATATTACAAACAAAACCAACAATTTTAAGTTTTGTGTATATTTCTCTAGTGTGAGGTTTGCCACAAATGTAAAAAAGTAAATAACTACTGCTGAAGTAACCATTATCTAGACCCGCCCATCCCCATGTTATCATAAATAAGAAAAGGAAAGATCCCCCGCCCACCTATAGTGCTTACGTGCCTAAGCTTTTGATCTTGTGGAAATTGTTATTTGCAATGTAACGCTATGTGACACTCTGGTTTTGAAAATGAAATACCTATATGAATTGTTTATATGTATATGTCAGCTTTATGAAAAATATTAATGAACAAATCAAATTGTAATCAATTTTGATATCATAATGAAAATCATTCATATAAAGTTAAAGGTATATTTTGCTGTAAGTTATATTTGGAATTAGAATTAAATAATACTACTATTGATGTTAGATATATTACAATAAACACTTTTTCTCAGTATTTGAATTGATTTGTTGGATTGTTTAATACTTGTCCAGCAAATTGATATCAGCGGGAACAATAAGTCACCAAAATATAACATTACGATTATGTTATAAGTTCATCTAGATTTTTATGGGATATAAAACCTTACCAGCATAATCAGGTACATCAGGATCTTGTCCTTGGTCGATGAGTTTTTGAACCATTTCGTGGTCCCCCTTAATTGCTGCTACATGAATAGGTGTTTCGCCACGTTCATTCCGCTGCTGTCTGGCCTTCTTGCGCTCCTCCCCCGGGTTGGATGAGGCTAAACGATAAGGTGGCGGAAACCTTTAGAAAATCTTCTTTTACAATATAATTATCCCAAACATATGGTTACTTTACTCACCTGGGGCGGCCTCCTGCGATGAGAGCTGCATAACTAAGGCCAACTGTTGCCGCTCAGACATAGGAGCAACGACTTGGGACCGCGGAGAGCCATCACCCCCGCGCCCGGAGCCCCGCGAGCGCGGCGTAGAGGGCATTTTTCGATCATAACCACCCACCTATTCATGAAATACTACTATTTAAAACTATTAAACGACAATGTTCATGTTACAACCGGAGTTAACAAATAACGCGCCAACACCTTCCTTTTCTCCATGTATCTACTTTACACTTGCTACATACCGTGACAAGACCACTAAGAATATACGGGCTAAGAAGAGTATATACGACAGATAGCTTTGAAATTAAACAGAAAAATGTACGACAGAACACATTTTCAATTTCTAGTTCCCAAATTCTAAAGTATCACTTAGGTACACTCATTACGACGAACAAACGAAACCATATTCTTCGATTGGATACGATACAGACTATTGATTGGTTTCGACATTTTATAGTTTTACTATTTTTTTTATACATTGCAAGTTATTGGACTCTAGTATATTGAGGTATATTCACAGACTAATTATGTAATAATAAGTCGTTGTCTGTGGTCATAGTATATTTTTAAATGCAACCTTAATGCTACTCGGTTTTCATATTCCTCAGAGCTCTCATAAATTTTCTACGAGTTCAAGTTATTTATTAATTACAGTTTGTCAAAGCTTACGTAAAAAATAGAAACTTGAAATAAGTTTGGCTGAACAAATTATTTACTAAAAACTTTAAAAAGTGTAAACCTTCTGTCAATGTTAACGTCAACACGGCACGTCAAAAAGTTGTCACTGTTAAATGTCAGTTCATACTTCACTTTATTTTGACATTTCAATTCAATCAAATAAAGACATTTTCTACAACACCAGTTCGGTTATTCCGACTCGGCATAATAGATATTTTTGGGGTTTATCAATCGATGTAATATTTTTAAAGAAAAGACCATGTGGCGTCCATCGTTTACCATCTTGCGAAATGTAGTACAATCTGCGCCTGCTCTGAAGGAAAATTATACTCTGACAAGGTTACTGTATTCTACAAAAAGTCGAGTGCCGAGATCCACTGCGAAATTAACCTTAGTTAGCGCTAGTGTTGGTATACTCATAGGAGCAGGTTATGGGGGTTATACACATTATAAAATTAATATTAAAAAGAAAACACCGTCGGAACCCGAAGAATATGCCTTTCTGCCTCATGCTCCAGACTATCAAGCACACTACAAGGTAGTTTTCTGATATTTTCTTACTTTTATTACATTGCAATATAGTTTCATCAAGTAGGTTTATTTCTATTTGTTTTAATTGTAATTATCTGTATTATAAATGCTCTAATAATAGTATAAATAAAATGATTACATGTAATTTCCGAATAGCATAGTTGTAGCTATGTGCTATATAAAACGGCCATTAATTGTTTCATTGCATAACATCATCATTTATAAGATTAAAATGATATAGTAAGACCAGAGTTATTGATAGTTAAGGAAGTTAGGTGTTAATATGGATTGAATTGGTATAGTACTTCATAATATGTACCTAGCAAAATTATATGTGTATTATCAATGTTTTTTTTTTACTTAGCATCCTTACACACTTTAGGGAAGTCCATACTTCAAATGAATATTCATTCCAATAAACATTCTTTAATTATTAATTTATAACTCTGATGATATTTATTTTCTTCTTTTGTATATTTTCATTTTATTAGTAAACATCCAGTGTACATAGTCATGCTCATAATTATACATGTCTTTTCAGATTGTCAATGAGTCCGATACCAGTAATCTGAAACTGGTGCTCTTCCAATACCGGACCTGTCCTTTCTGCTGCAAGGTCCGTGCTTACCTGGACTCCAGAGGAATCAGCTATGAAGTAGTTGAAGTTGATGCAGTACTCCGACAGGCCATTAAATGGTCTGGATACAAGAAAGTACCAATTTTGCTTGCACAAGTTGATGGAGGTTTTCAGGTAAAATATGGTTATTGAAGCTTTTAATGTAGTAAACTATAGTGTTCATGATAATTAAAGTTATGTTTGTTTGCATGAAATCACTGCAGATGTTGTAGTTTTTGTCTATTACTAATGAATTAAATATCATAATTACAGAATACTTAGTTATAATGACGACAATTGTTTCGTTCCAGCAATTACTAGACAGTTCAGCAATTATATCTGTTTTGGAGACCCACCTAAGGGATAAAACATTGCAATTGCCAGAAATAGTCAAGTTTTACCCTGCCACCCGGTATGAGAATGAAGAAGGAAAAGGAGTAACAGATATAACAAACAAATACTTTATCATGCATAATGCCCCAGTCCCAGATGCCAAAGAGAGAGCTATTGAGGTGTAAGTACATTGATAAGTGTGAAAAGATTTTGTTTGCCAACAAATTGTCTTTGAATTCGGGGTTCGAAGTTGAATTTCATCAAAAGTTCATAAATATGACAAACTATTCCAACAGGCCCTGCAATTAGTAACAAGCTTGATTTTGCAATAGTTATTCTAGACCGTTACAATCATACCCATGATTTAGATGACCTGTCAGTGACACTTATAAAACGAATGTTCTAATGCTGCCCATAATTATTTTCAGAGAAGAACGTCAGTGGAGGCAATGGGCTGACAAGGTGTTAGTGCACACATTGTCTCCTAATGTATATAGAAACATGGGAGAAGCATTAGAGACATTTAAATGGTTCGAAGAGGTTGGTGGATGGCGCGCTTCATTCCCGGCTTGGGAGTGCGCACTTATGGTGTATGGAGGTGCTGCGGCCATGTGGATAATATCTAAGAGATTGAAAGCTAGGTAAGTTTGTTTTTTTTTAGTTCTTGATTGTTTCCTTTTTCATTTTGTTTTTTGTTTTATATTTAAGAATGCTGGGCAATTTAAATTATATAAATAAATGTGTGTACACTCAGACTAGAGCATTGTAGAAGTGTTACTGTTAGCTATAGATTATAATCGTGATTATAGCTGCGAAATTTTTTACCAATTGTTGATATGGAATGTGTGTGAATCTTTAGAATTGTTCTTATTTGATACCATGAAAACAAATTGAATTCCAAGTTCTAAATTTTATCTAGAACAATATTACTTTTTTGCAGACACAACATTAAAGATGATGTTCGGCAATCTTTGTATGACGCGGCCAACGAATGGATGTCGGCTGTTACGAGCAAGCAGGCACCGTTTTTAGGCGGCATAGAACCTAACCTCGCCGATGTATCTGTCTACGGTGTATTGAGCAGTATTGAGGGATGCCAGGCTTTCCAAGACCTTAGAAATAACACCACGATAGGAAAGTGGTTCGATGATATGAGCCACCATATGGAGAAATGCAGAGGTAAAGTTCTAGCTGTCCATGCTTATTAAACTCATAAATATTTACGGTCTCACGACTCAGTTTTGTTAAGTTTCCATGCCTGTTGTTTTTAGTAATTTGATTAGTTGGTATTATTTACACTCAATCCATGAAGTACACTAATGATGGGTAATATATTTTATGATAATAATTATAATTCATGTTTCGATTTTAATTTGAATGATGTCTTTTGTCTCTATTTTAAATGATATGCAAAGTCATGTTGGATTAATGTAAAAATGAAATTAATTTTTATGTGTTAACTTATTTATGTTTTAACTTATTATGTTAAACTTCTTTGTAGTCGGATTGCTAGTGTTTGTATATCCTCTAAATAGAATGTCTTTTAGTTTTACTATTACACGTCATAATAATATAATTGACTACAAATAAGTATTAGTATTCATGTGATTTTATTGATAGGAAGTAATATAATACATAGTCATTCAAAATAATTTTATTGATTTTTTTTAATACAATCCCTGGTTAAAAAGAAAACAGTAATGCAGTAATCGTAACATTATGATTTCTTTTCGAGTAAGGAATATGTTACATGAAATAGTAAAAGCTTCGTTTAGCTTGTATAATGACATCTTATAAAGAAAAGTACCCGGTTAGATTTAAGCATAGAAAACGTACCATGAGCGGTCAATCTTAACAGGTTATCGAGTAATTATGCAACTATAGAACCCTACACTATTCCTGGCCTGAAATGCAATTGGCAGTTTTCGATAGTTTGTAGCCACGACCTTAAAGTACGTTTTCTGCCCTCGTAAGTGTTAGCAAGCAATTTCAGTATATGCCAGTGAAAATCCTCTGTTAGCTACGTCTGGAGGCGTCGTCGCTGTTAACCCTTCACTTCCATCGGTGACTACATATAGAACGAAAGGTTTTGCAAACGCTGAAAACAAAACAACGTATTATTGCAACATATTAAGCAATAATTTTAGAAAGAAAGAAAGAAAGTAACGTTTATTTCGCCGTGGTACAGAACAAAAACAAAAACAATTCAAAATATAACTTAAAACTAGCAAAATTAAATAAAACAATTTTGTTGACAGCAATAAAAAAAAAATATATATAGATATATATATATATATCCCACGGCGAAAAAGGATTACGCTCAGCCTGTGCCATGGAACGCTAGGACCCACGGCTGCTGGTTTTCAATGATATCTTATGGTACAACATTTTCCATCAATGATTCTCAACGTCTACACTACGCTCCTGCGCTAACGCTAACTCACAGGACATTAAGCCTACGAATAAAGTTGTGAGGTTGTGATCTTTAATAGCTATCCTTTATGTGGGATGTATACTTACACTGAACAGCGACGAAACCAAGACCGCAAAAGCGATCAGTGCCTGCCCCAAGACCAGTAGCTGCTACGATAGGGTTGGCTATCACCACAAAGTCGGTGGTGCAAGCGGCACCGTTCACTGCGCCCACGGCAGTACCGAGAACTGTGTTGTCAGCTCCCTCCACGTCACCCGTTACAGTGAATGAATATATATCACCTGCTGCCTGTAATGTTAATTACACCATCTTAATATATAAAGACACAGCGTAGTGTTTGCCACTGAACTCCTCCTAAACGGCTGGACCGATTTCAATAAAAAATTGTGAGGCATTTTAGACGATATGGTATCGTAGCATAGTTGGACTTTGCAGTTGGTGCTGATGTCGAGAAACTTCAGAGGAACAGCTAAACTATTGAAGATATTGAAACGCCGTCATAGCAAAAGTTGTTTGATATGATGAGAATTTACTAAAGATACATGAAAATTTAAGGTCGGGAGTACCTGATATGGAAAACGGAGGGATCGACTAAACTGTAAAAGACAAAATATGTGCCAGAACCACGTCTTCCCGGTCTTCTAGTTTGCTATATAAATCGATGACATTTGGTTAATAAAAAATATTATTTTTCAAGACACAGACTGCATATTATGGACTTAAAAATATCATACCTGAGAGTATTGTATGCCGCAGTAGCCAGCTTCCATCCTTATACATATGCCGTAGTTCAAGTTGGCTATCTGTCGTGTTCCAGTAACCAAGGATGCACTGAGTATACTGTTGGCTGCAGAACCATAATTGAAAGCGTTAATCGTTCCAGACACCCCCCTATAATACTGCAAACAACCGTTTGGGGCTGAAAAATCAAAACCAAGTTTAAATCGTAGTAGTAGTAAGATAATTAGTAATGACAATATCTGCCTTGAGTCTAGACTTTACACTATCTTTATCTACATAGTTGTGAAGAATAAAAGCGAAGAAAGTTCACCTATTCCTGGGCAATCACAGCCCAGTTGCGTCAGCTTAATGTTCCAGCGCCGCGAGAAAGTAGTCGAGAGCGTGGCACTGATTGAAATGGTTATAGCCGCGTTCCCGTTGAAGTCCACATAGATTGTTTGACCGGTATTATCGCCACAAAGGACTGGCACTATGGTGTTGCCACCGGTTATTGTGATTGAGTCCGTGGCGCAGACGCCGTCGCCGTCTGGTTGAGCAAGAACCAAGTCTAGGAAATCTATGCGCAGCTGTAATACAGAATATAATAAAAAATCAATGCTGTTCGTTTGTCTCGCTAAAACTCGAGAACGGCTGGACCGATTTGGCGATTATTTGTAGAAGTCCAGGGAAGGTTTAATAGATGAGTAAGTATACTTAGTATAGCTAGTATACAAATAAAATTAAGATGTATTAAGCCATTTACAGCGTTCTTGGGCACCTTTTTGATAAAAAAAATCTTACAATAGACCGGGCTTGGCAAGTAATTTCTAAGACAAGTAGACTATGAGTAATTAATAGATAGATAGAGAAACTTTAACCTATAAAACAGTGTAAAGTTGTATAACTTCTTTGTGAATTTGTGTTTTAGTGCTTTGCGATGGAATTATTTCTAAATGGTTTAGTGTAGAACGTTCCAAAAAGTTTATGGCATTTTATAGTGAACTTTAGGATGTGATTAGAGCGTTTACCTGGCATATGTTGTTATTACATCGATTAACAATAAGGTTACAGGATGGACCACCAGCAAAAGCCGCAGGGTAACCAGGGCTAGTGAAATATGTATTATTTACATTCGTTGTAGCGCCACACGTCCGCGATACTAAAAACAAACAAAACGAATAGTACGAAAATTGACAGGGTAAAATACTTTTGCAGCAACAGTAGATTACTATGTAACTGACGAGTCTTTAGCTCTTGAGCAACAAATTATATAACTCGTAGATATATCAGCATAGAGTCAGTTTACATAGGTTACCTACACAGTTTATATTTCTTGTAACATATTTAGCCTTAGATCTTAGACGTTACTTACAAAAAGTACATTTTTTATTTATTTAATCTTTTTCATGTCTTACCAACGCAACATCTTCCTCGTCGGGATGCACAAACGCCAGTAATGGTGCCATTCAAGTTATGACACTCTCGTCGAGCGAGACAAGTGCCGCTCATAGTGTTCGTGCTTGCACATTCGGAATTCGCGAAACGAACTATACTCACGAATGGGAATACTGAAATGTAGGATAACATTAGTTGGTAATTACAGAAAATATTTTGGGTTTACTATGTTTCATCAACAATAAACAAGGCAAGCAATTTTAATGTCTGGAATAGGGCGAAAACTATGATGGGTGCTTAGTAGGTCAGTTCCAAAATTTCTGATCCTTTTACATTTATTTACATCTTCAGCAATTCGTTAATAACTGCGTACAAGAGATGTTAAATACAAAATTGGTTCAAAATTAACACACTTCTTTTTTTTTTAATTTGGTTTAAAATATTTTAAGTCTAATAACATTACAACACAACACAAAAAAAAGCAAATTGGTAAACTTTACAAACCCCTAACGTTTTACTGTAAAACTTAGCAATCGCAAAAGCCTTCGATGAGCTTTTATAATCTAAAATTTAAAAACATACTCACATATTTTTCCTTCCCTTTGACTGCCAGTTTCTATATCATCGTTTTCGTATAAACTTTCATTGTACATTGAAACTGCTGCCACTCCTACAGTTAGTGTAGCGAAAATAATCCAGTAAAATTTTGAGGTCATGGTAGTTGCAACTTACACTAACACGAAATACGTACTCTTTATTAAAATGGATAAATAAGTATAGGTATGTATTTGGTATAAATAGGTCATTAGACCAATGCACCAGTTTCGAAAACCCTAGTCGTATTGGACGAGTCGCAAGGTAATGAGAGTTGTCGATAATCTTGGTACCTATATAAAGTAGGTGATAACGGTTTTTTGTTTGTGTAAATTGTTAGGGTTGCTACCGTTTTCACTTAGCACTTCTCAGGCGACCGCTGCCTCTATTAATAATGTGCTACTATTCAACATTGCTTGCTCTCAGTTCGTTGAGAATGTGGGTACAATGTTTGTGTACCAAGCACATCTAGGTACTAATTTCTGATACATATTTATTTGGTACAAAATCCCTTAATTTTGGAGAGTGTTTAGGAATTACATAACTCCCCTATTTTCTTTCTTCCAAACATCCCTTCGTCGTAGACTGTTTCTTCAACATGGACGACACGCTATACGTTGTCTTTTTCCATGCCTACTAGCTAAAGACTGAAATGAGTAGCTTGCGACGGTATTTCTGTTTGACGTTTTCAAAGCAAGAATCAACAGGATTTTTCTAAGTTAGTG
Organism: Lerema accius; assembly: GCA_001278395.1. Classification (NCBI taxonomy): domain Eukaryota; kingdom Metazoa; phylum Arthropoda; class Insecta; order Lepidoptera; family Hesperiidae; genus Lerema; species Lerema accius. Next base: position 597,260 of record LGAG01000450.1, on the reverse strand, counting down.
AGCTCTATATAGTAGACCTAATCGCCACTTACCAAGTGGGATTGTGGTCATTACCAAGTAAAACGTAAAAAAGCTCCTAAATACTTCTGAAATGATCTTCTACAAAGTTCAAGCCAGGTCTTTAGTAGAGTAACTACTAACTACTTTGAGTAGATGCATCATAAATAACTTATCTAATCTATTTGTTACCGTGGAAAAGAGTGCGCGTTTTAAATTGTCTACGGTTTTGAATCGCCCACGGACTATTTGGAATAAGAGACATTGTTTCTATGTTTTATCGACTTTATAACGGTGAATGGTCCGTAAACATGTCCGATCTAGCGATTTCGCCCTTTCATTATCGCACCACTTGTCAAAGATTGAAGTCGCCTAAAATCGGGATTATCTTTCTCATGTAGGCAAAAGCAAGTTAATCTCAGAGTGATACGATAAATCCCAAATATTAAAAACAATCTACTTAGTACTTACATAAATGTCTTAAATGAAAAATGAGGTTCATTAAAAAAGGTGTGAACCCACATAGGTGATGACGACCTAATCAAGTCCTCCTTTTGCATTTGCATAGCTCTTCTGTGTATTAGGAAATTCAACTCTATGTAAAATTAGACTTATTTCAATTTTGTATAGAAACAAGGATCTATGTGTAATAAAAACAAATTCAAATGTGACTAAATTTAATTTGTTTTGAAGTGTGAAAATTGCAATATCATTATGATTTACAGACAATTCAATCATGGCATTACACTAATCAAATATAAAGCGTAGTACATAGTCCATAGTACGGATTACCTACAATTTAAAAAAATGGTACACTTTATCATGTAACTTGTGCCATTTAAAAACAACTATTAATTCATAATAATTATTTTTTGTATAAGTGCCAAAACAAATTAAGAAATTAAATAACTTTAGGTTCCTCGTTTTAATTTATGTAGGTATAATATTTTTCTTAATTTGCATCATTTAAATACTAATACTTAAGCAAATGCGCATATTGCGTATGTAACAATATAAAACTTTATTTTTCCATATTTTAGTATGTATTACTTATTATAAGTTCACTATACTTTCTACATAAAATGAAACTTTACTGTTTTTACATGGCACGAGCTAATTTGTCGTATTTACTTAGGCTGTTTTTAAATAGAATATACATTTGATATGATATAATTGGTAAGTTTTATAAAGAATGTTGTTCAAAACAAAATTTATTAAGAATGTTGATGTTGATACAAAATATTAAAGGGTAAGAAAAAAATATATTTCGACATTAAATACGTCTTTGTGATAATATTTTCAGTGAGGAAATTATAATAAAAATGTTAGTAGATCACACATCTGGCAACTCTTACAATAATACTAAATACCGATCGTAACTAACGCGCAGGTATTTCATCAAAATATAGTTATATTTCAAATATACACACTCAACTACAAAAAATACTACAAGTAAAAAAGAATTAAAAACATGTCATTGGTAATAAATTATCTCGTGACTTAGTCAACATATATAACTAGGTACATATTTAAAATTATTAACTAAAAATAAGACATGGATATATAATATAATATATACATAATATATTATAAACAACATATTCGTAAAAAAGAAACAACTAGGTACAGACGAGGGATTAGCAAATACATAATAAATTGAGGTATCTGCTTTTTAAAGAAAGTTGAGCTTATGACTAATGTCTTTATTATCTAATGTACAATGTGATTAACTAAAAATATGGCATCTCCAGACATTCATGGCAAAACCTTAACTTCTTTAAAAAATAATCGAGTACAATAGACATCAATAGAATTCAATTAAATAGTGGTATTATTTTCATGGTGACCCTTTGACTCTACTAAAGGCGTAAGTACTTACACGACATTAACTAGAAATTGGAAAAAATGTAGGTACAGGTTGTCCCGTAAGTTTGTACAACATTATGAGTAAGATAGCTACAAAGGTCGGTCTCAGATATTAAGACGTGTCTTAAGTAAACGTGGAATCGTTTTTAAGGTGAAAAGTAGAGTAAAAAGAAGGGAAACATTGATATATTAAAGAATGATTAAAATCTTGTAAACGGTATCACTTTTATTAAAGACATTACTTTGAAAATACCATCGAGCTATCTTCTTAAGTTTGTCGTACAAATGGGAAATCTTGTATATGAATAAAACATGTAATTGTCACGATCCTAATTATTTTGAAATTTCCCAACTGGAGATACTAGGGGGCACATAAAAATTCTTTAGCATTACAAAAAAAATATCAGGTATAAAGACCTATAGAAGTATATAAGAGTTCATTATTTATTCTGTGAATCACTAGTGATTGTGATGTTAAATCTATCGTCAATATTAAAATTCATTGCCCTAGTATAGTGGTTCCTAACCTTTTCAATATCGTTATCCTTGTGACCTACGAGGAAAACTGATTGTACCCCGTCTTTAAACGTTTTCAAAACAAACAATGAAAGTAACTTTTTTTCTGTATTTTTTACTTAACAATCCTAATAGTTAGGTTCTTCTTTACCCCGTAATATAACTGCTTTTATCCCTGCGGGGGTAATTACCCCAAGATTAGGAACCCAGGCCCTAATATCATTAATACAATAATAGTACCTACAAAGTTAAATGCAAGGGAAGGTGGCAAGATTGATAATGTTTACTTTATTGCTTCCAGTGCAAATACTGCTGTCGTTTTCAAAATACTGATTAATTTTATAAAAAATGTGCAAGTATCCTTTACACACTGGAAGTAAAACTTCTAAGGCATAATTGCGAGTCTAATGATTCAAATAGTAGTTAGTTCGTGTATTCAAAAAAAGAAAATGATATAGGCAATAACGAATTCTCAACATAAGTATACACACACGTGAAATTTATTGATAGTAAAATAGTAGTGATGAAATGTTCGAAAATGTATACTCATGAGAATTCATAATTAAACAAAAAGTTTGTGTGAAAATTAACTCTCAGAACGGATGCAAGGGGTCTATTTATAAAATAATCTAATACTGCTTTAACTCATTTAAGCAATCGATCAAATAAAAATAATAAATAAAATAAAATTGCGCCTTAAGAAGTTTTACTTCAATAAATATGATTAAATTTATTTCATTTCATTAGTTTGTTTTATTTCATAATACATGTGACATGATGAGCAAATATCACATTATACAAAATGGGCAAGATACAACTTTTGTCATTTCTATAAAGACGAAACAGATTAAGAAATTATTTTGGTTTTATAAAAGTGCATCATTTATAATAACATATTTTTTCCACTGTCTAATTAGTCAATAAATAATTAGGCAATGTTCTGACTGAGATATCAATGCCCAGTCCAAACCGCCATCGATAGAAGTTTGAAATTTTGTGAGGATATTTTGTATGCGTCATTTAAGAAAAAAATTTTGAAAATGGATCTTTTAAGGGTGCAAAATAGAGAATAAACGTTTGCATGAGAGTTCGTCCGTTTCAAAGCTGCTGTCATGAAATAGGTGGTTACCCTTTTGGTTAAATATAAATTAACATAATAGATATTAGAGGATAAAAGTGTCAACTCTCAATAGAGTTACTATAGGTATATGACGGGGCTATTCGAGCGGAAAAATGGATAAAAGGTTTACCGAAGCGAAGTGAGAGCGGTCTGCTCGTATGCTATTCAGTTGTAGAATAGAGAGTCTGAAATGTTTTTATACGGCATAATAAAACAATACACTTATTTGTAAGGCACTATGTAAATATCTAAATGACTATCATAAATTGTTTTGAATTATATAAAACACTACTTATAGATAGAAATAGCACAAATTACTATAGTGACTATAAATGATGGCAATTACGTTTTAGTATACATTTTGATATTATGATGTTGAGACACATGGATTTTATAGTGATTAATTAAAAGGCACGGTTCGAGGCACATACTTATAAGATATTATACAATAATTATCATGTCGTCGGTTGCAACTTTATCAAGTGGACGGACACAGTAAGGCTGTATCAATGGATTCTTAAATTTTCTAATCGATAAAATTCCTTTATGTTATTTTAAATGTATAAATACAAGAATATTACATTACAATTATTTAAAACAGCGTGCGTAACAGTTAGCATATAATTTATTTTAAGTAATCAGGTATTTATTAACGTGGTAATTAGGTATATAAGTATCATATTAAGCAATCTGTTCGCGTTGTATTCTCCGTGATAATAACAAAACTGCAACAAATCGAGACTAGAAAGTGTTTTACAGCGTGTCCGAATAAAACGACCTGAAGTTACTATACTCAAGGACAAAGAATCATAGGTACCTACCTATTTTTTATTTCGGTTACATAGTAACAACACATAAGTAAAAGTACACACAAACAATAATTCTAAAGATATTTTAAATTTAAATAACAAAAACATCAGTATCTATACTTTTGTGGAACAAAAAACAACAAGAAGTCATTAAACAAATAATAAAAGTAAAAACATCACAACCCAGGTCGTAACATCCGAAAACGCGTCTGTACGATTAATCCTAAACTCTATCAACTAATACATTTTCATTTATAATTAAAAGATATCTATAATATCTTGGATATTCCTTGTTCACTTAAATTTAATTAGCTTATAATAAATTAATAATAACTAATGAATACTTAGAGCTTTTACGTTACGAGATTTAACGACACCTTTACCACTTGCAGTGAGCAATTCCTTCAATACATGTATTAACACCTATCCGAACAATGTTGTACGTATACTTAACTGCAGCTCGCGAATCAATTCATCTTTTCCAGTTTCAAAATATATGTAATACTTCAGTGCATACTTAAAGTAACAACTATTAGTACCTTACTATTTAACAACTTTCCCACAAGTGTTAAGTAAAATATAGGTACAAGAAGTTAACATGTCGTCATTATACATATAAAATTATCATTCTCTAGTTACATAGTAACGATGTCGCCAAAATACTCGCAGCGTCTAAAATAATTTTCATTTTTAATGTACATAAATATTTATAAAATACTTATCATTAACGTATTTTGGGTTGCTCAATAGATGACTCTGCTCTAATTTAAAAAATAATAATTAGGTATGTAAAGCGATTTCCTTGGTAAAGATTGTACCTATTGTGCCTTGGGGAGGCTATAATAAAATTTACGGTATGGTTAACTGATAATTTGGTTGAGTGGACTCAAAATAAAATGAGCTCATCATCTACAGTTGAATCTTTTAACATAGATAAGGCACGCCATTGGTGGTGTTTCCATTAATACACGGAAATTATGAGGAACATTCCATCCATTATTATGTGACTTAAGTTTGAGTCGCTATGTGGTGTGTTAGCTCATTTTCAACTACCTCTTGGCTGCGTTATGGTAGGGGCAGTCACAGAGCACTGTAGAACGTGTCCATGAGGCTGCTGTCCAAATCACACTCCAGGAAGATACTCTCATTACATTCCTCCTGAAAGGGATATTAGGTAGGTACTTTAATATGATGAAATAATTCATGCGCTGGTATACCTCGTTTTTTTCGTTGTGACGTTGTTATTTTTATTTATTTCATGAATTTAAAAGAATATTTAGAAGTATATAGAAATTTATTTTAACATTAAATTATAGTTTATTCTTTAATTTTTTTTTTATTTGTGTCTGTCTTATTTTTAAATCGATATTTACAATAAAAAGACACTGTAACATTGTTTACTTTTTAAATCACGACGAAAAACACGAGGTATAGAAGTATAGAGTGATGTATTATAGACCAAGGAATGACTATAATCCTACTAATCCTACTAATATTATAAATGTGAAAGTTTGTAACGATGTTTGGATATTTGGATGTTTGGATATTTGGATGTTTGGATGTTTGTCCCTCCTTCACGCTCTAACCGTTGAACGGATTAAGCTGAAACTTGGTACACCGATAGGTTGCATCCAGGAATAGGACATAGGATACATTATAACCCGATTATAGGTTCCCTTGGGATAAAATCAATATTTTGTTTATAGACTTTTCCGCGGGCAGAGCCGCGGGCATCGTCTAGTAGTGAATAAGACAGTTGGTTGCATCGTACCTGAGAGGTGCAGGGCGCAGGGGGCTGATCAGCACCCCTTCTTGTGTGTCATTTGGAGGTCTTGGGCAAGTGGCGCTTCATGTGCAGTGCGAGGTGGTCGGACCGCGCGAAAGATCGCTCACACACGGCGCATTTGAAGGGCTTTGCGCCTGTGTGCTTGCGGTAATGACGAGTCAACTCGTCCGATCGCGCGAATCTCCATTCGCACTCCGGCCATTGGCAAGTGTACGGTTTTTCACCTAGCGCAAAATGTTAATTCATGAATATTAAAAAAGGAGGTCCCGTTTACTTCAGTCCTTTTCGATGATTTGTTACGCTTGGCTTCAGCTCTAATAGGACTTTGTTTAAAGAATGTATGTTTTCTCTACTTTGAATGTATTCTCTTATCTACATATTCAGACATACTACTCTTGTTCATATCTAAAAGATGACTTTTAAATAGGCCGAGTTCAGCTTGCAAATTACATGCATGCCACCTATGTCGCTTTCGTATCCGAAAAGCTAAAGCACGGATTGGTCAGTAAATTCTCCATTTTATTTTTTATTGTCGACAAAATAACAGTATAATTATGTATAATATATGGAAAGAAGTATCTTAGTCGTTGTGGCCTAAAAATATACAAGTAGATGTTGTAGAAACGAGGACATGTAGAGTAGATTAGTATCGACGCCATGAACATTGTCAGGTAAATTGAACATTCCTATTTCAGCGAAGATAGTTCCTGTTAACCGCTTGGGTATAAACTTTAAGTACCTATTTAGAACTCTTGTTTTTATTTTACCTACAACCTTCGCAGAGCTGTTGTCGTCAGTAATCTGTGTAATTAGTTTCAACTGCAAGTGATTATATTATGTAACTTATAATACTGAAATGTTTCACATTTATAAAGCAACGTTTTTATTGCAGTTTTATTTATAAATCTGTTGTTAATAGTCTTATTGCGTAATATACTTTCTTAAGAATTATATTGATTTTTCGCCCGAGCTGCGTTTGTGATCTTTCGCATTGCTACAATATTCAACTATGCCATTAATTAAGTAATTCTCAAAATATTTAAATAATTTATGCATTTTATTACTAGGTAAAAGTATTTTATTTTACCTGTGTGTATCCGCTGATGAGCTTTGAGATGTGAGCTTTTCGTGTACACCTTGGTGCAACCTGAAAATAATTTGATGGTTTAATTTGGTAAAAGAAGTTTAGCATTAGTAGTGTCGTTGCTTTTATAGTAATCAGAAATATTTAGACGTAACGTACCAATTTCAAGTCTTAATAATACAAAATTCTAGTGCACGTGTGTTTGTCACGAACAAAACCAAGACTAGGCGCGCATTAGGCAGCCAAGCTGCGGCAGCCGAAATATTTGAGTAATACATGGCTGACTATGTGCACGGGTTCCCATAAAATGTCATTATGTTCGTTAGGCTGCCGTAGCCGTGCTGCCTAGTGACAGAATAATACAGCAAAGCAGTCGAGACACACATATAAGTAGTCAAATATTTTACCCATGAAATCGCAATGATGCACTCTCCTTTTCTCTAGCTCGGGGTTGTTTCGTCGATTATATTTGACGGAGGGTGGTGGCACCAGTCTTGAATGCGTTAACGCATGTGTCAATGAAGGTGCTTGCTGCTGTTGCGGCATATGAAGTTGCTGCGGCATTACCTGACATCACAAAATATCTATCAAATATGATCGAAGCGTTTTCATACGTAATAACCTTTTATGGATGAGGGGTCATTTGACACTAGTTTCGAAAATTACAAAAAAACAAATTTTTATATTAGAATATTACTGAGCGATAGGTATAGGTTATATTTTAAAAATAACAATCCTAATTACCATATAACTGTGGGGATTTGGGATGGGTTGTTAATTGATATTTTTAGGTTAGTATCACAGGCCTCTACTGCCTGTAGGCATCAGCGGTTAAGAGCTACACTTCCTTATACAGTAGTAAGAGTGACGTACTTGCTGGTGAGGATGATGATGATGGTTTGGATGCGTCGCGTGGTGCACAGGGGGCGCTCGCAGCAACGGTGGCGGGTGGTAGGGCGGCGGTGGCGTGCGTCGCGCTCCGCCCTGCAACCAACGACCCTTCTCTCACCTTTACATACACAATACATACACCGGGAATTCAGACGCAAATACATTTATGCAATAGTAACGCCATCTGCATTTCATTTCTCGATTAAGCGTTGCTAGTAACGCCATCTAGACGTATTTTTTACATAAGCGTTGTTTAATCGCGTTTCCGGAACGAAATCTTGGCATCAGCACAAATCATGAAAATGGGCGCAATATTTAATTTGAATAATAATATATACACATCTTATGTCTTATGTTACATAATGTTAAAGGTAGGGAACATGACATAAAGTATTTTGTTCTATTTCTAAATCTAGTTAAAAGGTCTTTATTCCTTACACTAATATTTGATTTATCTACTTTGAGGTAAAGTTTTGTTTTGTATCTTAAGTATTTTTAGATATCTAATAAACTAACATGACGTCAGGAGTCACCATGTTCCACACCATTCCATAACTGTTTAACCGTTATTATTCTAATTTTGAGAATAGTTATACCTAATATTATATGCTTCTTATATAGGATTCGCAGAAGGACATAAAAATTTAAATATGAGATCGTGTTTCTTCAGTGTGCAATAAATACTTCTAAGTACCTTACCGAATCAATCATTTATCCCACTTACCATTAAGGTTTTATATTCCATCATCCATTTATCCCCGACGTCATGACATTGCTAAAAAGTGATCAAGTGCATATAAATTTTAACAGTTCAGTCGCTTAGCAAGATATGGTACCATATGTCGCAGCGTCGCAAGCAAACGCAAAGTCGTTTTGCATAGATGTTACGATAAAGACTCTTGAAGTTACCTGAATTGAGTTTCCTGGACTTCCTTGATCGGAGCCGGGAGGGGTCAACGGAGACATATACACCAGTCTCGACGGTGGGTACTTGGAGAACGACGTGGCTGGCTGCTGTTGGGGCTGATGCGGCGGAGGGTGTGGATGTGCGTACGTTGGTGGGGCGCACAGCCTTTCGGTCTTAATTTCCAGCGGACTAAGTAGAGGAGTCGCGCATTCCTCGAGCAACGGATCGTCAGCTTCGAGTTTGACGTGGGTCGCTCCCAGAGGAGCGAGCATGTTTGCATTCTCAGGATCGATATTTCTGATGGAAGAGGCGATGTCCTCCCAGAGGGCAGGGCGCAGGAAGGCATCGTCGCGCGAGGAGGTTCCACTGTCGAACAGGTCCATGTGGGCAGGCGAAAGCGAAGCGACCTCTTGCTTGCAGAGCAATGACTCCAGTTCAGACGTCTGTGAAAAATAAAACTTTCACGTTAACTGAATAAGCCTAGTTTTTCATTATACAAGTATGTAAATGAAATAAGTACTTATATCTATTAATAATAAAACTGTCACTGGGTCAATTATGTGTATAGATTTTTTTATTCCAGTAAACGATTTTGATTCCACAGTATGACAGTTTGTATGTATTTATCATGGAAACTTTGAAACTAGGAATGTCTGTAAATTATATAACGGAAACGGAGCCTGATCTAGAATAATTTTTATCCTATATAAAGCAATTATTCTCGCGGGCTAACAGGTAAAATATTGATCGAAGAGGAGTGAGATCGAGCGACTAGTTATCACTAAATGTATAATAGGTTAAAATACATAAATGTGCAGGTATAGCAGCCCGATTTACTCTATGAAATTCCTCAAGAAATTTATTATGCAAATCCTTTGATCACAAAGACCAATCCCATGAGGCAGGGTATTTCAAGCAGCCTATTACCTCAGCTTTTAAGTAAATCTTATGGCGATCGTCAGCAAAGATATTATTTCGATTGAAAATCTGTCTCATACCATTTGTGCACTGTCAATAATTTGTTTAAAATACAAGCAACTTTGGACTAACTAGTTTCTTGTGATAAGCAGGTATCTAAGTGTAAAGTGTGGATTGCAAGTAGGTTACAAATGACTGTCATTTAGTCAATTAATTTAAGTGAAGTCGAGTCCGAAAACGTACCTACGTACCTATATTTTTCAAACAAAATTTAGTATAGCTAGGAGTCGACGTCGTGTCATTGTGCTAGATTTCGGCTAAATTTATTTACATCAGAAAGGAATGCGTTCCATATAAGCGACAAATTTAAAACCGTGAATGGCGTATGATATTCACAATTTCCAATTTCTCTGGCGTGGACAGACCGCAGTGCGCATTTGCATACAATGGAGCCCACGCGCGCAGGTGACGAGGCACGGCTTATAAACCAACATTGTCGGATGAGATTTCAGTTAACTTTGAACTTTTTATGCATGCCACATGTTATACGAACTGTGATGAAAAGCAAAAGCTCGTCCGACTTGGAGTCTTCTTGTTCGGTACGCGTCTGCGCATTGGACTTGATCGTGAGTAGGTACGGAGAGGATTTTATAAGGTATTTTTATCTATGCACAAGTATTATATTTTTTGTGTCCAATGATGCATTGTCATCGTTACTACAATTATATTCCCTTTTTAGACGGTAGAAAATAAAACAAAACACATTTTCATTGTTATAATAATGACGTGAATACAGTCATGTACAGTTAAATTCATTTTATGTTATTGTTGAGTTTTAAATGCTGAATTCGATTAAGAAATTATGGTAGGATATTCTTTACCACCATTCCACTAAATAAATTCATATTATTATATTCACTGAACTAAAATACAATTATTTCTCTTCTTTTCTTTATTCATTTATGACTGAGTCTTTTAGTAACTTAAACTGTATTAAGCAGTGATCTAAAAGTTTTTACCGAAGATTAATACTTAATACCGTCTATACAGAATTTACGAATGCCAATAATATGAATCTATATATAGTTCAAGCTAAAACTGCGTTAAAATAACTTTGAATACTGGAGCGAGCCTTGTAGTTGTCGGGCACCGAAATGCGTTTCGTTTATTGAACAACGAATACGTATCAACCTGCTCCATTGCACGTATCCGAGCGAGAGATCGCTAACCCTTTGCACGGTGTACCGAATGGAACCTCCTTGGTACAGAGAAGTGGTGTCGCAAGAGCGCCGGACCGCGCAAATTCCTTCCATGACCTTTGCGGATCGAACGATTGCGCCATCGTCTCCTCCACCACGGCTAGACGAGCTTAGGCAACTGCAGCACAGATTAAGCCGTGCTATAGATCGGGCAGAAAACTCAGAGCCAAATTGTATGTTGTGGCGCCCCGGGGAACTTCTACATCTAATCGAGATAAGCCAGTCGTTGTGAAAACTAATTTATGTTTAACATTTAACAAAAGCAAACGTCTCAACCTATACCGTACCGAATATTACATCGTCGTTAGTGCAATCTGTTAGTGAAAATTTCTTTACATGGAATTTATCTCTCTCTATGTACCTACTCGGTGATATCGTAGAAAACTTGTGGGAAATATTCGCTGTTACTATTTGTTTATCATAATTGAAACAGCACATGTATGTGGATATTCTACTTTCAAACATTATCTACTTCAAGACTCGTTCGAGTCGTTCAATCAAAATGAAGTCACGTTGCGGCTAAGAAATATTTTTTCAAGATAGTTATAGGTACATACTCGTACTATTTACAGTGTAACTTGAGTACCTACTTATTAAAGAGTGACTTGTAGTACCTATCAACCTAAACATTTGTTTCTATAAATTCTTATAAAATACGATAATTGCATAAAACGATGCATAAGAAATTGTTTGATAGTAATGTAGCACTGATGGCGACTCGTATAATAACTTTGATCCGGTAAGCATTTACTGTAAAGCTAGGCGTGTATCGAAATAGTAAGTTGATCTATGACGCAGGAGATTTACAAGGTGCTTTATTCGTTTTAGCTTAGCTCATTTACGAAGCTCTATCGGGCGCCTTTAGCCAACAGATGGCTGTTGTGAAACTAAAGAACCTCCTGCAGATTTGCACCCGCGCCGCGAATAGAAAGACGCGCCTGAATTAGATCTTATCTCGGAACTAAATTTATTGCTTTCATAAGTATAAAACGAAACAACCAGATAATAAATCTAAACGCACTCTAAATAATTACGGACAAATACTACTTAGCTTGATAAATTTGTTTAATATTACAATACTAATCTACGAGTAAGTCGCAGGAAATGTTTGGAAAAGAACGATTTTTAAACGGATAAGCAATTAATTGGCATTTGAATGTCGCTAGGGGACGTCGGTAACGTGGAAAAGGGTAATTATAAATAAGATACAACTGCATTGTAGGCAACGAACTTTTTTATTAAAGCAGCATTCGTAGGACTCTTTTAAAATTGCCATCACATACCGTTATGACATTGTTTGAACACCACGTTGGCTTGCGCTGGCGCTCCATATCCATAATTCAACCGAACGCTTACGCCGGCTCATTCTTCAGCACATAACGCAATGTTATCTGCATCTACAAACACTCATTTATCTCTTAATACAAAGAGAGAAAGTTCAATTTTGAAATACGACCCGTCTTTCAAATTAAACGAATGCCTGTTACGTGTTGATGTAGGTAATCGCATAATTCGCGATGTTAAACTTTTAGTTATTTGCACTCTCTACCCACCTTTCCTTGTTTTACGGTTGCGAGTAAGCTCTTTAGGTATCTGTGAAGAAAGCCTGATCGTAATCTAACGACGACTTGTACGCCACTAACATTTTAAGTCGTCATAGAGTTCTATGGTCATTAAAGATGTTAGGCTCAATACTTCCCATGCAATGAACAGCGACATGAATTCGGTAACTATATTATGTAGTTGTAGAAAATCTTAAGTACTCGTACTCGTAGTACTTAGTGATTACAGACCGATAATTAATAAATTATTTTGAACCTACTATTCAAATGTTTTTGGTATTTTTTGTTCGGTATACATATTGATTATATTATGATACATAAGGTCTACGATAATACGAATTTGGACGACCTTCATTTGTCCAAAGGATGAAAAGTGGTTTACATAAAATATAGTAGGTACGTTGAAAAACCGTCATACATTAGCCTTTTAGAAGTGAAATTGGGCCACAGGCTTAACAGGTTAACGAGTAATTAAGCATCCATGGGACTCTATATTGCGTGCGGCTTCACATGAACTTGGCAGATTTTATTTTATTTAGGTACCTATAATGTAAGTATGTACCTAAGTAAGGTACCTACAAAAAAGTAAATTTTTCGGTTTGATTCTCTTCGTAGGTGCTCTGTTAAGCGAGCTTTGTATTGTATGTATCAGCGTTTGTAGGAAGTTTTCTACAGCTCCATATTATTTATGAAATTAGGAAAAAGTGAAAAAAAAGGTAGTAAAAGAGAATATCTACTGATTTTATTATTAAAACTTTATATATTGTGTTAATTACCAAGTACATGAAAATCTTCGTAACACACACGTTCTCCATGTCAATCAGCAAAAGTAGTTACTTATTAGCAGTTAAACGTGTGTAATAGAAATTCGTTAGAATATTCCTTAGGTCAAATTATTCTTCAAGTCATGACGACAACAAAAGCAATAAGATTTTATAGGCGGGCGGCATATAGCGGGCAGCCATGTCTAGCAGTTGGGCGGCGCTGGGCGGGTAGGTGCTCGATCGATAGAGAAAACCGCCCACCACCATGGAGGTAGGCGGCCTACGAATACCATTTCAATGTTAAACAGACCCATTTTTATGTACACTATTACAGACCTACAAATTACTGTATTATTCAGAAACATAAATTAGTAGTGCAAAATTGTTTAAAAAATTTCTTTCGCAGTGCTTTTAAAATACAATTTGAAAAAGTGAATAGCAAATAAAATTAACGGTAATTAGTTATACAGTTATAGGCATATAAAGTTTTCAAGTTAAGACTACTAAACGATTTAAGTCTAAAACAATTAATTGTGCAAACGTAGAATAATAAATTAGCATAGCAAACATATTGTGTTGATACAGGAACACAGGTTTTGCCACGAAGTCCCACGCTGACGATGAATTGATGGCATAGACTGTAATTTGAGTAATGTTTACCTTTCCCATAAATTTTGGTAAATATCAGGAGAGGGGTGACTTGTACCGTAGAATAACGCTCCGTACATAAATATTTAGTGTTTTTTTATATTTATGGTATAGTTATCATTGTGTAGCAATAGCAATTTTATTTATTGCAAGTTAATGTGAACCACGGGTCGTTTGTTTGTATGTTTATAGAATACTCGTGGGACAAATAGTTATGTGACTAGTTGTAATTATACTTATAAAATCGTTAACTGCGAATATCTCTATTTCTAATCAATATTACCTGGTAGCTACATAAGATTTTATATTTCTGTAATTCTGATCTGATATTTTACAATTCTATTAGTAGCAGCTATTATAGGTACCTAAAAAATTATTTTTTCTTTAGAGTACATATTGAAGCGTTAACATGAAACTAATAAGCGAAACATAGTTGGAAATACATAAAATCGTTTACAGCCGGAAGTATATACAAAGCTCTCATAGTGTAATAGCTCGAATTAACGGCAAAATCGACAATCAAGATAAGCAAAGGAGCTTTGTACAGGAGCAGTCGGTAAAAGGGTCGTCGTAAAATGCAGGATTTCTCAATTTCCGTGTGTCGTATATTATACATAACATTATGACCAGAGTCGAGGTTATTAACATAAGTTACACTCGTTAAAGGCTCGGACAGATATGTATCTTTAATCTGAGGCTCTTTCTATGTTTGCGTTTTTGCAGCTCTCTTCACATTGCGCGCACTTAGTACGAACAATGAAGCGCGTCGCCTGAGCCTTAACTACAAGTGTCACAGAACTTCAAGTGGCACAACCATTTGGCACTTGGACTACCAAAATTCGATCGGCAACGGATCAGGAAACATCTTATTGGAACTGAATACAATAAATAAATTTTATATTAGTCTGGAATTAGTAGATATTATTAATATTGTGTCCTAAAGAATAGAGAGAGATAGGCACCTATGTGTTGGTACGAATTTTCTCTCGCATCTATAATAATATACCTAATACGATTTTATTTATTTGATACTACTCGTAGCAGATACCAGCGGCTTTGCCCGCGGAAGAGTATAATTTATCCTAAGGGAACCTCTAAACGGGATAAAATCTATCCTATGTCCTATTCCTGGATCCAAACTATCTGTGTACCAAGTTTCAGCTTAATTCGTTCAACGGTTAGAGCGTGAAGAAGGGACAAACATCCAAATATCCAAACATCCTTACAAACTTTCACATTTATAATATTAGTAGGATTTACAAACGAAAGTACCTACTACTGTAGCCGGTAATCGAACCACTAATTGAGTTAGCGGATAATCTAATTCGCTAGCATTACTGCAGTAAAACACCATCAGTCATAACATAGTTGATGGAATGTTTTAAACTCCGTAATAAGTATTCCCAAAGCGTGTGTTAGCGGAGGTACTTTATTAGTGCGTTCACGCTACCATGATGTGAGTGAAGTTTAATAACATAAGTTATAAAATCTTACTTCTGTATTATCATTATCCTGTCCATGTCTCCAAACACAATAAAGCAAGAAGAAGCTTGGCACATCAGATCAGGTAGTATCGAGGGAAACGGGGTTTCGTTGTTGATAGGAGCATAAAGATAACATTTCGCTATAAACTCGACAGTATAAAGATGACGGCAAAATGTCTTTGTTGGTTACGATGTGCAATACGTTTTCAAAAAATATAACAGGACTTCACAGTGTTAAGTACATGAGTCATCATCAAAGTTTCTTTTTGGTTACTATTATAAATATACAAACTTATTAGAAGCTTAGAATTAGCAAGGAATCTAAGTAACGTTTAGCGAATTTAAATTAGTAATGATAGCTATTAATTACTCAATCAAATCATGTAACTGAATTAACAGTTTCTATTATATGCGTCTCTTGAACTATGATTTTGAATAAGGAATAAACTACGAGCAGGTAGATACGTATGTGTATTCTTAACAACAATTCGTTCATAAAAAAACTAAATCCTGTTAGTATTTTCTATATCTTAATTAGGTACCTAGATCTCAACTAAAGTGAATTAACGCAATTCGAATTAACATTTCTTATTGACGATAGTCAATCAACTAAAACGTGTAGGTATGTAATACTTATGACTGAATGCAAAGCTTCACAAATATTCTGCAATTCTTTACCGTTCTCAGAAAGAATGTTGCGTGCATTTCTGTAGTACAACAGCGCGTTATACAAATCACCGCATGCATATTCATAGATCATCCCTTTGCGGCAACGTAGGGATGCAATAGGTGAGTAAAGCTTTAATAATAAAAACATATTAGCCGCATCGCATGTCTGTCTTTCCGTGACCGGGCAGTTTTACACCTGGACGAATGGGGAGGCCCATCTACCCGTGGGGGGAAGCGGGGTGAGGGGTTTATGGGAATAATGGGTAAGAGGCAGTAGGGGGCAAAGGCACCGTTTGTCAGCGGTCAGCTATTAATGAATGCGCTCATAATGTTTATTGTACCCGCTGAGCCGTTTTTGGGTAATGCTTGTAACTCATCGTTTTATAAATTAACTGTCATGACTATCGGCTATTTGCTGCTAGTGACTTTTGCTCTTAGTTTACTTGTTGGTTGCGTTGAAATATTAAAGCCCTGTTTTATGAAAGGAGTAGAGAATTCCTACTTTACAAATCCGCTAAGAAATTAAGTGTTTTTTTATATAGTAGGTACTAAGTTTTGTTCGCGACATTGTTCTCGTAGATTTTGTACTTTACACAATATCAGTTATGGATATACGCTATGTATGTATAAATGAACCAATGTTGCATTCATACATTTTCAAAAATCCTTGAATCTTAGGTGCCATTTGTTAGGTCTATAATTAGACCTAGAATATGTTTTTCAACTTATTATACATATATAAAGTATAGTACACGATACAATATGTGTTTGATTCAGATAATTTAATTCTGTTCCGTTAAAAAGTATGAAGCTTACCAACCCCTATAAGACCACCCATTTGATTCGAAAACATTGTATTGACCGGGGGTCACCGACATAATTATCACGTGCCATCGTTTACACATTTGACTTCGTTTTATTATAATAATGAAATTATTTAGTTCGCGTGCGCGGCACGCGGCTCGCGCTCGTCGGATGCCCATTACCTCATTAGATGGTCGCGATGATACAACCCTCAAACCCTTGGCAAGTTTCACTTTTTAATTTGATGATGTTGCTTTGCGGTAGAGTGTGTTTCATTCGGAGGGGTGTGATTTTACGAGGGAAGATCCGAAACCCATTATTCATAAAGCAGCACATTTTTACACCTTTAGCCTTCTTTGTCTATTTATTGTTTTGATTTTATGCGTAATTGTAGGTAGGTTTCGTATGTTGTTTTTCTAAGATTAACTATTTAATACGATCATGTAACTGTAGTAATGTTCAATTTAATATTTTAATAGGTACATTACGCGTCTGGTTAGACCCTATACCTACTAATTGACGGTTCTGTTTAAGAAATATTAAGCTTTAAAATACATTTTTTTGTTACCGTCTCGTGTCCATGCTCTTTCAGCTACGATAGTTTCTGGAAAATGTGACAAAATTTACGGCATATACTAAATATTAAATGAATCTATTTTGGAGAGTCAAACTTAGCAAGTTAACTAGTAAATGAGCAATGACGGAACCGTTTACGGACTTCACAGATTTACACTAACATAAATTTTGATATAATTAAATTAAATTAAACTACAAAAAATCAAAGTAACTCATAGAGACTGGATTATAGATTAAAAAATCGGGTATTTTGTTAAAAAAATCAAATAAAGTATCCTCTCGCTCAGAATTCACAAAAAATTTTTAGTGACGCGACCACGCTCATTAAAAAAATATAAAGTAAGCATTCATTATAAAAATCAATTAGCAACCAAAGACGCGGTACCAATCTGGCAAGAAGGGG
>LGAG01000450.1:555154-579188 GCA_001278395.1 Lerema accius | reverse complement strand
GCCGCCGCTAATTAGCTAATGGAAGCCTCCCTAACCCCCCTGCATACCCCCAAGCCCCCCCGCAGACCCCTAATGGATTTTGGCACGCTCCACGCCATTGCGGGTCCAGCTCGGATTTCGAACGGAATACAGTTAAAGCGCTTGTAGTTAAATGATACCTAATAAAAAGGCTAAAAAAATTCAATTCGATTCGAACAAGCGTGTTATAGGGTTCTGCATTGTAGATACATAGGTATATGACGGATATTTCCTTTTTGAGCCAGGCCTAGTTTCGGAACGTTTATGAATCAAGTTTTTATAAATTTCATCGATATGACATCTTTGAACTAATATAAAATTCTTGAGAGGGAGTAGGTCAAAACATTTCACGGTAGATTTCAGAAATACTGTGATGACTACTCAGGTGGGGGAAAAATGGTAGTATTTTATAAATCTGTGGTTAAGGGTTAAACTGAATAGTAGTTACAAATCCTAAAAAAGCTCCAACATACTTAGCACTTTAACGTCATACATGCAGTTGCGGTTAGGCAACGCTTCCTACATATTAAAATTCGTACCTATTTTAGTAGGACCTGTTAAACTTTTTTAACGTTTCTTATGTAACTAAGTACATAATTATGTTACTTATTTGCAACTTGCTTCCGCTTTTTTTTAACAAACCTATGCTTCTACTACATAAAAAGTATTTGGAAAATATTTCCAGTCTGAAGTTTTTTTTTTATTTTCATACCATCACCACAATTAGCATGGCGTTTGGCCATGAAAGGTAACAGACATGGAAGCAGTTGTGTCGGATTTATAATATTAGTAAGACTTACTTTCAGTACGTTTAAACAGTAAAATGAAATATATAAGCAATTGTAACATCGCATTCTATTACGTGCCCGTATCTTTTCCGAATTTAAGTGCTTAATAAGCTTCAAAGGCGCCTTTAACGCGAATGGCATTATTTTATAACGATCGAAGAGACGTTTTATCGAGGAGCACAATAAAAAACACATAACTTGGTGCTCGGCGCAAATTGAATGGTTTTGGAGGGTGGGAAGCAGTGAAGAATCGTTGACTCAACTATGCAACTAGAAGCATAGGGTATAAGAACTATTTTCCCCCAACAATCCCATCTTGTCCACAACTTGGTATGGGGTTAACCACGCTGCTAGATACCTAACGATAGTATATCTTACGAAGTCACATCGATATTGATTCCACTCGATACATTTCCCATCTATGACTATCTATGTGAGGTGAGGCAAGGTTTATTATTCTAATACGACGAGGATGTTATTAGTTTCTTCGTTCGTACAAATGGATAAGCAGGAAAAATATTTTACCTAACTATCCATGTTCATGTATTGCCAGTCCATTTTTCTTAAATATTTACAGATCTTTATTGCACTTATTTAACAGTACCGAGTATTTTGTTAAAATATTTACATTTTAAGGGCCAACGAAACATGAGGTTATGTTTTCAGGAGCGCTAATTTAATTACCTTTTAATAATAAACATACATATCTAGTATTTATTTTTCTACGATATTTATAACTAATATTTAATCCAAAATCCACTTTGTTCACTGCCATTGTAGTCTAAGTTCATAGAATTCTTACTCAGTAATTTTACTCGGAGATTATGCATAATTTCTTCATTTCCCGAGCGTCTACCCAATCACGGCGCGTGGGGCGGGCGGCCCGGCGGCATGGGCGGTAGATATAATGACACGTCAAATCTGCGCGCGCACTTTCATTGCTGTTACATATTAATATGATTTCATGGTAAGAACGTTTCATATTATCCGATATAATGTCATTGTGTAAAGCCAATTCGTACCGCGCTATAGATGAAATATGTAATGTATAGGTCGAATATATTATGGGGCAAAAATTGACAAAGGTGTTTAACCGTTTAAATAGGATTTAATTATGTTAAAATATTTGTAAGTATGTAAAGTAAATAAATCAGATATAGAATGCTACACGATGATACTTTTAAAAATAACCTAGAGTTGAGTAGATACTGGACATCATGCCAGGAATTATCATGGCATACTATAACCTACTGCTGGGTTGAGATCTCTTTACAAAGTGTATTAATACAGATCACAGACCAACCTTTGGCTAAGTGCAGAGGTAAATTTTTAGAACTACAAATACTCGCTCATAATTTTTTCCAACACCGTAGCAAGTAATCACAAATACCTATACACTATAACTTGTTAAAGTCTATTAGAGTTTTTATACAGAATTATACTCGAATCCACGATTACTTAATTATGTTGTAATGGCACAATATATTCAGGTTAAATCAGATTCAAAGATATTTTAACGTGATCGATCTATCATTTTTAAAACGATACTATGAGGCTCACAACAATGATAAACAGAACACGTATATTAATTTCTATGTTGATAACAAAAGCCTATCAAATTTCTAATACCAATCTAAAACCAATTTCTAAAACTAATGTAAAGATTTGACACCGTTAGTTTTATTTATTAGTACCTTCTCTGCGTCCAAAAACGTGAATTCCTTTCTAAGTATTTATTCTATTCGAAATTTACTATTGAATCGCTTCTCGTGTCTCGTCACCTTAATTTCCATCTTTTTCACCACTAATGTGCACATACTCGATATAAATAAATTGCTTAAAAAGAAAAAAAACAAACAAATGAGTAAGATATTTTCGACCATGTATGAATGACTACGCGTTGGAATGTGGCGCACGCGACTGGCGCACACATACACAACCACATACACACATCCAGCGAATACATTGACACGTGAAACTAGTTGTTTAGTACGCACACACGAGCCGAAAAATCTGCCTGCAATAAGCACACACTATAATAGGGTTATAGCGTATAATCGTGCATAAAAGTTCACCAGCATTTGTCATTGAAAAAGTAAAACCTTACAGTAGTTATGTACATACAATAGGTCATTTTATTTTAGAAATAGTTTCAGTAATAATGCTCATACTATATACTCATAATGATTATGGACGGCAGTGTTTTTTTCATATCATATGAGAACATAATTAACATCATAACTAATAATAATTGTATCATAACTTTAACATTTATTATACTTATCTGTTTATTTCTATAAGGCTTAAGCTTCCCTACTACAAAAGGCAGATAAGATGCAATTACAAATATTGATGTAACCAACAAAAACAAGTGCACTTAACTGTACGGATTCTTGAATGGCGTTGTCAAGAGTTGAGATTACTATTTACCCGTTACTTGACTCAATGAATGGTGCCTCTCAAACGTATAAAAAGAAGATTTGGACAGAAATGAGCTTACGCACTTTGTTCTAAAGTTGTTATTTGAAAGTCTCTATAAAGACTATAGCTTTATATAGTTTTAAAGACTGTGACCCTATGTCAAGTGGAAGTAAGCGTTTAAAGTGTGCGAAGTTACATTTTCAAACGTTTTTGGCCAGGAAACGAACCTGCGACACCCACGCGCTTGCGGAAATATCGTACAGATCGTATCGTTATTTTAAATAAGCATGTTGCTCACGATTTCGGCATTAAAAGGATATGAACATTTTTTTAAAAGGTATCTGTGGTTATGATAAGGTAAGATTTTCTGAAATAATGAGAATTATTGTTCTGTATTAATGTTAACAAGTAGATTTGATAGACTAACGTCTTCTTTTGTCAAAATAGGTTAACAGTTAGACAGTAACTATAACTATAAGACATTTTTTTATTTAATATTTAATGAAAATTTAAGTTACTGGCAAGTTTTTTTTATTATTCATGAAAGGAATTTATGAAAAATAATTTTAATGACATAATAGTTATTTCTCTCTAATTTTCTTCTTCGACAACGCATCTTAGGGCGACAAATGATAGTGTCATCTTATGAGTCAGCAACTTGTATGTATATTTATATCGCATAAAAACCTCATTTGTTGCTAAACAGTCGGTCAAGCTTAGTTTTTACTGTCAAAATGTATCCGATTTATATCACGATAAAATGGCCATGTTTACGGAGCTATCACAAATATCTCGTTATAAAATATAATATCTCGTTTGACTGGAAAACATACGGGTTCGAAAAAAGAGTGGAATGTATTTTTAAATTTTACCCTATTATAAATTTGATTTTTGAACAGCACATTACATTTTATAATGTATGGTTTTTTGGAGGTTGAAAGTGGACATTAACGTTTGGTTTTGACGAAAGCAATGGTATTATTAAAAAAAACTAATTATGTAACTAAGCTTAAAAAGCTTTGCAGTATAAGATTCCTATAAAATTACGTTCTTTAGTTGTGATAATGTAATGTTAATTTTGTGCAATAAGACTACAAAACGAGATTGCTTTGTCTCCATTCCTTACCGCCCATGGAAAACTGTGATAGATTCGAATAGGACTAGGTAGGATTGTTAGTTGACTAAAAGTTCTTGACAATTAAGTGTTAATTAATTAATTAATAACAACATAGTTATTATTTGTTAGTAAGGTAAACTGGAATTTTAGTATAGCTTAGTCCTATTAGTAATTGTTAGTATTTATTCTACTCGAATTTGGTATTCAGGCTTCTAAGCTCCCAGCCGGAACTTGTTAGGTAATCATTTAAGCTTTACCTATATTTTTATTTAATTTTAGGTATTCAAAAATTTAACAAGGAATGAAAGTAGAAATATTGTGTCGTATATTTTTATGAATGAATCCAAATTGCTGTTATCCGACAACACGATAACGGAACATTTGCTATTGATACCTCATTAGCATGCGCCATAAATTACGCGTTAGACTTCTAAATTTGGTTGTATTATAGGCGCTACTTCACGCCACATTATCTTCTTGAAATTTATAGTTGAAGCCTACGAAGTATTAAACAAGAATTACATTTCAAGCAGTAGATGTCACAACTGAAAACTTATGACATAATTGTGTAATGGCTAAAAGATTTTGTGACGTAGGTATCTGGTAGAGACTGTAAAATATGGTTAGGAATTTACTTACGTACTTGAGTCGTTAAAATTTCAATTAGTAGGTACTTTTACAAAGTCATTACTATTGACTGGTATTTCTTAACTTTCAGTGAATCCCAGTTGCCTATCTCCCTCTTGCTGAACGACTTTATTGTTTAATAAATCAAATCATTCAAATTTTTCAAAAAGATTTTCAAATTTTTCATCAATTTGATCACTTTATCAAGGTATAAAGTAGGTACGAACTCGCATTAAATGGGTGTTTTTTCGTTTTGTTTAATCATACATTTTGAAATTTTCCTGCTCTATAATTGGCTCCTCGTGACACAATTAACCTGAGTAAATAATTTCTTTGCAGCTCAAATAGAGCGTGTACCGGATACCACAGTTTCAAATAAGTTACCTACATGAAGATCTAAAAACGATTTTAAGAATAAAAAAGTTGTATCAATCGTTGAATATATTGAGTTCAGAATTAACATGACTGTGCGGTGATGTCATCAGTAGAGGTAACGGACAGTATTGGCTGTGGGTCTGTGACCATTATATTAGATTCTTTTACTATTATCTATCACTAAAATCTTTTTCGGTATAATGCCTATTATTATTTGATGTTTTTGAAATACATTTTCGTTGTTCTTACTAGATTCATTTCCGCTTCCGCCTATATAAAGCTTTTATAATAAATATCTTACATGAAAAAAAGCAATGAAATAATAGGACAAGCTTTAAAGCATAGAAACAAAAGAGCAATGAAAACACATGCCTTATATGTATAGTTATATGAGTGACTCATACGATTATGTCGTAGCCCCGTTACACGCTACGATTGGTCTACGACAGATCGTAGAAGGTTGTCGTAGTCGTGAGGTAGGAAATCCGATTACAAATGAGAAACACAGAAGAGTCGTCTCTCCGTGTATTGATCTAACTGTCGGGGTCGCGGGAAAACGACACGCTCGCCCACGCGTCGCATGTGTGTACAGTCGCAAGCACAAGTGTACTACTAGATGCCACACATCGTTACAGTACCTACGTCTTTTATTAATACGACGAATAATTCTGTTGTTGGTTTTTGTGCTTTTGCTGTCGTTTCTTACTGTGTTGCAAAATATGAAGAGTTTTGTCGGATTGTTATAAAATAATTTTATGTTAATAATCGATTAACATATCGTTAATTAATGATGATTAATCTTTTATATCTTAATTTGCTATTGTTCCAAATTATAATCAAAAAATAAATCTAATCGCTACAATGTTCAATATAATTATTGTGCTTGTTTTATATTAATTTTTACCGGTTTACTTTTTTAAAACAGTTATAGGAAGTGTTAATCGTTTATTAGAAACTATATTATCGCTACATTTTTACGAGATCAGGTTATTTATACTTCAGAGCTAAAAAATATTAATGAAAATCAATTTTGATAGCGATTGTACATAGCGTGACATCATAGACATAGGAGCGCAAATTAAAATACCTATTAGAGATTTTTGTTCAGATTACTTTATAGTTCTAGTGTAGGTATCTACTGAGTATTTTATTGCTTTGATTATCCTTCTGGCCTATATATTTTTACTTTAGCATTGTCGTCATTGCAAGTATTTAATAACAACTGATATTTTTAAGACCTCGACTATGCTCTCATTTGGTTATAATTTAAAACTAACAATTAATTTTCAGTTCACCAGCGAATTAAGATTAATAAAATTAATGTACTAATACCAAGGGATTAAACAGAAATCCCAGCGGCCTCCGATAACAACCATGAAAACTCATTTCATTAATTTCTTCAGTTCGCAGAAATTTTGTGTTGATTTTACCAAAACGTAACTTCTAAAAGTACTAGTTAAAAAGGCAACCGGTTGTTATAATACTATCATGCAGATATAGACGTCAGACATGCAAACTAATTTGGAAAATGTCACGCCAGAATTGCCAACTTGCCTACAACATCGGCTCGATTCAACCTACAAAGCCGCGCTGACTATACGTGTACTTTTACCACTGTTAGTAAAAGCAAAACCCTTCCTTATTAAAACCAGTCTAAATCCTTTTCGGTCACATTTAATGACGTTCCGAGTCTGTCGTACCTCGTAACCTGTTTGATGGATAGCAACTCGATGTCTCGCTACAGATACTCGATATCTCGAGAACTAATCACGTGGAAAAGAAAATTGCAAATCTACCGATTAATTCATAGTTTATTAGAGCGATCCGCTATTTATTTTTATTAATCATTGTTTTTGATCGGAATCTATCGTTTATTTTATTATTCTCAAATGTGCCGCCTAATTCCTTCATTAAGATAAATAATTAAATATCGTAATGGGTTCGCGGACGTAGCCGCTGGCGACGGAAGTTTGCCTTTGGATGACGTTATAATATAAGTCCCGACCCGACTTTAGAAAGTTTTATGGCAACATGATATTAGGTAAAGAATGTTATGACATTTGATTCGTTATTTGACAGAAAACGTTTAATTTAAAATGTACTTTTGAAACTTCAAAATGTTTTTAGTACCTATTTATAATTACAGTTGTGGCCTAACCGCCTAAGGTGGTAAAACGTAATATGAATTTAATCTTGGTTATTCTTCGCTTGAAAAACATTATACTCCTGGGGTATATAAGTAATTATATCAACGAGACGTATTTGTATATGATCCACTGTGCGCCACTCCGCGCAAACTAAATGCACTATATACCTACGTTATCACGTATCAAAAAGCGATTAGACATTTCATTTTACATTCACCCATAAATCTTTAAATTTGGAATCATTGTGTAGTGTTGACCAGTTTTCGCACGTATTAAGCCCATACTAGATGAACGAAGCGCCCGCGGGCGAGGCGGCTAGGCGGCCAGGCCATAGTCCGCGCTACTTTCTATGCTGTTCGACCACAATCGATCTGTTCACATAATTTAATTTCACTCATTATACTCCTTACCAGAGATGTATAAACGGCGGGATTCTCATTTGAGATAATGCTTACATGCGACTTATTAAATAAATGCTCGTTAATTATTGACTTTCAAGTTTCACGAATTAGGTATTAAACTATTATCTGACACTTTGTCGCATAAAGTATTGGCGTAGATTTGGTTTTGTAAATTGCAAAAGTTTAATATGTCCAAAATACCTATTTAAGATTTACCTATAGCTATTTGAGTAGTACTTATTTAAAGTTTGAAAGATATCACTATCTATATCTACCTGTATGTATATTTATTCGAAACTTTATAGATACTTTTTTATCTATAACTTATATGGCCCTGGGGGTAAGTATATCAGAGTTATGAAATTACCTCCCTACTTTTATTTAGATAAATAAATGTATTTAAAAATTATAGTGGTATTATTTTAAAAAATATTTTAAAATTATTATTTCAAGCTTAACCAATTTTTTTATGAATATTAAGTTGGTACCTCCACATAAATGCAAGTTGAGTTAGCGGGCATTTAAAAATTAGCATCATCATCGCATTGTGGCTTGTATCGTCTCGATCTAAATCGGCTTAGTCCTTCGCTTTGACTCGATGTGATCTTATTGTACGAACTCTGAATACGAACGATGTATTTCAGAGTACATTTTTGTAAGCCAGTACAAAAGCAGCGATGTATACGTCACAATAAAAAAAATCGTTACATTGGTCTTAGTAAGTGTCGTGGAGGTCTAAACTCATTTGTCATCGTAATAATAGTAAAAGTTTGTTGCATCAACAATGAGTGACATTTTTTTTTTTTACTTACAACGAAATTTTACGTCTATAGATTATTAAAGTTTAAGTCCTTATAATCATCGCCGCGCATTATTACCTTTGAGTATTCAAAGAATTCTTTTCTGTGATTATTATTTAGGATAATTTTAGGGTTTCAACTGGGGATGCACATAGGCAACGGGACTCTATTACTAAGACTGATCTCTGTCCATCTGTTACAGGGTATTCGGGTATATCGTATAATAGAAAGATACTTAAAATCACTGTATATTACTGTAACTTCTACAAAAAAGACAGTTTTCTTCGTGTAAATAATGCATAGTAGTACTCCGACTCGCATTTGACCGATTATTCAATTGAAATATTAAAAGGAATGAATGGTGTCCCAGTAAATCTTTACAAAACAAAAGTCTGCAGTTTAAGGTCCAATCTGTATTTCGTTTTATAGATCGTTTACACGTTGCTGCACACGTTCTTATACATTCATGAATGAAGATCGATTTAAATCACCAGATTCTACGATGCACAATAACCGTACGTCATTCTTATGGGGCATAAAATCATAGTGACTACCTGTGTTTAGTGTTGCCCATAAATTGCCAGACTTTATTGACCACCACCGATTTGTCGAATTATACCTACTGTTAAATTTAAATTTACATTAATGGCATTTATGACTACGCAATAATACTTGAAATGTCAATTATCGTTTTGTATTTAGGATGACCGAATACTGGAACTGAGATCGACGCTGCTAAGTAACGCGGGGTTATTCTTTCTGTTTTTTAAATAAATTTAGTGTAACTCAATTTATCTTATGCAAATATGCAAGAGAATTTAAAACTATTACCAACGAACATCAAGGGCGATACCGTGAAATGAACATTGCAGTTTTCATTTTTGAGTTACAGCATGTTATGGTTATTTTTTTCATAAAAATGTAATGATTAACGATATTTTTCGGGAAACTTTCAAAATCATCACTTATCTCTACAACGTCAAAGAAAATACAGACTCTACCATATAGACAGTTCCATTCCGAAGATTACCAGTCCTAGAAGAATTAGATCTCAGAAGGATGATTTTTTTAGTATTTCCCTAAATAATTTTTACTTATTTTTAACTTTTGGAATTACCATTTCAGTTTTCATTACACAATGCAAACCTGAATATAATCAGTGACAAAATGCACCTAAGCTGTTTCAAAATACAATCCAAATATTGCCGTCCTTTGAATGGATTTACATCAGTGATAACGATGCAAGTCATCGCTGGACCTCACAAAGGTTTAAGATGATTCAGTTATGAAATGATCCATCACAAGAGTAATCTATTTATTTTGACAAATTCCATTTTAGAAAATCAGACGAGATTTAATCAAATTTGATCAGATGAGAACTGAGTATTTAGCATACTTAAGTATCATTGTTCTGATATGGTGATGCTAATAATTTGTTTTAGTACCTGACTATAGGTATAAAAGTCGGTCAAATACCTTTAAACAAGTCACAACTCTTTTACATTTTTATTAGATTTACGTCGTTAAAAATGGTAAGCACGTCTGAACTATAAGTCGTATTCTTTTATCTCAGTTTATCCATTATCCTACTATTTAAAATATCGCTCGTTCGGATAATTAAACGATTCAGAAAACGGACTGGTCACATTCACTAAAATCGATCCATTAGGTCAAGGGTCGCCACAACGGTAGACGAGGACAGGTATATTTTATACGGTTGCGCTGCGTAATTCCATTTGAAATGGCGAATCACGCCTCCAACACAAGAGAGAGACAGCATTATCGACAGAGAAATGTTGGCAAGATAAACGGATAATGCAAATGAGACTATAATAATTCTACTTAAAGTTTATTTTAAACACATCTACACTGAGTCACGATTTCGATATTTCGTTCAGTGGCTGTCGGTATTTCACTTCATTGTTGCTATTCATTTGTGTTATAATTATTTTATTGAATTGCACAGTTATATAAAATATTTGCATAACTGTTGACTTACCATATGTTGTAAATACTTATCAATAAAAGTATAGATTCCCTTAATGGAAAATAATATACCCCATTAATAAGCTGAATTTCATTTTATAAACACGGTCGATGCAAAGATGCGAGACTAACCTAATTTCACCGAATTTTCTGAAAAGTAGGAACGTGGCGGCAAATAATAATAATCGTAAAGAAAATTGGAATTAGGATATGGATTGTTTACTACGGACGTATCATGATTATGTATAAGTACCTACCTACTCGTAGCATAAAATATGTTTAATTTTAAGTATATCGACTACCACTGACAGAATAAGTGAATATAGACGTAGTTATTTTCTGACTTACAGTTCAAGTGGAATGACTTTATTTATGACTACAAAATATGGGCGATTATCATTATGAGGTGTATTAGAAATAGACTTAACGTTCTGGCTTGTTAAATCTTTTCTTGCAATGGAAACTAAGTAGGTTGGCGAAGCGCGTCAGCTTATCTTGACTTATCTTTTGAAGACTGCATTGCTCGGTTCCTGTCGCAGTACTACGTGGAATGCTAAACCTACTGGTGAATAATAAATACGAATGAAATGCATGCATATTCTATTTCAAAGAAGTAAATAGGTACTGTTTTTCGTTTCAAATCCGTAAAATATATTAGTATGTTTATACCATTGATTATTTTAATACCCATTATCAGAAAGCATAAGATTGATATATCAAAATAGACAGACATTAGTTGTAAGACGCCTTATTACAATTTCATCAGTTTTTTACATTTCACATGCTGGCTGTTAATCTTATCTAATCTTTATAAAAAGTTTGTATGATCATTGTCTTCGAAAACTACTACCAACTTGAAATAAAAACTTTGTGATTAATTTAAAAGATTACGGCCAGTTTAGAAAAAGTATAATGTGTGTAATAAAAAAGTATATTCTGCTAGTGTTGCAAGTATAAACAGATTAAATAACGGTCACTTGCGGCAGGCAATCAGTCAAAATCAATAGCGGGCGATCGCAGTCCAAACCGGACTGTTTGTTCAAGATACTCGAACGATAACATCGTACGACTATACTACACGGTGCCGGGAATAACATTCAGTAATTCTGCAGATCTGTAAGGGAGTTATGAAAAGAAAATATTAATAACGTCAACAGGTAGACGCTTAAAATTTTCACAGAATAGATAATTGTATGTTAGGTACCTTTCAAAATAAAATTTGGTTGTATCTATAAGAAACGGAATTCTCAATCGCAAATACAAAACTTACGTCCATGAAAAGTAAAGTGTTGTGCTGGAAAGTCGCCATTACTCAAAAGGAAAAGCTTGACGCGCGTTGGTTGGGAATACCTTTTGATGCTATGAATATCGCAAAGCGATGGGGAATCTTATTGATGTTTTGATATATAATTATTTGGGTTATCTGCAAGTCCTAATCTAACTTAAGGGCTTAAGAAATAAGATATAATTGGGCTGCTTGATCATGTTTATTTATGCCAAAGGATAGATTTTGGCTTAATCGACGAAGGAATGATTTCTACATTTCTATGTTTGTGATGGGACGAGGTTATTGATGAAGGTATATTAAATATTTTTTGGAATAGCCTGAGCTTTCATTGATTATGATGGCAATCTACCGTTAAACGTACTCGAAAACCATGTTCAAATATCTCAAGTTTGGGGTTGCTATACTTCGTAAGATAATATTTTACTATAAGTTGTTACTAACGGTGATTTTTGAGTAAACCCATGTAACAGGTTTACAACCATGAAAATTTTAAATAACCTAATAGCGTGAAGATTTATTTAATCGTATCGTAGTTGTAATCTAATGAGTAACGGCGTCATATTCGCATTCCTGATAAAACTGATAACCAATGCAGTCACTGAAATATCTATTTACAATAATTTTAGGTTAGCTATAAACGTGATTGTTCAAAAGTGGGACAAGATTTTGGCAAGACGTGTGTGAAGGTATTATAAAAATCGTTATCCAAAACAGTAGGTACTTATTGTTAGAACGATGTTATTTAATTTCTTTACCCTTATTTAATTGCGACATTTAATTCATATATCGCACAGCAGTAATAACACCTATACACAGTTTATAACAGTAAAAACCCGTTCTTATCCAGTGAAATGAAATAATAAGTCGAAAGATAAGTTTATCAATAGCCATTGCAAGTTTCCTACCTACTTTTATGCTCCCTCATCAGACCAGCTCGTTCCTGCCATATTATGGAAGATGTTGACAACTGTCAAATTTTACGAAGAAATGACAACTAAAAGTCGGTTAAATTACGTTGTAAGATTCCCTATATTCCCGTATAGATACAAAATGGTGTTACTCTATCTACAAAGTACCTACAGGTGAAGCAAACAAACATGGGAGTTAAAAATAGTAAGTAAGCATCTACATTTATGCTTATATACCTAAGTTACATACGTGTCTACTGTCTAGGGATTATCTAGACATGTCAAACATTCAATTATCGTTAATTTGAAATATTACATCATCTATCGATAACTACACTACTACTTCAATGTCCATTACAGTAAAGCGTCCAATGTGTTTGTCAAAAAATAATTAAAGCAGTTGGAATATGGGTCAGCAAACAGAGGTGGGGTTCGCAAAATAGTCTACTTTTGACTTATCTATAGATACCTTGCAGAAAAATTGATTAGATAATAGTAAGAGATAAATACGCTTGAGTAAACAAGAGATGCATATTTTTCGCCGATAGCGCGCGCGCCGCCATTTTCAAGTTTTATAGGTATGCCCTACAAGTCTTGTTAGTTGAGCAAAAACTACTTCGTAGACCATTTTTACACACTTATTTTCTGTAGGATAGAATGAAAAAAATTACAATAAAGTATGGAACGATTAGGAAGTCCATAGACTCAACTGAACCTGTGAAAAAAATAGATATTAACATTTAGACTGTATTTTTAAAAAAACAATCAAATTTGAAAGCAGGTACGAGTACAAGGAAAAAACAGACAAATAGGCAAGCATATGTCATGCCTAATTAGTATGGAACTAAATAGAAATTATGTTTTTTTTATTAGAACAGCGTTACCCACTTATTGTAAGCACGAAGGGACCTATCTATCTACGAGACGTTATTGTTGTAGTGTTGTATGACGTCCACTTTACGAATCA
Organism: Lerema accius; assembly: GCA_001278395.1. Classification (NCBI taxonomy): domain Eukaryota; kingdom Metazoa; phylum Arthropoda; class Insecta; order Lepidoptera; family Hesperiidae; genus Lerema; species Lerema accius. The sequence continues at coordinate 565,345 of LGAG01000450.1, read as the reverse complement.
AGAGTGGAACAAGAAAGCCTTGTGAAAACGTTATCTGCGAAACAAGTTCGGTCTTGTATCAGAATGTATCAAGTGAAACTGCACTTCGTTTATCAGTATGCAATTCTATTATCTTGTGGACGCCTAAAGTTATCTATCCTGTGCTTAACCAAGCTTTATTTATTATTATTAATATATATTATATTTAAAAATTGTTGGAGCAAAAAGATTTTATTACGCTAAGATTGAATAAAATTTTGTTAGACAAAACATAAGTTGACCGTTTGCGATCATATCAGATATTTGTTGATACAAAATATTGTTATGTTGTAAACATTCCAATAAAAGTTTTTCTTACTCTGGCAACTCTACCACACACAGGGCTAATGTGACTTTGAAGTTGAAATCGCGGTGCACGTTCCAAATTTAAACTTAGTTTTTTGGTTTTAAACGAGGATGTATTCTGAGGTCTGTGGGAAATTACATGATAAATTAATGTAAAGGCTGTATCTGCAGGTTACATACTGAGTTCAGACTGTAATCAACACCTAACACACGGGTAATTAGGTGTCGATTTTCGTTATTGTCATTTGTCATTACCGTTGCCATTTGTATAACGTCCAACTATGGAAAAGAAACAGGGAATATTATTCAAATATAATAAAAAATTAAGACGTCAGAAATAGTCTTTAGCAAAAATATTAAAATTACTATTTTGTTATTTTTCGCCCACAATTTTAATATTGTATAGGTAGGGAATTATAAGTATAGATCGTGTCATTTCAGGGCCTACATACAAGTGCATACACATCCTTGACTAGAGTTTTAATGATATTTTAATTATTGTTACAGTTTTTACGCTTTTTCAGGATGTCAGTAAATGTAGGTTTGTAACTACTTGGTAATTACCTATAAGATTGTAACTACATACATAATTAATCGCGAATTAATTTATTGAAACGTAAAAAATCCTGTAATTGAACGAGCTGTGTTACTTTTGTTGTACATACTAAATCTCTACGTAAATACTAATCTCTACTTAACAGTCGGTAAGTCATAAATCAATTATTTTCTGTAATATAAACGTTTAAATAATTACTAATAATTCCTAATATCCTCGGCGTGAGCAAATTATTTGAATAAATCTATGCCGACACATGCATTAGCAGAGATTAAAAATGCTATTCAAAGTTCATTGTTCATTAACGCTAATAAAAAATAGAACTTTAAAAATGGTATAAGAAAAAGCAGATTATGATTTAAGTATTTCGAATTATCATCAGTGTTATATCTACGCACTGGCACGTAATACAATGTAGATGAAAAAATACTTTACACGCCTACACTCTAACAACCGCCCGTGAAGCAATGTCTTGTCCTGTTCATGCAAATCGTGTAATCAGTTCATTTAAACAATGCTGCAGTTAAGAACCTGTATAATTACTGATCAGTATCAAACGTTACTTAAACTACATCTCTCTTAATATAAGCGTGACATTAGCATTGGTTTGCTTATAATGAAGATTGCTCGTGGATTTCGATGCACCCTCAATAAATTAATAACCTCTTCATATAAGTACACTAATTAATAAAGGTATGATAATGACTTTTACACAGCTTGTAATGTTCACAGACCCCGCGACGGAGACTGACAAAACACTATTTGTCGTAAACAATAAAACTAGATGGTGATGAGTATTAGCTACAGAACTATTTTTCGAAGTTATGAATTTATTATTAAACCGATATAATTTAATGTTTTTAATATGTCAGACAATAGGAATAACCAATGTCAACAATATTCCCGTTATTGCTACGTCTCATGGGACAGCCGGATGTGTAATAGCCTTCCTTATTGTTTACATACTTCTTGGAATACCTTTATTATACATGGAACTTATAATCGGACAATTCACTGGACGAGATTGTGTTGAAGCTTGGAAAATTCGTCCCTGTCTTTCTTACACGGGTTACGTTCTTATTTTATGGCAAGTGATAATATTAATTTATAACCACGTGTTCATCTCGTTTACTTTACATTATTTCCTAATAAGTTTCGAAAATCCTATTCCTTACTACGTATGTGGCCCGTGGAGCACGAAGAATTGCAATATGCTCATCAACAACTTCACTGTCAATGAAGAATGTGTGAAACGAGAGCAACCACCCAGACACTGCGACTCACTTCACTCTACGTTCCCGGAATATCAATACTGGAGACACTATTTATTGGGTTTGGGGCCGTATACAAGTTATACGTTATACATAGTGTGGCACGTTTGCCTCTCATCTGGACTAATTTGCATATTTGTATTTCTAAGTTGTTTTAAAAGAAAACATTCCATGAAGTGGGTCGTGACATGTTTGCCGATATATTCTATATTAGGATTCATACCAGTTATAATGGGTTCCATGCTTCAGAAAGGGCTCGTATCTGGTTTTGAGGGTGTCTTGGACTTAGATTTCCATGATTTCAGTAAAAAATTTCGTTTATCTAATGTAATACAACAAGTAGTGTACAATTTAGGCATTGGATCGGGTATCAGCTTAAATTTTGGGTCAACATCATCTTTTCGTTTTAATTGCTTTTCTAACGGAGTAAAAGCTGTCGTTGTAAGTGCTGTTTTCACTATTGTGATTATTTGTGCCACTATCATGATGACGTGTCCTTACTCATATCAGTATCAACTTAAACCAGGTTCGCTGATAAAATCACAAATGTCGTTGGTGTTTGAAAAAGTTCCAAGATTACTATACGTGTATGAGAAAAGGTTACTGTGGATTATCATCATATACAGTTGCTATGTGACAACAGGTCTTTGTACTCATGTCTTAGTTTTCTATAATCTATTAGAGGTAGTTTTCTCAAGGTTTCCAAAAATATCGAATTATCCAGGTTTGACTTGCCTTATAGTCACCATTTTGTTATTCTTATTTACCATTCCATTTTTGAGTAATTTTGGAATAATATTTGCATTAGCATTTAGACGTTATATTACTCTAGTATCTACATTTATCGCCATGATTGAGACTATAGTATTCGTGATTTGCTACGGCACACACAGATTTTCGGAAGACGTTCATTTTATGCTTGGAATTCAACCATCGTTTTATATGAAAATTGCTTGGCTATTATCGGCCGGATTTCTAGCGTACACTCTTTGTTCTGAAATAAGTCACTATTATAGAATCTATACCAAAAAAAGTATCTTAGTGGACAGTGTAGGGGGATATACGTTGTTGTTATTATGTGGCATAATTCTGTTAAATGTTATTGGAAAACTTTTGGTTGCTGCTTGGAGGAAAAGATTCTTGGAAACAATAAGTTCAAATCCAAATTGGGGACCTAAGAGCGAATTACTTCATCGTAGCAGGGGTATGTTCTCTGCGCAAGCCATGACCAAGGAGTATATGTATCGCCAGTATCATCTGAAAGCCGGTATCATATCAAGACAAAGAAAGTCTAACAAGAGATATGTAAATCAAGAAGAACTGCGTTATTCATTATAATATTGTCATAATTGATAAAAATGTAAGGTTGAATCTGGAGAAGCCCTATTCGAATGGAATAATTTGCAATCTATAAAATCCCATAAATCCAAATTGTTTACGTAATAAATTCATTCAAAAAACTACGCCAACAGTGTAATAAACTTAGTTGTCAGTTAAAAGAGATAAATGAAGAGATTCCATTAAATCCATCTAAGTATAAAGCTGTTTTATCGAAATTGACGAAAAATTTGTATTTTATAAAATATATTGGGAGTTTTTTAAATTATTGTTTCATTATTGTCTGTACAATAAAAATTATTGTTATCAAACCTGATCTCGACATTTTATTTTAAATCGTAAGTATATTAATATTGATATAATTCTAAGGCGGTGAGTCACTGTGTTTACACATAGGTAGACGTAATTATTATTACTGCCAATGGCTATTACGTTAAACTTCTATTAGATATTGCGTAATTCGTGAAGAATCAAATATGACTCATCGGCTCACCACCAAAAATACATTAATAAGATGGTAATATATTAATTTATTATCCAAGTATACATATTATTATTTCACACAAAGATAGACGATATTTTTATTGATAAACATTGTATTATTTTATATAATAGAACTAGTAATGATATTGATACTTATGCCCCATAAATTACCGGGTGTCAATGATACGTAGGTGCCCGTTGCTTGAGTCAAAAAAATGTGTTTTTAAGACGTTTATCAAGTAGGTACCTGCAGTCTATACACGTCAAAAATATTACATTCTCGGAGACCATAAAAAAGAAAGTCAACAATTTCCGCCTGAGCAGCCGCCCACTTTGCCGTCCGACTTTTATAAAGAAAATGAAGATAGATATAGTACCTATAGGCAGGTCTTTTAAAAAAAGTGGCGCGCCAAGCAGTCTGCTCACAACGCTATGTCGCAATCACACGTGATACTTGCCACGATAACTTTTGCTCTGTATCGCATCCGACGTTTCTTTAATATCAATTAACCGTGACTCTGCCATAGATGTCCATCGATGAATAACTCGCTGATATTTTGTAACGTGAGCTAGTTTCGATACAGTTTGATGTTTTATAGCAAGTAATTGAGAATTCGTTTGTTTTACGAACATTTAATTTACTGCGACATTGTTTTATATAGAGTAATAAAATTATGTTGTTAAATGGTATATAATAAATTAACTTAATTGATTAAAGTCTACACTGGGTTTGATATGCGCAAAGTGTATTTTAAGAGTGAACCATTTGTACGTTACAGATAATTTCGCTATTTTATTTCCTATAAATATGAATTGAAACCAAGCCTAGCATTCAGCTTTTAGCTACTACTTAGTTTGTAAAACAAAATAAATATTTTGACTTTGATTCAAGATACTCTACTTTTTATTGGTTTTTAATAGATTCTTGCATAAATATGAATGATACTATCAGAGACGCATTATTTTGTTAGTTACACAATAAGAAAAGCTTAAGCATTGCGAATGGCGATTAATTTGAGGCACAGTGTCAGTGAGACGAGTGCAAATCCAGTCAGGGGCATTGCGTCATACATTAGAATGTTTGACCCGGCGGGCGTCATAACGGCAGGGCTGTCGGAAAATAACTCCAACGAAACCATTATGCTGATAAAACTTCAATAAAGAGCCTTTTGAAAAAGCCTATTTTATATGAACATCATCATCATCGTAACCCACAACTGTCCCACTGCTGGGCTTGGCTTTTACAGAGTGCAGGTTACATCATGTGGTATCATAGGCCACCACGCTGGCCAAGTGTGGATTGGCAGACTTCACACACCTTTGAGAACTTTTTAATTGATATGTGAGTTCAAATCAGTCTATCCCTAGTTCCATCTCAAGTCATTCTTAGAGATGGGGAGTCTCTAGATAAACTTCTTACACGTTAAACGTTACACTTCTTGGAAGCGCAATAAAGCTTCACTATAAAAGGGCTTAAGTCGTTGCCGGGGTATTAGAAAAGTGGAAGCGGGCGTCGTGAGGGTCAGCACTTCATCAGTGAGTAGCTGACTAGTCGGTAGCGAGCAAGGTAGCCCTGCGGTAGAGCGAGTGCCGTCGACGACTCCGTGAATTCCAACCATTGTCACGACACCGCGTACTGCCTTTCGACCGCTTACTAAGAGTAGCTACACACAGAGCTCACAACACGTGATATATTTTTTTAAAAGTTGATATCATGTTAATTGACTATTGGTTTTTATTTTGGACGGCGGCATGTAATGTATGGTCTTCAGTTCCTTCAGATCTAAACATAATTCCACAAATGAGGTATCTTTTAAACGTGTCCTGTTTATTTGATGGTTGTAAGATGGGTTAGGTCACATTATTATAAATGTGGCACCCTCTAAACTTTAGTCTAAAGACTTAAACTTGGGAACTAAAAGATCATACCTAATATTAATGCTACAAGGGAATAATTAGGATATTTTAAAATAAGTAAATGAACAAAACAAAGTAGGCAGTAGGTACCTTATCAGTGGTTTCGGAGAGGTAGTAACAGAAAAATATAGAGGAACGGAAATCCGGAAAAATATTCATTGTTAAATGTTAGGTGATTACATGATAAGCGCACGTAATTACTACTCGCTAATTCCGTTCCATACAAGTTAGCGTAGTATTTGAAATACCAATAACAATGTGAGTTAGCGTAAATTATATCTAACTATACGCAGTGAAGCTGACCTACTAGGGGTTATGGTCGATCAAAGTTAGCACTATGTCATTATTGAGCGGTTGTATTGTGCTGTATGCGGTTGCCCTTAAGCACTCGTGGCCATACCACTTGCTTGTCATTTTATCTCTATATTGTGAAACCTTACTCAACATTTCAGTTTCATTTACGGACCACGCGCCGCGCTGCTGGCTAATTCTCCATTTAGTTTTATTTCTCCTCTCAGAAATTATCTTCGTAATGTATAATAGGTACTTACCACTAATTTGAGTGTACTGCAAGTGTTATAAACGCGAAATTTATTAGTATATTATGCAAATTAGATTGGACTTGTTACTTAACCAACTTAATGTATCGTGATTATATTGTAAAGTCTACGGAATTTGTAAGTCGAATCTTTTACTCGTACATACTTATTTACGTTATTTCCTTAGTTGTAGGTGAGTACCTACGAGATTCAAAAATTAAATAAAAAGCCGTCCAAGTGCAATTCGGACTCGTACACGAAGGGTTCCGTACCATATCTATAAAAGAAAATCTCATTTGTTATGTTATTAATATAGAGCAAATAAATATGAAAAAAATCTTTGTTTTATGGGGACCTTGCCCCTTAATGAAAACATCAATTCTTAGTATAGCGGCAACGAAAATACATAATTTGTGAAAATTTCAGCTTTCTAGCTATCACGGTTTATGAGATACAGTCAGGTGACGGACAGACAGGCAGGCAGCGAAGGCTTAGTAATAGGGTTCCATTTTTATCTTTTAGATACGGGTCTCTAAAAATTTGCGATAACTAACAGTATGATATAATTTATTTACTTAATTTGAACATCTATGTGTGTGATGTGTCACTAGGTAAGGATCTAGCAAGTGAAGAGAGAAATCCGGAAACATTCCACCACGCTGCTCAAACGGTTAGGTACTTTGGTCTAATGGAGGAAGTAGTTTTAACTTTTATTATGTGGTGTTATAATTGTAGATACCGGTTTTAGAGAAGTTTTAAAATACCTATACAAAAAATTGGCTTTAATTTTATTTCTTGGCTATTAAGAGTTACAACTTTTTATAATTTATTGACAGTTGACTTTATTATTTGCAAACAAATATTACTAGGCGTATGTAAGAGGGATTAAGAATGGTTTAGGAGCCCAAATTTATCAGGTATATATTGCTTTTATCAAAAGACTTCAAGACGCCATCGTAGCAAAAGTTATCAAATATGATGAAGCTTTACTAAAGTTACATGAACATTTTAATGGGGGGTGTAACTGACATGCAATGCTAAGAGAAGAACCAAACTGTAAAAAGCAAAATAGTTGCAAATTAGAGCAATTGCTGACAGGTCTTCTAGTACGTTTTTATACACAGTTTTCTTCCATATAATGAGTAGATAAAATGTTTAACACTGTCAATAAGTAGGTATACATATCTGTGCATTGACGCTATCGCCTGCGTGACGCCCACACTTACCGACAGTTTAACAATTACACAATGTTCTTAGGTGCTTTAGGAAAAGTATACACTTCGCCAGCTAAGTTATTGCTCGTACATTACAGAGGAGATAAGAGAGTACACTTACGGATATTGGTAATGTTTGTAAACAGTAATCACGCTTGGCTGTAACTTTTGTTTTTGGTAATTAACATTGAGAATTCTGTTATAGGAGATGAACTGTTCTTATTGTATCTGCCCTTTACTTGATAACGTCAATCCTTATTTTTATAAAGTGCACCGTAGTATTGTAGCAATGCTATTTTATGGGCAAATGTACGAGTATCTTTATGTTTATTGGTATTGCTAACCAACGCTACAGTTAGGACATTCCTTGTAGTCTTTTTGGTAGCAATATATAGAACTGGCCAGTAGTTTTAAACTAATTATCTAACTTTTTTATTGTAATAGAATAGCAAACGAGCTTAGCGTAAGAACTGCACTCCTGGAATCATAGTGCTAGTTAGAAGGCGGGTCACTTGAATGGCATTACGATCGACGTAGTTCTTGGGTACATTTACCTGCATCGTGTGACCAATATTCAACAATCGAGCTTAGAAGCGTCCTATAGATCGCTGATAAAATCCTAAACATTTAATCATTAACTTAATTTAATCATATCGAAAGTGTTTGGTAAAAATATGAGATCACAATCTAAATGTTTGTTTAACTTCGAGTATACATTTGTTGATATCTCACAAAGCCGATTAAGCTTCAGTTAAAGACCTAAAGGATTTTTTTTATCTTGTTTTGTTCTTTATTTAAAACCACAATCAATTTGTGTGCCGTTGAATTAGGAAGTATTAAAAAATAAAAGTGAAAAAAAAACTTAGTCAAACTTTTACGGATGCAACGATTATACTCGATATTAATGAACGCAAGAGGCACATTTTCCAAAGGTTTCATATTTAAAAAGAAACAACATTTCTATCAATTGCACAGTCTATAAGGCGATCACTTTCGTAGGCGCGCGCGCAGGTGCCCGCCTCACTCGTACCGATCGCTCTTCATGCCGTAACCACTAACGGTTCGCTTCAAGAAAAGTAAACAACGGCATTACCATAAACTCGACACGATTGATGTTCATTAAGCAAACCATAGCGTGAATTGCTATGTTAACTTGGTACATTGTTCGTCGGTAGTCAATGAATCTCAACAAATGAGACAATTGGCCGCTCGTTATCTGACTTTAATAATGAAACAAATTGAACAAATCTAATTTATTGAGTTTTAGAATTCTTAGAACTATCTATTAAAAGAGGACGTTTTTATATTGATTTGTAATTGTTATAACAATTTAAGCTTACATTTTTGCATACGTTTGGTAAACTATTTTAGACTACGTATCATACAGATTACTTTTTTGAGGTAAGTATCTCCTATGTTAATGTTATAATATGTTTCTTGCCATTATTTATATAGTTATCTATTAATGGAATATATTAGGAAAGGATAGAGTGAAGCCGAGTAGAGACAGAATTGTTTGAAATATGATGAAATTGTATCTTAGCATAAAATGTTTTAAAAACATTTTGAGATACTGCCCTCGTTGTTCGGTTGTCGAGGGAATTACAATTTCTTTCGTATTCTTTTCCTATACCTACGTAGATTATTTTACGAAATCCTTTAAAAATAAAGCATGGATTGTAGTCATTTCAAGACCTGCGTCGACCGATAACTCGTTTAAATGTGTCAATAGAAGATAACCAAAGTAAATAATAACTTAGGCATAGAGTCGATGACACGGACAACTGGACTGAGGTAGGAATATAAGGACCTTCTTAAATCATTACTGTATTAACAAAGTTTAATTATACAAGCGACGACAAGTTTTCTATAAGTTTTCGATCCATAATTATATTAAAAAGTTGTCGGCTACTTATTTTTATGTTAGGTGCTACAAATGCCTGATATCTATATTATACCAAGTATTTACATAGGACTATTAAAATTTTAAGAAACAAAGTTTACTCTGTACTGTGTATAAAGCAAGAAATTCCTGAAGAGCACGCAAATTAAATATGTTAAAAATTTGTACCTAATGCACAGACATAAATAAGAAGACCTAATGTTTATTTTAAATAACAAATTAGATTTACCTTTAAGTCGACAAGTAGATTAATTTACAGTAGCAGTATATCATATGAGCGCACGTAGGACTGTGACGTCACATCACGACACGACACGCCAGTCGGTAGCAAGCGGGCGTGGAATGTGTCGATACCGCCGCGGGGTAGAAAGCTCGACGCATCTCAACCGACGTCCCACAGACCCTTGAGCTACTGTTACTGTGGACATATAGACCCAATCTGTCTCCACTACCGAATAGGTCACTTAATTAAGTGACATAATGGGTTATCTGAAGTAAACTCAAGATTGACTCATGCAAAGTTTTTTGAAGCGCAATAAATTATGATGATGTAATTTATTTGAGTCCCACCAAACAACTATCTAGTTAGGCAAGCTTTGCCACCATGCTGCTGATGCTGCATTGCAGTAAATGGTGAAGAAGTTAT
>LGAG01000450.1:540043-554509 GCA_001278395.1 Lerema accius | reverse complement strand
TTGACATTCGGAAATGTGGCCCAAGAACAAAATGATGTGTCGAGTGGTCGTCGCCTCAGGGTAGAAAGCCACTGACGAACGCATCGCCCGCTATGCTCGTAATATGACCAAATTAATACCCTTTGAAAAATGCGTTAAATTTAATTTAACATGTGTAATTTAAAAGGTACTAACTATAATTTCATTGTGTCTTTATTTATTACGAAAAAATGTCGCTTTCCGTTTCCGTGCTCGTGAAACTTCACAGAGGATTTTAACGCGATTTTATCAGAAGAATAACGAATACAAGATGAAGGTTTAAATACGTATTATGTGTATATTATAGTAGAGAAAAGCTGAGAATTTTGTACCTTTTCGTTGCCGAAGATGTCCGCGGCGATAGTTTAGTCGACTTCATTGACTTACTCGTAAATGTATTAAAGACTACGATTTTATTAGACTTAATAGTTTTGACTAATTGATTACAAAAGATGTATTGTTCGTAGACTTAGGTATTCGCCCAGTTAGTCACTAATATCTTATTGTAATAGAGTGGAGAGTAAATACGTTGCCGTCCTTGACATATCATTACTTCTACAATGTAAGCACTGCTGCTTTTAACTACTAACAGACAGAGCTACAAAATAGCTTATTATGAAGGTCAGTAGTAAATTTAGTATTTTGGCTAAGCGCGTCAAGGATTCGGAGGTGCGTTAAAGCGATTAAGTTAGATTTTTGGCAATTTTTTTTGTAATTTCACTTTAATACCTTAGTTTGGATAATGTCAATGCTTATTTCTCATGGCACCAGATACCCGAAATTAAAGGTAATCATCACGTCTAAGTATATTCGATTTAATTGCAAAAGCTACTCGTAGGTAATAATCATGTTAACTAAATACCTTGTGTATATTTTAACAAACCATGTTATTATTAAATACGAGTATCTATGATTTTTTACAATATTTAAACTGTAACAGAAAAGCTGTCATGAGTTTGTATCTTACCTATAATAAAGTATGTTTTATAGGAATAATGAGTACTAAGGCCATCCCTTTGTCTTATATTTACCTCAATCAAATTAACCCGATTTACTGCAATATGGAATATCGACACACGTAATTGAAATCAGGGCGGAGACAGTTCGAAACGAAAACCATGAATGTACCAAAAAAAGGTCCCGACGAACGGTTCGCAAAGTAAGCGTAGAGCTTTCCATTGAATGGAAAAATGCACCGTGGAGCCGGTTTCTTCATACCTTCCGGATTCCCAACCTGCTACTCTAGGTCAGATATAGCTGTCTCGCTCACTAGTACCACTGACGACAGAGATTACACGATGGATTTGGGGTCGCGACGCCCTAACCTAGATTGTCTGTGCTCGGTAGATTTTGTAGTGTAACCGGATTTATTTCGAATTTTCGTAAATCTATTTACGAGGTACATATATATTTTAAATACTTTGAAATGTTAGGAAATGTTAAATAAGTTACTTACTAATTGTAATTCAATTGGAACGCTGTGGAATATATAGTTGTAATTGTAATTGAATACGCACTAAGACACTAACGACTAATTTGTATGGTTATTGTAAGGTCAAAGTTCAGATGATTAATAAATAATACCGTTTTATGTGTGCATTGAAATTCTTAAACTTGAAAAGATTTTGCATAAATGATATCTACCTATGGTTTGTTGCAATCAAAATCGATGTAATAAGTATGATCATTTGTTTAAAAGTATTGATAAAATTCAAGTTTTAGCTAAAATACCGAATTTATATTTTTGAATAACATTGTGCATCTGATAAATTGACATAAAAGAAATATTGCGTACAGTCAGAGAATAAATTAATAGTCTTCTGACATTTAATGCTTTCATAGTTTGAGATATGTTTATAACAGAATGCGCTACTAGCCCTCATTATTAAGACAATCGTTGGATAGTAAATTTCGATATGAAAACATAATTTTATGAAGAAAGATTTGACTCCGACCCGAGACAAAAAGACATGTTAAAAATAATGGGCTTTAAAATGAGTCATCCAAGACAAGATGATGTAAGTTTATGGGCTACAATGGACATCTTAGACTTAACTACCATCTCGTTAGTCGGCCGTTATAATGAATTATTGTATACTTACTTACATATACAGGAAAACTTCGCGTCATTATTTATCTTCCGATTATCAAGTTTAATGACAAACTGGATAATAGATGCTAACGATACTTACCCAATTATGAAGTAACTCACATGGCACATAGTCAAAGAATTAATAATACATTATGTTGGAAATTTATCGTTATTTATATAAGTAGGTCTTTATTAATCAAGTTCTTATTTGTCAAGTATCTAGAAAAAAAATTTAGTAAAACACGAACATTATTACAATGTAAAAAAGGATGTCTTTCTTTAACACGATGCTACATTGAGTACATACGCACTTCATAACACTTGCTCGAAATTCAAAATGAAAGAGATTTTTTTAATCTAATCAAATATGAAGTTTCAGTTATTGCTTATTGCAATAAAGTTAAGCGAAACGGTTGTCTTAAGTAAACTTTACAGTACTGTAAGCGGCAGATATTCTAAGTCAGTGAAGTTCGTTCAGTTTACTTATTGATAAGTTTCCGCTGACACACTTAAGTACATGTACACTCGTAAATCGATATTTAAACATGACGACTGATATAGTATGTCCGCGCGTTTTATCTTTTCATTGACTTAAATGATTCACGTTTAAAATCAACGATGAAATTGTAGTACTACAGTAGAGTAACTATAGATATAGTGTCACTATTATCAGACTGATTTATTGGCTAATTAAATGTTTGGTTTAATTGAAAATCTATTTCTGGGAATGATGTAACAAGTTATTTTTTGTCCGTTCCTTGTAATAGTCTAAAAATAAATCAGGTATAAAAAGTGACATTCACAACGTCGATGGAGATTTCTGAAATGTCAATGTACGGCTTATGTTGGTTTTCTTTCAAATTTTTGTTTATTTTTCAGTCTTCCAGACTTCTATCAATCGACTCTATAATCTGTTGTTTGTCGTCATAAACTATGGTCTAAATCGACCACAGAGCGGGTCATCAAATACGAATAAAAAGCGTCCAAGGATCACAGACAGTAAGTCCACGTCCACAAATAACACGACATCACATGTGTACATAGATATAAAGCATAATCGATCACGTATTGAGCACGATCATTGTGTTCGCCAGTTGGACCGTAAATCCTGTCACTATCCCCCTCCCTTCCCCCTTCCCCTCCTCCCAATAGACCCCCTCCCCATTTATATGAATCTCATTTACGTTCGGCTTACGCAACTGAGTAAAATCAGTGGAGTAGATAATGTTAATTGATAATAATGATGAACAATGTTTCGGAATTGGATTCGATCGGAGTAATATTATTACTGTAGACAATGTAATAATTGTTGTATTTTAACTATTTGTTGTCAAGGTGGTGGAACGCTTTGTAATTCGTCGGCTTTTCCTTAAAATGAATTCGCCATCTAACCCATTGATGCAGTTATCTTAATTATATTCTGTAGAAATGGGGGCAACTAATGGATGCGATGGTGGGGATAAGCAAGGGAAAATTTAGGTAGAATTGTCTATAAATGAATTGTGTTAGTAGGTACAAATAAATATTTGGATATTCTTAAATAATATAATCATATAACATACTGACAGTATATACGCCCACGTTAACTAATCCAAATTCACAATCAAAATAAAAATCTCATAAAACGTTCATCTCGTCACGTTTATTTTTATAATATAATAATACATTTATTTTCTTATTTAACATAGTTTTCGTATTTTAAAAAGCAAGTTTTAAAATCAAACAGAACGAAACAGAAATTGACAATCGTATGAATACAGTAGGAAACACACGATGCGCAGAGTGTAATGATGCGTTTAATAATACTTTACACGGGCAGATAAACTACGACACCGTGACAATACGAATCAGAGGGAATAGAATTGACTAGTTGCTATTGTGATCGAGGGCTAATCGAAATAATTGGTCCAAAATAATGTGACTAACAACTAAAATACCAAAAACTGTAAACACTTTCATACATTTACATGATACTGGATTGTTTTGTTTAATTTCAGGGCATAAGAATTAGGGTTACATCTTTTACAATATTACCATGTTTTTAGTCGAGTTCTAAAACCAGAGATAAGAACTCGATTAAAATTAATCAATGTTTCTTATTTATTAATACGGGGGTTATTGTGTTTTAATTTCATTTCGTACGGCGTTTTTGAGATCTTAATAATGTATACCTAAGACTGTATAGAAACAGGTGTATTAATAATAAATAAATAAACTACTCACTAATTAGTTACAACATCACACTTATATAAATTATATGCAATAAACTAACAAAATAGGAGTTTGGGAATGGAATAAAAATCATTTTTCTTTAAAGTAGGTACCAATAATAGATCTTAGTTCCCATAATATTTAATGTTTGGTACGCTGAAAGTAAAATTAAGCGTGTCGCGATAAAATCAACAAGAATGAATTGACACGTAACAATATAATTTAAATTCTATGACTTAAAAAACCGGTGAAAAGATCTGTTTCAAAGGCCGTGGTACATTAACATAGTCTGGCATGTGTATATTGATATGCTAAGAAGTTTATTTTGAATATAACAATGAACGATAATCAAAGAACTAAATAACATAACCAAAACTGAGATTATTATCTGTACACGAGTTTGCGGAGTCTGAAAAAATACTTTGTTCTACATTTAGGGATCGGTAGCCTCTATACAATGAATATACCGTGTTGCGCATGTCCTTTATAATTTTTCATATATACTTATGAAAAAAAAATGCAGATTTATGAACATAAATGTAGACAATACAATATGTCAAAAGAGAAGTAAAAAATTAACGAATTTTAAAAAAATTTAGGCAGTGGATTATATTTTTTTCGAATTACAAGTTTTCATATGCAGGGTAAAATATTACGAATCGCATAAAACTATTGAACATTACTTATATTTCTTTTGATTTTTTTAAGTTTGAACACGTAATTTTGAATAACTTGAATTTTCAAATCAATAAATAGCTAATTCATACAGAACCATTGTAACCATAAGTACTTGCGAAACCTACTCTTTGTAATCATCGGAACGTGTCAAAAGTTGACAAAAACTCAAAGAATAGAGTTTAACGAGGGGTATGTAAATCCATGTAACTACATATTTACATGATTATGCAGTACATCCTTTATTATAAACGTTTATATAACGTTTGCTGATTAACAAGGTACTAGGTCTGGTCTAATAACAAAAATTTATTGGTCAATTTATTTAATAACGAAGTCAATTACATCATAAATTTTATCACGTTTATTAAATAGGTCAAATGTCGTATTAAATGATTGTAAAGCCGCCTGCAGTTTCACTGAGGCCTTCCAATAAATCTAGGTAATTTAAAGTGAACAACTGGTAAAGCTAAATCTAAAACTAAGATAAAACTTATTTCTCTAACTTATCTTTTATAAAAAAAATATTAAACTGACTAAAAACACTGCTTATGGACTTACGCATGAGTGAATACGGCCTAATAACGACAAACTTGTGACTTCCTTTGCATACTTCAATGAATTTGAACATGAAGTCTGATATCAAAGTAAAATTGACTTGTAGTAACATTTTAAAGTAATGAAATGAACAGATGAGAGAAGCCCAAGCTTTGTAACTTCTTTGTCAATAATTTTATATTGTAATCTAACAATTACAAGAATCAATCGAAATGGGCTAAATAACAGAAAATGGATCACTTTGAGGTAGATTCTAAAAGAAGTAACCAATCAAATAAACAAATATACGTAACCTAGCACAATATTGCAGATATTTAACGGGATTGAACTGATTTCAGGTTAAAAGTACCACACTTTGTTACCTACTTCGTTTTCAATCCTAGGTTGAATGTAGCATTTTCTTAATTAAGTACTTATCTACACATTCAAAACACAGACTTGCGTGTAATATTGCCGCTCGAGTTTCCCAAGTGAAAAAGGAACGAACATACAAAACGCAACACTAGTATGAAACAAAATTTCAAATTTCATTCCTGATAATAATTTTACTAAGCGGTCCTAAACCGTATTAGAAAGCGTTACATGCATTGAATTGCATAGCACCCTCGCGTGCCGACTGATAACGTTCGCGAATTACCTACCTGCCTATACAAGGTCTTCTTGCTGTATCAAATCATTAATAGGTATCTTTACATACATTACTTTCCGGAAATGCATCATTAACATACTTAACGCAGTAGGCATGTTTTGTGGTGATTTAAATGTAAGTTTTGGATTAAGTAGTGTAGTGTAGATAACGCGATTTCTTCATACGTTTTTCTAGAGTCGAACGTAGACGTAAACTACGCCTTCAAATCTAAGTTAGAAATATTTTCAAAATATAATGAAAAGCTTAAAGGAGCTAGTACGTTAAGGGAAGTATGTAAAATGAATACCGCTTCAGTTTACTTTCAGATGGAAAGATGAAAGACTGACGTTGTTCACGGAAATATTTAGTACGTATAAATGAATAATGTAAAAGTTTGTGAAAATGGTTCTACGTTAAGATATTTCAATGTTTAAATGGTCATGACTAGACCAGACAACAGTGGAACAGATGAATGAAACTTAGCAATCAACGAAACTATGACCTGGATTAGAACATCATTCTGGAAATAAGTTCCCTTGGGATAAATCCAATACTTATGATAGTGAAAAAAAAGCGAAGCTTTCCTTTCGCATGCGAAACGGCGGGCGAGGTCCAGCTGACAAAGTGTAAAATTCACTAAAAATATTAATTAAAAAGAGTTCAAGTTAAATAACTTTCGGTTGTTGGTTCATCTCAATGTCAATCAAAATAGTTTGAGCAAAAAACAGATAACCAAACTATCTTTGAGCTTCAAGAGAAATGGGGAGACAAGGTCTTCTTGTATTAATAAGTAAGCATAAACGCAAAGTACTGGTACTGCAAGCAAGACAATATAACTTCGATCTATGCCTACTGTGGTAACAGAATTAGAGTACGGTCACCTCCTGGGAGTAATGAGAGTGATAGGTTATTACCTTACTTCTATTACACCCCTCATGACACACACAGACCGTACGCATGTCGCTCATATCATACGTGACAATGTCATTATCGCATGCGGCATACAAATTACTTTATACCACCGCCACCGTGCTTGTATTAAGGGACCTTCGAAATATTTTTATTTCCAAGTGTTAAGGTATAAAATTATTTGCTCCACGCTTCGAACGTACCTACTGACGATTTATTCATAAGAAACATTTTCATTCTATCAGTGTGGTTGTCAGGTCTCGTACTTTTAAGTCATGTGTTGAATATATTCTTGGGATTATAGGCATGTTGACGTTTTTTTCACATAGTGTTATCCTATTTTGCGAAAAGATAACTAAGGAGAAGTGTAGAATTGAAAATATTACACATCAAATAGTTAAAGTGAACAGTTACCGTTTGACAGAGCAATTACTAACTAATTTTAAGTGACATATATTTTAGTAACATCGTAATTTATAAAAGACAGCATCCATTGTTTGTCACTAAACTCCTCCTTAACGAATGGACTGATTATATTTGTGATGTATTTTAGAAATACCGAGTACGGTTTCAAGTCACAGTTGGACCCGGTAGATAGAGCTGGTGTTGAGATACTTTAAGGGATCAGCAAAAGTATTAGAATTATTGACAGGCCACCATAGCACAAGTTTTCTTATATGATGAGCGTTTACTGTTATAGGTAAATTGAAAGGAAAAATAAGGGATCAACCATACTTATAAAAGACAATAAGTGTGGCAGAACGTCCGCCCGATCCTCTAGAAGATAAAAAGCTTATATCCCTAACGTATTATACTAGTTAGTGCCTTTTAATAATGGAGGAACTAACCTGCATCTGAAACCACGAGTCGAGGAGCCCGGCGGCGTGCGGGCCGCCCCAGCCTGCGCCGCCCGGGACTATCTGGAACATTATTCAACGACACCCATTTAATGCATGTAGTTAATTCCGCGCTTCTTGTCTCTGCCTCTAGTACAGAGCTCCTCAAACTACTTCACCTTAGTTTTGGCCACGAATATGTCATGAGATGTTGCTATTATAACCCAATTAGTTTGTGCAATTTACTTAAGTTACTAAGTGCCTGAATAGTAAGTAGGTATTTTATAAATTACATACTTAATGTAAAGAAGTGTGTTGATGTATCGATTGTTATGAAAACAGCAAAGAATCTAATACTATCCAGTATAAAATTACCACCGCTATTTATGACTATTCTTATAGGTACTTAATTTGAAGTCAGTATCTATCCTTAGGTCCTAAAACAGTTATTTTCTAAAACCTAAGCAATTATACAACCATAAGTTTAATGTTTAGAACAAAACCGAAACTTTAGAGCTTGTTCCGTTGACTTATTTAAAACTTTACGCGTACTCTGAATCCATTGTAATTATTCTAAAGTTGAGTAACACTGTTTAGGGAAGATAACGTAATAGAACACGCCTTCCAAAGTGTATCTAAGATTTAAAAACAGCCTCCATCAAGAGTCATTTGAAACTTAAATGCAGAATAACAATGAAGCTTGCTGAGTTGAACTTTCAGGTTATGGTTTCAATAAGCTTTTCTAGTTTCTAACATTAGTTCTATATCTAGAGTACTAAACTACCAAACCTGCGTACCTAGACATTGCAAGGTGCTTTAATATCTCTTAATCACGATTCATAACCAATTATCTTCTTGTCCCTTCTCCAAAAATGAAAGAACTTGTCAGTCAGGTAAGTGAGTTAAGGTAATTGAGAACATTATTTAGTATTCTTCATTACACAGATATCCTTCCTTTTTCTAGGGAATAATTAGAAAGTTGGCAAATGTTTGCAGCTATTTAAATATTAGTTCGATTAAGAATACACCCGCAATGCGAGTAAAATATAACAATACTGTGTCGTTTATTTAAAGATTTACTTTTGATAGGCGTATTCAAAAGTCACACATTTAAAAATTTGCTTAATCTAATTTCTAACGAAAAAGTCTTATTGCAATTTAAATGCAGGAGGTTTTAAGTAATTTTTAAAGAAGAAAAACAGACAAACAAAATTATTCTTTTGTAGTCGAATGTCAAAATATTTAATCTACGTCTTACTTGCTTGCCACTTAATTCTCAACGATAAAGCATTGGATACCGTAATTCTATAATTGAATAGCCAAATTATAAATTTCTTTCCAAAGCTTAGACAATAAATTTAAGCAGCAATAAACATTAAATTTAAAAATGATCTCTAAATATGACTATAATAATGTTTTTAAATTATTCTATTATTCTGTTTGGAATGTTCCGTTTAGCTATAACTCTGTATATTATAAAGATATATATCAATAGGTACTATTTGATACATCATCAGTAGGTAGGTAACATAATCTGATAACTAAAAAAATAATATTTAAATGCTTGTTCGTTTAATTTAATACTAAGACTAGTAAATTCGATATGACATACCTTAAGAACAACAAAGATTATAGAATTTCATGTTTCTGAATTGAACACTTCTTTTATTACCAAATTAATTTAGATTATTTGCCTTGATGCATGCATTATAGACTTTTCATAGAAAATTATTCGAGAAATTGTATGTACTAGTTTACAATATAGTTATATTACATTTTAAATAATAGCATTTAATTTTGGCTTAAATGATTAAAGTTTTTAAACACTTATTGATGTCACCGAGAACGTTCAAAATAAATAAAGTTACATTAATCCTACTGCAAATGTTCTAGTGCCGTATATAGTGTAAAAATAGGCTACTGAATAATTTTATTTATTGATTATATTTAATAATTTAATGCTTTATTTATTAAAATATTACCCAATTGGATATTGTAAGTATTATTATAATAATGTTTGGGAATTCAAAACGACTCTACATTTACCGTCGGTGGGCGTTGATGTCTTTTCTATGTATGTGCAGAATGCGTGAACAATTCGTTGATACTCTTCTTTTCTTTAATACAATTCTATAATTTCGACCTTCTTGTTGTTATTTAAGTATAAGTTATCTAATTACATATAATTGACGCAATTCTATTAAGTGTAAACAAATAAAAGGCTTTCAATGTAGTTATACTGATTTTGATATAGTTAGCTCATTTGTTTAAAAGATTACTTTTACCAAAAAAAAATGTAACAGTTTTAAAAGACAATAGATTATAATTATATTAAGTGATTTTATTTGATTTGTTCATTGTTTAGGGCCTGATAGGTTAATGATAATTGTAAGTGAATTATTGTAATCACAGTCATGTATACTCATAGCTTCAGTAAAGAAAATGTGTTTTCCACGTAACGCTTACTTTGAAATCCATTGTTTTTCTTTCATACTTTTAGATCTAATATATATTTTAACTGCCTATACGAAAGATTATGCAAGAATAAGAAGTTTAGATAAAGGAATAAAATATCCTCATAAATAATGCGCAAGTTTACATACCACCATAATTGGTTACGTTTCAGCCTTTTTATAATTTAAACAAACAATTTACATACCTATTTTGAAAGTAAGAAAAAGTTCAAACAAATAGGTACATAAAACACTTGATACGTAAACGTCGCGTTCGTATACAGGTACATAACTCGTAATTCGTATAAATTCAACTGGAAACCGTACTAACATATGTGGAACTATGTGCCTACAACACGGAAACTATGTATCACGCTGATAAAAACTGACCGGTCACAATAATCAACCTGTGCGGTGTATACGTTTGGAGTTGCGAATTTGGTCAAATGTTGAGCGGGAGCGTCGCGAGAGAAAGGGCTGCGGCGGCGGTCGGGGCCCGTGCGTACCTGGTCGCCCACTAGGTCCTCGGCAGGTCTGATCGCGCAGCAGGCCTCCATTCCCGGCTGCGGCCGGGAGTAGCACGAGACGCGGGAAGGTGCGCGACTCGCCGCACGCCTGCGCGCAGCTACTGCGCGGAACCGACTGCGTGGTGCGTGCCGAGTGCCGACGGCCGACTGCCGGCCGCGGCGCGCCGTGCGTGATAGCGCGGCCCGCGCGACCTCCTTCGCGGGGTTGCAATGAAAGTGATTAGGCTCTTGCGCGACTGATAACGAGGGCTTGCTCCCGCTACCACTGCGGAGTGCGGATTGCCACTATCCACAGACGCGCCACCCACTTACCGCCGACTAACGCACGGGGTTATGTGCGCAAACGGTTCACTAATCTTTTATTACAAACTTACAACTCGTACAGGTACGTTTATTTATGACCTCTTAGCTATTGTTCACATACTTTAAATGTTTATAGGCTGGTATGTATAGCGATGTCAATTTAATAAAGGTTTAGTAGGTATAATCTGTTTAGTTCATTTACTTTCTACGAAAACACAAATAATTTGATTTGCTTATAGCAAATATTATGGAAATAAGCGTTTCATAATGACCTGAATCCCACACTCTCGGAGATCATTGGGTTATCGGCGCTGGTTATCGTTATATAGGATGACCGTCGTTAATCTAGTCACACACGCGCTGTGCTACTCTAACGCTGCAAAATTCAGCATTTCGCAGTAGTAAGGACTATTTTCCTGAATTTCTAATAAGAAATAGTTACCTATATTAATCTTTACTTCTGGCGTTGTTTGTTCTTGACTTTTTCTGAAGTAGTTTATTTATAGAATAGATTTTGAAATAGTTTTTAGACTTCATCGAACACTTAGAGCTTAATAAAGCAGTTTAGATTTTCGCCGACGATGTGTAACTCCATAGCCCACACTGTATCAAGCTAATTGCCTAAAAATTTGTAAATTTGAATAAACTTTTATTAAGTACGGTAGCTACGAGGGACTACCCTCACTTCGCTTCGGTGAACCTTTTACCTTTTACTAGGAACTTTATCTACCTGTATTAACAATTCAAAAAAAAATTTTTTCGACCCGGGGTTGATATTCCCAAAATCCTTAAAAAGAAGTAACTGTTTTTTAACCGTCATCTAAAAACACTGGGATTACAAACAGGGTGTTTCAAAACAGGCCAAATTCACATGAAAAAATCAACATTAGAAAGGGATCAATTTCCCATACTTTCATTACAGTTATATAGAAATGAATTGGAATTAAGCAAAACAATAAAAACAAGTGGTGGTTGAATTTCAAACTGGATCTAGGTTTCTTATCACACCAACTTGTTCGGGATAAGCGCGCGTAATGGAGCATATCTATCAACGCATATACCTAGTATCTGCTCGCACCGACCGCTTTCACTGATCGTCAGTACACCGCGGCCGGCTAGTGCAGTTTTTCTATTCTGGCATCGGCATTTCGTTATGTTAACTTTAAATTCTGTCTTCCAAGCCGAGAATGGGGAGGATTTTGTTTAGTTCCCATTCATTTTGTTGACAGTTGTGACAAGTTATGCTGTTGAACTCGTTCGCGGAACGCAGAATTTTTGGAGTCGGAATATCGATCGCATTTTCTAAGTGATGTTTTATACTTACATTCAAATTCATTTTAGGTACTTATTAGTGATACACGTATGCATACAAAAAATCTTTCTATATATACAATTATACATAGATTAGGCTTTACTTACCTACTCAGAGCTTTCTTAATAATTTCAGAGATTAATGGTTTTAAACAAAATCATAATTTTATTAAAGTTAGTTTGTCGATAATGTCGTTTTGACAACTAGTATTTTAGTGAACATTTGAAATGTAGCCACAATGATGTATCATCTCATTTACTTAACGCGAATAACAATCGGAGTAAGAAGAAATCTTTGACATGAGATAGAAATAATGATCTGGGTACCTTGTCTCGTCTGCTTGTTCTGCAGGGTCCATCATTAGTAGTAAAACTGATCCTTATAGTTACATACGCACATCTGCACCTGACTTTTACAAATACACTAACGGCACATATTAATAAAAAGTATAATCAAGACGAGAGATCCTTAGTGATCGACAAAGTTAAGCAACGGCGGGCGCGGTCGGTAATTGGATGGGTGGGCGTTAGAAACACAATTTCTTGAGGGCTTCCGTGCTTCGGAGGGCACGTAAAGCCGTCGGTACCGGTTGTTATTGATAGATAGCAATCGTTAAGTCATGTCGGAGGCCTTCGGGCAGCATGAAAACATCCAATACTTGGGTTGTTCACTGACCCCTCCGCCAATCCGCACTGGAGCAGCGTGGAGGAGTTTGCGCTAGCCCTCCTCAATAATAAGGAGAAACCAGTGTTCAATAGTGGGTTATTAAGGCGTTGAAGCCAGCCAGCCATGATCGAGACAAAGCGTAGAAGGCCTCCACCGTTTATTCATTAATCGGATCCTCCAAGGAAAGCTTTTTTACACCATTACTCCAAAATATGTACGTCATTATTCGTAGAAAACATATATTATAAGATTGACCGAAGCTTCGATCCCGTTATTATTAACGCAACGATGCCTACCCAGATTTGACGTAGCATCTTAATCTTTTAAGATTTACTTCGCGATACGCACACGGTTCAGTACAAGTCAATTTATAACATGGAATGCGAGGTTTCATATAATGTAATAACAAATTATATTGTAAATGAGCTATGCCACCAACGAGTTTACTTATAAGTATATGTAGTTTAACTCGCGTAAATATCGCAGTTTTAAGCGGCCATATGGGTGTAGATTGCATAAAACTTAAGGCCGTTAGTTCCGGTGGTTCAAATCCTACGATTAATATTACTAGATAGATGTGCTAATTACTCGAATCATCTATAAATATACAAATATTCAAAACCCAATGATACAAAAATCTTCACAAAGAGGTACATTTAGACCTACATTTTTAGGGATTTAGTGGGCCATCAATTATAGGACAAAATGTGAAACGTCTTTTATTCAGTCTCTCACAGTACAATTGTTATTCACGGGATATTATTTTGCCCTACGATACTCCCTACTTAAACAATTATACCACATCACGCCCCGGTGACGACTGGCGAACGCCTCAGCGCTGTGCCTCGTGTCGAACCAAAATTTGCGTTGAGTGCAACTGACTGCTACACATTTATTATCCAATGTTCATCATCTGTTAAAGGAAAATTAATGTAATACGAACAAAAGAAAATAAAAACAAACGTATTAATATCCAAAAGATTCACGTCAGCTACAATTTTTTTAATCTTTTTATCGATTACATACATCTTATCTTTAATAATAAATGCTATTATTATATCGGACAACTTTTTCTAAGATTGCATTCCAATAGTTGTAATATTTGGCTGGTTTCTTGAAATATATCGACATTAGTACCACCTAGCGGGCCCAATTGTAGTCTTACAACATACCCTCTCAAGAACACCACAAAATGATTATTAAAATCGGTCTACCGTTCAGGAGGAGACCTGTGACAAACGTAACCTACGATTTTTTATATAAATACGAGCTGTTGCC
>LGAG01000450.1:507473-540016 GCA_001278395.1 Lerema accius | reverse complement strand
GTCTGTCAGTCAATCAACATTTTTATTAAGTATGATGATGATGATAACCAGTTGCTCGTAGTTAGGCAACTCTTAGAATGAAATTTTTAATATTACAGAAGCTTTACATCAAATGATTTACTAACTTAGGCACACTTATTTCTACTATAATAGTGAGTACGTGCTTACATATATCGTGCTGTAATATAATAATACTCATCGTCATAATAATACTCATATTTACAGTTACAGTGTTTTAAAGTTATTGTACAACTTAATTAATTTATGGATTACGAAGCTATGGTAAATATTAAGAAATGTTAAGTATATGTAAAGGTTTCCGGATTCCAAACTCGTCTCGAAAGAAGCTGCTTATTTTTTATTCACTTTCGGCGCCTTTGATCTGAGGCTCGTCGTTAACATCACACAATTCAGCGTCGAGGTGCTTGTTATGACCTAATTACCACTCGAAAATATTTTCATTTAGTTGAAAATAATCTTTATTTCATAATACCAGATGCAAAGACGAAAAAATATATAGACTGAGACTTCGGAACAAATGAGCGTAGTAGAAAAAAACATAGTCCACAGGCCGTTCTCTCTGAAATACATAAAATCATAGAAAAAAGAAAAAAATTACTTCACTTTTTGTTTTTAAGACTCAGTCTATACATTTTTTGGTCTGAGACCAGATGTAAGTATTTTTTGACATTAATAATTTAAGTAATTACACTAGTTATACCCATGACAAGAGTCATTAATGGATAACATTTCATAACCAGGTAACGCTTTAAGCAAGTCACACTACAAAAGTTAACCAATAACAAACTATCGCCTATTTTTAATATCAAATGTTACTTCGATCATTTATAAACTTTATGTATTCGACTGTATTAATATAATATCACTCGTATTACAGTATGACTGTCTACTTTCTATTAGCAGTGTAACACAAACGTTCATCGATCGCATAAGATGATGTCAGGCGCTTTTTCAATATTGTGCCATCGTTTCTTCAATTTTAGCTATACAATTCATAATGTCTATATAATTAGCTACAACACCTGGATATTTCATTAAGCATATATATTTTCGTGCAGCTATTATACCTTAGTCAAACTCAAAAGCGCCTATTGGTTTGATTTGAGTAATGTAGAGTAATCAAATAATAATCGCATTCGATATCACTGTAACGTTAGTTGCTTTTGTTTATTTGCTTGTTATTAACTGTATGTATTAAAAAATGGTTATCGGTATAACTTTTGGCTTCCAAATCCATTCGTTATACACGTCTCGAAGTTAACAGCTTGCCCATGCTTCGAAGATCACGTACGCCTTAAACTCTTAAATAGCAGAAGCACCGAAATATTTTCTATGATAAATTAATGAAAAACCTTTCTTGAATCATGGGTAGGTTTGCCAACTATACTGTTAAAATTGTATTATATTATTTTTCACTACATTATACTTTTTGCTGTTGAATAAAAATAAACTATAAAAAATACTGTTTTCAACATCAAAATGCTTTACACTATTAGATTTAGAGCCAGTTTTTAAAAATTCAATAAACAAAATACTGTTCATATTTCTAAAATACTACTTTATATTCTTCCCAGACCTAAATGTATTTTATTACTTGTAAAAAACCTCTAATCATGGCATGGGTAACCATTGCAATAGCTGCAATAAAGATGACTTTAAATATACCTGGCCTCAACCAATTAACGGCCCACTATTGAGCACAGGTCTCTCCTCATAACTGAGGAGGCCTAGAGCATACTCCACCACGCTGCTCCAGTGCGGATTGGCGGAGGGGTTAGTGGCTAACCCAAGTGTCGGAATTTTTTATGCCACCCAAAGGTCTCCGACATGGCTAACGATTGTCACCTAATGGTAACAACCGGGACCAACGGCTTAACGTGCCCTCCGAAGCACGGAAACGCTCAAGATATTTATGCCACTAGCGGTCACCCATCCATTTACCGACCGCGCCCTCAGTTGCTTAACTTTAGGATCGACGCAAGCCGCCGGGATATGAGCGCTTCTGATATGATTTTATATACTTATTAACATTCAATTTAGCAAATTGAGATTATTTCATTAAGTACATTGCAAGTTCATTAGTTGTAAAAACTGCGTGGTCTGATACCAACTAATAACAAATTATAAGAAAAATAAATTGTAATCGAGAGCAATACCCCGAGCAAATAACCTGTTTTTAACTGAAACATAGACTACTAAAACTAGATACATAAATTAAATATAATGTAATTAGGCTCCTAAAGTTTATCTTTTCTCGCTATTTTTTATGCAGTTATTGTAGTGTATTCTGAACATTAACAATGGTAGTTTGAATTTTAGTTTGAGTCGTATTGTCCGGACTAAATAATGTAAAAACATCAAGTTTATTCTTCTAAGTTGCAAATGCTACAAGTGAAGTGAAGTCAAGGAATAAAGGGTTCCAATTCTCTCCAAGCCAATCTCCTCTGCTCAGAATGCTTCCAGTAGGCGTTCGTATGAGGTAATAGCAACAATTCATCATTTGGAAGGATTTTCTAGACTTCCATCGACAGTCATCGACTATCTAAATTTAATTCCCATTCTTAGAAATAAATAGTCACTGTACCCTATGTAAGCATCTACTCAATCTTTGTCATGTGAATAAAGAAGGATGTTACTATTAATAATTTTAGAAGGTTCAAAATAAAACATTACCTGTGATCCAAAATATTATAATAGTAAGTTTCTCATTAGCACATTCGATAATAAAAGTTTATAGCGAATAGTGCGGAAAACAGCAAATAGCGATGGAACGTCAGATCGTTATCAAAGTTATAAAAGCAATATTAACTGAAGCATTATACATGGTTTATAGTGATAAGGAAATAAATGAACAATGTCACGATGATCTACGTACAGACCGGTTATCTCTTAAACTACATTGCTAATTCTTAATGTGCTAATCACATTTCCATTACTCTTGATCGTAGATCCGTATGCTTTTGAACGACATGTTATGAAATTATTACCTCGCGATAAATGCGAGTAAGAAGTTGCGTAATGAAGGTATGATAAGGATGAGTAAAATTAGCAGAGAGGTTTAAATTCCCTATCTTTTTATTACGAGTGCAGACAAAATATTGATGGCTTTATAGTTATATACCTACTGTTATAGCCCAAGCAAGACCTATCTTGCCTTAGGAACAAACAGCTCACATTATTAAGAGTGTAGTTCTTTAAGTTTACACTTATATTCCTTAATTCAGTACAATAAGGTTAGTTAATATTTTGCCAATAACTGATCCGATAATAATGCCTAAAGTTTTTATATGGGATATAGAGCTCAGCGACTTTTGATAGGATACACTTCATAGCCAACAGGGAAGGTTAACACAAACCAATTTGGTACTCAAAATGTAACGAGCCTTCTACACCTCAACAATTTTGGATCAGTGTCTTAAGTCTTTTTTTGCTTGCAATAGTTTTATGGAAACCAATCGAAACATAATTTTCATTAAAAAAATGTTGAGTGTCATTGTTTCAAATATAATTGCACAAGTAGTCAATCGTCCAATTACACTCACAATATTAAATATGATTACTAGAAGGCGAGGGCACACGTCATTTTGCTACGTATTTTTTCATTTACAGTTTGGTTGATCCCTTAGTTTTTTAAATCAAAAACTCTCCCAGTCCCTTCAAATTTAGTATACCCTTGCCTTAGCAATAGAATTAATTTATTCTCATCATGTTGGACTTCTGTTACAATGATGGTGTTCAAATATTTCTAAAAATTTACTTGGTCGATTGAAGTATTTCGACATCTGCAATATCTATCGGGTCCAACTGTGGTCCTGAACCATATTCGGTCCCTCTCAAAAACACCACAGATTATTTTTTTAATCTATTAAGCCGTTTAGGAGGAGTTCAGTGACAAACACGCGTCCCTACGCTGAGTCTTTATACATTAAGATATGGCATGTCTCTCAGAGAGTCCTTGAACAGATATAAAATTGATTAACATCAATGAGCTCCCAATTCCATTTTAAATGGGCACAATGATATTTTATAAACATACACCAATAAAACGTGTCAACTTTTAGTTTTCATTCAAGTGCTCGCATCTACGATGATACATCATTATCATACCCGCCCATAACTGTCCTACTAATGGTATTGGGACTGAGTCTTCTCACCATAATAATATATCCATGCTGTGTAATGAACATAGGTAGTCACTACGTTTAACATCATGGAAATTAGTAATTGTCTAAGCATTATTGCGAATGTTCTGATTATTGAGAAGTATTAAATATATTATGTGTACAAAGATAATTCTGTTGGTATAAATGTGTGTCAAAAAAATTAGATATCGAAAAAGTTGTGCCCGGGCCGGCTATTCGATGCATAATAAATGGGGTTGATATTTGTTGAATATACTTAACCGGGTAGAAGGTATCCCCCCGTATAATAATATTCTGCGCTGGAGTAACTCCCGAAATCCCCACTTAGGCTCCCCTACTATAAAGGTTAGGTATTTGGCCTGGGTCTAAAATGTATCGCTTTATTCATAAAAGCAATCCCATATGAGAGTACCAACAAAATACCTAATCAAGTTTATGATGCAGGAGTACACGTGTATATTTCCTTAAATAACGATCTGATAAGTGTATGTATACATTCGTCATATTCATATGAGATATAATTTTCTATTGATAGAGATGGAATACAGTGTCTTATAATACGGGACATCCGCGATTCAGTAGGTACTGAATTAATTTAAAAAAAATTGTAAATAATAAAGTGATCAAGTATATTCGCGTTAATTTTGTTTTATCGTAACTGAGCGGTGTTTTATTAATAGGTGATCTTACTAAAACTAAAACTTACGAAAACTATAAGCATAACTCCAAAAATACTAGATACCTAATTTAAAGTCAATAACTCATACATAAACCAAATCACGGTTATATTTTTACATACTAGAAAATGCTTCTTGTGAACATTTTTTGCTTAGGCGCAAGGTTGAAGTTATACGTTATGTAAAAGAAACAAACTGAAAGAGTCATATTTCAACATTGATTTTAATACATATTTAGGCGGAATTTAAAACACTAGAACTTCAATAATTCATACACAATGTATTATTAAGCCTCGATTAAAAACTTCTGTTAGAATTAGTTTAGTATTTTAACCACGTAGGTACGTCGGTAATTTCGTTTGGGCGAAGTTTAAATATTTTAGTTTAAAGCATAAAAACACTCTCAAGGATCGCCTTAGAGTTCACCCGATCTCTTTGTGAAACATCAACATCAGATACTCCGAGCTTTCAATTTAAATTCTTGTAAATTAATCTCGACAATATGGACAAAGCTTACATGATAATAGACAAACAATCATTAGCGAAACTTTCCTCGTAAAGTATACTTTGAGTATTTATTTGATCTTCTTTTGTTATATGACAGTTCCTAAAATACTATTTCGAGGATAAAAGATTCTGCAATAGTCCGCCACGTCTTGGCGCCGTGGCGTAACATCATCAAGCCATAATCCTGTTTCATCACTATAAACCTCATAATCATAAATAGCACAAACATTTTTAGAGTGTGATCTGAACCTCTAATCTATTTAGGAATTAAAAATTGTGGGTTTTTTATGCAAAGACAATATACATACAAGTTTCTGATACGATGATAATTTTTGTAAACTGACTGAAAGACACGCTACAGGCTAAGCCACTAGACTTAGAAGCATGGAATTTGGTACGCATGAAAGGTACAAAGGTCCCTTATAAAGGGTAGAGGAGCATTAAGTACCTACCTACACATTTTTGGAAATTTATCCTTTATAGATTTATGTAGATACCCCCCCAATTTGAAGCAGACGGGTTTTTCGTTAACGATTAGGAGTAAAACTATCACTTAGTTATTTATGTCAATAAATATTAACACTTTCACTGCCGACGCGGTCAGACAGTACCGGCTATCGGTCAGCACTGACCGACGATGGCAGTGAAGCTGTTAAGAATTGCGTAATATTGCAGAAACTCATACTTTTCAAACAAGTGAATTTTTTTTAAACAAGCTTTTATTTAATTTAATTTATTAACAATTTAATAAGAAAAAGAAGTTACTTAATAAGAAAAAGAAGTAAAAAGTTAAAGAGTGCAAAATTTCAAATCCCTATTGTTAACCGTTGAGGTGTTCAACCGTCTGGAGCCAATTCTGGTAGCAGTATCACATCATGCTTATTATAAACATGCATTGACATCAGGGCTGGACCAGTGTGTAAAATTTTAGCTCAATCGGACACCGGGGAGTGGGTGAAATTTAGCTTGCCAGATTTGATTACAAACATCAAGACAGGTGAAACTAAATAAAAGCTTGTAATGTAATAATAAAGTACCTATGACGTTGGCTCCTTGTTGGCATCATCAATGACGTTAACAGTTTATATCTTCCGTATATCATCTTTCTGTAATACCTACCATCTCACTTATTACCAAACAACATATCGTCACTTGTTTCTTAATTTGATGTAGGTACCTGTATTATTTTTATTTTTGTTAGGGATATTAGATTAGAGCCAGAATATTTATGTTTGACGATTATTAGTTTTTGTCTTTCAATCAGTTCGATTTAATTGATTGGTGAGCTTTATTTTTAGTCGGGCAAATAGTGATAAGTAATCGAAAACGTACTGACCATAAAGTTGTTTGCCTGCAAACAAACACCATGAACGTAAGTATACCAATGTGCAAACCATTAATTCAGAAAACGGGAGCCTTCAAGACTATATATGAGAGCGTAACCTCGCATATTAGACAGTAAACAACGATTCCATGTGGTAGACGCGTGTAGCCTGAAACATTCAGACTGTTCAGAAATCAACTCAATCAGACTTGAGCTTCTAAGAAGGGTGCACGCTTCAGAAGCTAGTCTAACGCAACACCTAATAAATTTAATTCAACATGGGATCTAAAAAGAAAAAGGCTGTAAAAAAGTGAGTCATATATTTTATTCTACATCCTTAATATGACATAAATCATTTTACGAACAATAGGTTATTATATTTTTGAATCATCATCATCGCAACCAATAACTTTCCCTTCCCTATGCTGGGCTCGGATCTCCTTAATCAATGTGGGGTGTACATACAAGCTATATTTGAATATTACTCATTCATTTTTCCGTATGATGCTGTGCGAACATATTATTTAATAAAAAAAAATAAAAGCATGTGTTTTATTAACAACACTAAAGAGTACATTCAGCACAATTATTCAAATTCATCATTTTGTCATGCTTACAACTAACAACGATATGGCGAAAAGTGGATCATGCTTTATTATATCATATTACAAATTGTAATACGAGTACATGTAACTCGTAAATAATAACGTTTCAAATATAATTTTCATTGTTACTAGTGCGCTGCTGCTGCGTTTTCTCGTTAATGTCAATCATGATACACTTGTAATGTGATAAAAAACATAACATTGTATGCGAATTTTAATTAGTGTGAAAGAACGAGAATTGTTTTAATCGCATCACAAGCTTACTGTACATTACCATTATGACCTTATTAAAAATCACTCGGTCGTTGTAAAAAAATTTGATAGTCAGTATGTGTAAGTCAAACTCACACGGATATTTACGTTCAAAAAATATAATACCAAACTGTAATACCTATTTAACGTTCAAAAATCGTACCTATTATATCTACACCTTTAATTTACGATTTTATATTATTTTAATGTTCGTAGGGTTTCTTAATTGGTATGTATGTATGTATGAATAATATTACAATTTTTAGTTTTTCACTAAAAATTATAAAATAAAGCATTAGTTAAAAAATATGAACATTAACTGGTAACTAACTTTAAATAGCTCTACTAAAAATAAAAAATTAGAGATCTACGAGATATTTTGAGGTCAATGCGGATTATGTATTTCACGATTTTTAGTACTAGTACTAGTAAGTACTATCTCCAACGTTTAGTCCTCGTCCTCGTCCTCGCGATTTAGTCCGAAACTCTACATATTTATAATACCTTAAATTAAGCGATTGCGCACCAATAAGTTTTATTTTTTCATATAGGTAGGTACCTGT
Organism: Lerema accius; assembly: GCA_001278395.1. Classification (NCBI taxonomy): domain Eukaryota; kingdom Metazoa; phylum Arthropoda; class Insecta; order Lepidoptera; family Hesperiidae; genus Lerema; species Lerema accius. The sequence continues at coordinate 531,925 of LGAG01000450.1, read as the reverse complement.
AGAGTTGACAATTAAGAAATAGAGGATTTGTCTAAGATTAAGAGTATAAAAATACACTACCTACTAACTTGGCTAAATATTAAATTCTTGTTTCAGAAGAAGCCCAGAACCGTCTCAAGAACCGGAACTAAACTTGTCGTATTTTCAAATAGTAAGTTTGACACAAAACAAATGTATATTTTTTAGCTCGATTACTAAATAACGTTTGGCTTAATATTCTTGGAAATAGTAGGCACTGGGTCTTAGAGTATTTATATATTTATATACTCTAAGCACTGAACAGCAATAAGTTCATAATCATCATACAGTTTTCGATATAATTCGAATGTAGCTTTGATGTGCAGTACTTAATTGAATTGAATTTTGAAATGTAAAAAAAACATATCATAATATTCTGATCAGTACATAGATTTAGACCCAGATAAAATTAAATAATTAAAAACACCAGTTTAATGAACATAACATCGCAGTTCCGTTACGCTACATGGGTGGAGCTTTTGGCTACTATAACTGGAATTATTATCGGACTTCTGAGCGGCGGTGGAGTGTGTTACATTCTGGTTCAGTTTGGAGAGCTGAGCACTTCCTTCGTGGAGAGGGTCTCGCAGACTCACCAGATATCCAGCTACTTACCTCTCACTAGGGTGTTCGGAGGTGGTCGCCGATTGTAAGTATTACTTTTTTTTAAATTGTGTTCTTTTTAACTTTACAAAATTCCTTTTTTGGTAGGGCTTTTATTGCAATTATCATTTGAATCAATACTGCAATTATAAATCCCTATTCGGATAAATCCGGCTAATATAATAACTATTTGGGAGCACGGCAGACGGCAGTGTCCCCGCGAAGTCTAGCATTGTTGTTATCTACCTTCATAGACTGCGATTCAATAATTCGGGTTTAATTATTACAGTAGAGATACTTAAGTAGAGTAAAATAGTAGTTTCGTATTTTCTGTTCTGTTTCAGAGTGAATGCATCATACACGGAAAATATGAAAGCGTTAGTTGAAGACGCGAAATCGATGGCGATCGGGATGTCTATAAGCATAATTATCTCTGTCATCTTTTGCATGGTGGCTGTAGCGCTTGTCAACTGGAGCGCCTTGAAGCAGGTATGATCCTAGTGTGTTTAAATTATGGCATCATAATCGGATTTGTAGAGATGTAATGGTAGTTAAGTATAACTCTAAATAGTAACTATTTATCTCTGAGTAAGTTCATCATGCTACTGCATTGCTTTGGTGGATGGGGTATTAACCCATCTCAACATAAGCTACGATCAATAATACTAAACATTGCGCGAAGTTTTAAAAGGTTACTGTATGTACATAACTGAGTGTAAGAATTTTGTGGGATTTTGTAATGGAAATTACAATTAACATTGCACGTTTTCATTACCATCTAATTACACTTTGTTCTCTAGACAATTATTGTCCTATTTTATAACCCTATATTACCTTCAGTATTATGTCTCATTTACAGTGATTAACATCCTAATCTTATCAACGTCGGGCGTCTCAAAGTATGCCCGATTGTGGAAGAAAATTATGTCATATTCTCTCATTTAATAAATAGACAAGTTATTGATATCATACGTGGGTTAAACAGTACTTCTTTGAGGTTGCGCAATATTGACGTTGTTTGTTTTTATAAACGCATAAAATTAAATTATGTAATTTAATTGAAAAATATTTGCAGTCAACAATAATAGCATAGCCAAAATATTGAATTTCAGCCAATGACACAGATATACGAGTATTACGTACTTATTAAACATGCCAAAGAAGCGTTCGCGTCACATTGTAGGCGTCCTCATCGTCTTTAATATTACTCTGAAGAAATATGATTCCAATTGGACTCTTTTCGTATTTTCACGCCAACCACGCTTATGACATACTTAAAGTATCAAATATCATTGACTTCTGCCAATTTCAAAAGGCCAGAAATGTAGGGAATATTTACTTTTCCTAGTTACTAGCATTTATTTTGATCGACATAAAACCGGCGAAGTCCGGATCGGACTTGCTCGGCAAACCATAGAATTATGCATGCAATCAACCATACCGTATATTATTATCTAATATGCTTTACGAGTATATGTATATGTAGAGACAGAAAAAAATTATTAAACAGTACTTTATTTTATTTTTTTGAAATTTCATTTCAAGAACTAGATAAATGTATATTATTTTTATCAAAATGTAAGTAACGGGGGTAAAGTTTCTAAATTAGGGAGATACATAATATACCATCTTTTATTGAAGTTTTCGTTTAAACGTTTTAGTTAGTTCTAAATTATGATATATTTTATCGCCTACCCAACTTTCAAATTTCATCTTTGCCCTATCAAATACTGTAGAAGGAAAAACATCTGAAAACCATATGAATAGCTCCATAATTCATCTTGTGTTCTATAAAACTATTATGTATACAGTAGGTAAATGTATATTTAAAAAAATGGAAAATATGAAAATATTATGTCCATTTTAATGTTATCTCACATTCAGCAAGCGCTGAACACTCATGAAGATCCACATAACATGACAACAAGTAGGTATAAACGATTTGTAGGTCAATATTATCAATCAATGCGTTATGAATGACGTAGATACATAATGTGTGAGCATGTTACATGGAGACAGATTTTGCGCAACCACTAACGAAACCAATTGCTTTAATTGATGTCCTTGTGTTAGATTGTGCCGGGACAATATTATTAATGTTATGAGTGAAAATATTATATAAATAAAATATTCAGACTTTTTAAGCTTTGGAGGGCTTTAGATGCTTTTTCATATAATACACATTAATTACATCAATTTGTCCTATTGCTTACGTGGAGTAATATCAATACGATCATATTTGGATATTATATAGGTACATTTTTTGGCGCGAATATGTCTTTAAACCTAAAAACCTAAAAACCTAATGATAACCAAAATCGGAGGATACAGTTTGCCGTTGTATCTATAGTCTACATCCAGAATTATATTACACGCTGAATAGCTAAAGAATCATACATTTAATTACAATAAGCGAAAACAATGAAAAATCACACGCGGTTGAGGTGGAATTGCCGACATTTTGAGATTATTTTACAACGTAAATAAAAATATTTTATTTAAAAAAATTAACCTATAAGACAAACGTAGTCACGTATAACACAGCCATGGCCATGACCATTTTTTTAAAACAGTTTTTTGTTTACAGATCACCCGGATCCGATCGTTATTCCTAGAAGCAGTGATGCATCAGGATATGACCTGGTTCGACACAGATACTGAATTCAATTTGGCTTCAAAGATGTCAGAGTAAGGATAATATTTCATTTTGAACCAAATTTTTTTTATTCCTTCCATTCATCGAACATCCCTTAGAGATCCATTGTTGGATATAAGGCTCTTTTGACTTTGGCGGATACCTACATGCTATCATCTTAAAGTCGTCAGTCCAACTGGTCTGGATCTGGGGGAGATACTTTTTATGTTACGTTATTACTGATACAAAAATATTAATTTCTGTATTTATTTCTTAGAAATATGATGAAGCTTAAGGATGGAATGGGTGAGAAGCTAGCGATCGTGGCAAATTTAGTAGGAACTGCCGTCATCTCACTCTGTCAAGCTTTTCCCCTCGGCTGGGAACTGACTCTAGCGTGTATCACAGTCGTGCCTTTCTCAATAGCTGCATCAGTATTGTTGTCTAAGGTACGTTCTTTACGATTTGGCATGAAAAATTATATATTATATGGCATTTTATGATAGACTAATTATAAGTCTTTATTATTTTCGTTCTGAAACTATGACTCTACAAAAAGTTAGGAAAAGTAACAGGGCATAAATATTTTTTAGTTAGTACTCGTAAATGTGATTAATATGTGTGATTGATGTTGTATAAGTTGAATTTCAATTCAAAGTACTTACCTATATACTTCATCAATATTGTTTTTCATTGCAATCCAGTGATTTATGGGTTAAATAAATAGATTTGTAATTTTTCTTTAAGTATCAAACTAAATCTTCAATACGAGAAATGGAGTCATACAGCCAAGCTGGTAAACAAGCAGAAGAAGTTCTTAAATCAGTCCGAACTGTTGTAGCATTTGGTGGAGAAAATAAGGAAGTCCAGAGGTAAATAGTAAAGACGTAGGAGAATAAAGCATGATTATATTGTTATCTATTTTTATTACCTACACATAGTTACGAGTATTTATATTGAACTTCTATATTGTCTTAGAAAAAGAACTTTGAAAAAATACATAAGTATTTAAATATAACTAAGAGGAGTTGTGAAACGAAAAGTTAATAAGTATATTTGGGAGCTACTATAACAGTCATACTGAAACCTAATAACTTTTACAGACACAAATAAAGTTCAGACTTAAAAAATTACTAATCACTCCTATTTAACTCTTTCCACAGATACAAATCTTTACTAGAACCGGCCGAATTATATGGACGTAAACGAGGCCTGTACACGGGTTTGGGCACTGGATTCAACTGGGTACTCACCTATTCGTTAAACGCTATTGGACTAACGTACGGAACCCGACTTGTACTTGGAGACTACGACAAGCCCACGGACCAAAAACGATATTTGGTCGGGCGAATGTTCAGTGTGAGTATTGTAGTTTCTTTCTAAATTATTTTGCCTTTTTCGGAACCGTGTTTTATCGTTGAAATTAAGTGATATTAGTTTGAAAGTTTAAATGTACTGCCACATCTAACTATGAGTGGTAGCATTGGAAGCAGATGTAGCAGGAAGAACTTATAAAAATAAATTCCCATACAGTTCATACAGTAGACTTACTAGTATACTTTAAAGATATGAATAACACAGCTAAATAACGACTTTAATTTAACTTACAGATTTTGTTCAGTGTCTACATGGCTACACAGTCAATAACATTTTGTGTGCCACATGCAGAGGTATTTGCAGCAGCCCGCGGTGCGGCTGCCAGCATTTTCCAGCTTTTAGATCGAAAACCTGCCATTGACAGCATGGACCCTAAAGGACAAACGCCTAGAAGGGTCATTGGGGATATATCTTTGGAAGATGTTCATTTTAACTATCCTTCAAGACCAAATGTTAAGGTAAACAACTGGCTTCACCCAGATTTGTACTGTCATTTACAAGCTATTTGTGTTCTTAGAGAAATTAATCGATTCATTACAGATTTTTAAATATCTCTGTCCCTAACAACTTTTTTTAGGTCCTGCAAGGCTTCAATCTTCATGTAAAATCTGGAGAGTGCGTAGCTCTAGTAGGATCTTCAGGATGTGGAAAATCTACTATCCTGCAATTGCTTCAGAGATTATACGACCCTCAATCAGGAGTAGTGAAGTTAGATGGAAGAAATTTAACTAGCCTAAACATAGGTTGGCTGAGATCTGCTCTAGGTATCTTATTTTTATATCTGTGTTATAATTATTATATCATGTAGGTTCCAATGTTTTATGTCTAAAGGTAATGTAATTTCCCACGAATGAGGCTATTTCCGCACACTGTAAGTTGAAATACAGAAGGGTCAAAAACGACTATAAAAAGAGAGGCTTTGTTGAAAATGTAACATTGAAGAATCTCTATTAAAATTCTTTAAAATTTTAGGTGTTGTTGGGCAAGAACCAGTGCTATTCCGTGGAACAATCCACGACAATATTGCTATTGGTTGTCCAGACGCCACACGCGAAGACATACAAAACGTTGCAGAAATGGCTTACGCTCATGATTTTATCACCAACTTACCGAATGTAAGTAGAAAATAAAATTCTAAGATTAGAAGATATATTGAAGTAATTCTGGCTTGACCTGGCTTTATCATTTTTCAAATATTTTAGCCCACTACCTTGTACGAGTTATCACTGAAAAGGTCTTTCACAAACTCAACCACGTTTCTTTATAACAAAGGTGTAGGGGTTAATGACCCTATACTTAATTAATTAAAATATACTTTTCTTTCTTTCAGGGCTATGATACAGTTATAGGGGAACGTGGAGCCTCGCTCTCTGGTGGTCAGAAACAACGTATTGCTATAGCTCGATCTTTGCTGCGCGATCCGGCAGTTTTACTGCTAGACGAAGCGACGTCAGCGCTCGATCCTTATTCTGAAAAACAAGTACAGGCAGCTTTAGACAAAGCCAGCGTTGGACGAACTACGATAACAGTTTCTCACAGGTGTTACTTGAATTATATTACCTGCTGTATGCTAATGGTTGCCAAAGAAAATTATAACAGAGAAAATTTAATTCCAGATTGTCGACTATTGTTAATGCAGACCGCATAATCTGTATGGACCAAGGTACAATTGTGGAACAGGGTACTCACGAAGAACTTATGAAATCGAAAGGTAGGTTTTGTTTACTATAGTTAAAAGTAGAATTTACTTAGGTGTTTCTCTTTATTCATAAAAAAAATATGTAAGTGTTTTATGTAAACAACTACTCAAGGACTTAATAGTTTTTTTATTAATACAGTGCTACTGAAGATAAAAGTACCTAATTCTTATTGTGTAATTTACAGGATTCTACTATAAGTTGGTAACAACTGGCAATGAAAACAAGGAACCCGATGTTATAGAAACCTTACCTGAAGAAGGTGATGGAGAAGAAGATATGAATATGGCTCTCGCGCCACGGATGGATATTAAGAGACGATCCAATAGAAAAGTGCATCGAGTTCATTCTGTCAAAAGAGGTACTAATCAATGGCCAGTTCTTCATTTGAACGTCACGACAATGATATCTAGAAGCGCGGCCATGTTTGTATGAAAATGTGCAGCACATTTACAGTATCCCACTTGACAATATCGTCATGAATTACTATTTCATACAAGTACATTGCCACTGATGTTGTATTCGTCGTGTCATTCAAATGAAGACCCAAATAATTCAGCATACTTAGCTGATTGCTTCACAGGGTAGGTTATATTTATACAAAGGATTAGATCTGTAGCTAATCTACCACAGACCACAACTAAAACTACAGAACTTAAAGAAAATCTCCGAAGAAACATCAGCAATTGTTTTTCACCCGTAGTTGTACCGCATCGCTCAACTAGTAGTGCCATGAGCAAAATTCTTCTGGTTGTATCATGCGGTAAGACAACGGGTGGCAAACTGTCTGTGGCACGATGGATGGTGGTTGATTACGTTTTTTACATGCTGTGATGCTGGTAAGACCTACACGGATTATTTTTGAAAATCATGTTGTAATTGGTATTTTGTATTGTAGTATAATTTTCACGCACCTAATGCTGATGTATTCTGAAGGACTCATTTGATCTGAATGCTTGAGTCTACAGATTCTGTAGAGACAGAATAACCGAAAAAAATATAAGTATCTATTTATTCATAAAACCTTATCTGATAATTGCAGAATCTCACGATTGGATGACACCTCGCGGGTCTATATCATCAGTTATGTCGGCGGGTCTACAGAATTTTGTGAGCAACGCAGATCTTGAATCCGATAATGAAGAAGAAGACGAAGATGAGGAAAGTATATTTTTGTTTCATAATGATACAAGCGATAACATCTAAGAAGCAGTATAGAAATATTTTGATAATCCCTACAAACATTTCTGTGAGGTGACTTCTAGTTACCCTAAGGGTCAGTTCACACCGAGACGCGACGAGACGCGACGCAGCGCGCAGATTTTACATAGAGCGACTCGAAATAGACTTTATTTACTACACGAAACGATACACATTTGATTGTGAGAATTCAGAAAAATTGTGCAGTGCTGCGGAGCGCAACGTATACGTCTATTTCGAGTCACTCTATGTAAAATCTGCGCGCAGCGTCGCGTCTCGTCGCGTCTCGGTGTGAGCTGACCCTTACTTTACTTACGTTAACTAACCTGATACTTATAATTAGATCTTAATTATGGGTACTAACAAAAGTTAAAATTGTGTACTATTTTATTTATAGAAGGTGAAACTAGTGAGCGACTGGGAACTATTAAAACTGAACGCCCCCGAATGGCCCTCTCTCACGCTGGGATCACTCGCAGCGTTCATTCAGGGTGCCTGCTTCCCAGTCTTCGCCCTGTTATTTGGTTTCTCTGGGGGTGTAAGTACATACTTGTACATGCTTGCAGACTTGCATGAATAGTGCATTACTTGTATTTTTAGTAATAAATCTATTTTTGTACTAGGCTTGTTTGTAAAACGTTTAATATTATTGAAGTAAATTTTGTTACTTTAAGGTATTTATTTACAAGATTTTTTGTGATTTTTTTTGATTTTCTGATATTTATGTTTACAAAAATAATGGACTTACCCACTCATACAATATTCCTATATATACCTTCAGATATTCGTGCTACCCAATCGTGATGAAATAATATACCTGGCGGACTTTTACTCGGGGATGTTTTTGGTGGTAGCGACCGTCGCCGGCGCGTCCATGTGTATGCAGAGTGTCACTTTTACCAACGCCGGGCTTAAAATGACTTCCAGGCTACGACAACAGTATTTCTCTGCATTACTTAGACAGGTATTTAATTATAATAACGCTCGATAATGTCCTGCAATTATTATTTGTGAAATCTGTACTAATAATATAAAGCTAAAGAGTTTGTTTGTTTTTTTGACCGCGCTAATCTCAGGAACTACCTAGGTACTGGACCGATTTCAAAAATTTATTTAGTGTAGGATAGTCCATTTATTATGAAATGAAAACAGGAAAATTACGCGGGCGGAGCCGCGGGCGATTGCTAGTATTTTTCTATAGCAAGACCTATGCATAACTCTTCCACTACCTCTTAAGCCTCAACTAGTGCGTATTGCGCATACATCTTTGAAAAATCTGCGAACACTACAGAAACTTCATTACGTTGGATTTCCTTATATTTTTCAGGAGATAGGTTTCTTCGACAAGGAGTCGAACACAGTGGGTGCGATGTGTGCTCGACTGAGCGGTGACGCGGCGGAGGTCCAGGGTGCGACAGGACTGCGAGTAGGACTCATTTTACAGGGAACCAGCTCCGTCGTCGTCGGCTTCATCATGGCTATCTGTTACAACTGGAAACTGACACTAGTTGGCACCGCCTTCCTGCCTCTTGTGAGTACTTAGTAATAATTGAATGACTTCAATTAAGGTAAGGTGGGGTAAGACTAACACACGGGGCAAGACTAACACTGTCTATTATCTCGATATGCACTTGAAGAAACGACATGTGTGTGTTTTAGCCGAGAACATTTACGTTTGTTCTATCTTACAGACTGGAAGAATTTCGTATTTAAGCTATACGTATCGAGATAATAGACAGTGTTAGTCTTGCCCTGTGTGTTAGTCTTACCCCACCTTACCTTAAATTTATTTTTTTATTAATGAATAAGTATTCTGCTCCTGCTATGCTAGATTCCACGTAGGTACTCGTAACATTTAAAGAGAACAATTAAGGCGATCGACAGTGGTTACACGTACAATATACCTACCTATTTAACCTAGTTAGTCTTAATATTTAGATAAACTCTTATTGAGCATGGTGTTTATTTCACAGATGGTCGGTAGTATTTGGCTAGAAGGCATCGTCTCTCAAAAGTCACAAGCGGACGAACGCGCTGCGATGGAATCCGCTACGGCGATCGCTACGGAGGCTATCGTCAGTATTAAAACTGTGCAAAGCTTGGGTGCGTATTATTCAATAATTTAGTTTGTAAAGTTTCATCATAATAATTATTTTGAAAACGAATAAGTACCTACATAGTCATTTTCTATGTAAACCAATTTCGTCCTATGAACGATACATAAAAAGTCGATAATCAGAAGTCGACAGTCGAAAGTCAATAGCCTATAATCGATATTCCATATTCTGCCCTTTAAGTAAGTCTGAGGCTGAGATGGGTGTAAACATGGGCCTACAACAATATCTGGTATAACACAGGAGTGGAATCGATATTCCTGGAAAAGTTCCGTGCAGCGCTCGCAGAGTCGTGCGCCGCAGTAGCTAAGAAGACTCGTTGGCGTGGGCTGGTCCTCGGTCTAGGAGTCTACGTGCCTTTCATGTCATACTGCAGCGCTACTGTATACGGCGCCATACTCGTGGCTAACGAACGACTCGAATACAAAATTGTCTTACTGTAAGTTTTACGGCCGTCTTAATCTATCCTGTAAACCTGTAATCTTTAGAAAGGGGTAAGTATGCACTAATTTCGTCATGACGTAACTTAGTCGATAACTCATATTGATTTATTAGAATTGCATCGTTTGTTTAGAAAAACTGAAGTTGGCACCTATAGATTATGATGCTCTCTTTTTCAGAAGTAACCATTTTATTATGAACTTTTACTTAACTCTAGCGATCGATCGAGGCTATTTTCAACGTTATTTGGTCGATCATTTTAAGTAGGTACTTGAATTAAGAGATTTTAGACAATTTATGATTTTTGACCGATTCTATATTTTCATTAAGAAGTCGGTTCCTGTTAGTCAAGTCAGTAGGACTAAAACTTTCAACTAATGCAGCTGATGAAGAGTATGCGTCAAGCGTACATTTGTGGATTATTATCTTCCTTCCTCCCTATTATTTTCAGTGTGAACGAAGCGCTCATGTACGGAGCTTACATGTTGGGTCAATCGTTGGTGTACGCACCGAGCTTCAATTCAGCAAAAGCATGCGGCTCTAGAATCTTGTCCATTATAAACAGAGAACCTAAAGTTAAAAGCGAGACTAACAAAGACCGTAAAGACTGGGTAAGACTTAATATACCTACAGTATAGTTACAAACTTACTCAAAGATATCGATGTCATCAAATTATTATGATAATGAAAACAATAAAATCAATCTTGTTTATAGGCGGCTACGGGGGCTTTTGCCATAAAAGAAGTCGAGTTCAGTTACCCGACGCGTCCTCATCAACGAATTCTGAAAGGGATCGACCTGAAAATGGAAGCTGGGAAGACAGTCGCTCTCGTGGGGTCGTCTGGTTGTGGGAAATCCACTATCCTTCAACTGATCCAAAGATTTTATGACCCTGACACTGGCAACATAGTACGTATACAGTTCGTAGCAGATGAGTTTTTTTTTCGCCACATTCTGCTTATAGGTGTTCTACATTTTTCAATTAAGTACCAAAGGTTTGTTAATGCAGGAAATACGTATTTCATAAAAAATAAAATCGTGTATTAACTTGATACCTTTGGTAGTGAATTTAAACATGTAGAGCACCCATAATATTACTGGAACCACCCATTCGTTATTGTGAATTTACAAGATATAGAAAAGTATACTGAAGACTTTCGATACAATAATCTCTCATAAATTTTCAAACAAGTGGTGTCCCGCTATTTATATGATAAGTAGCAATTACCTATATAGATTGGACGAGTAGGTATCAATATTAAGTGTCCCATAAAGTAATTACATTTAAGTTTATGTAGTACACGTCGATTCAAGAAGGTTATGACCATTCAAAAACATTTTTTGAATTCTCGTCTTGTCAAATAATTGTCTAATAATCTATGGTTTTGTATCAAAACATAATGTCAGTATATAAGGGGCACTAGAATTGTCATTTAATATAACACGTCCGATATTTATAAAAAAGAGCTAATCCACCATAAGATTTATTTAAAACAGATGATTGTCGAAATAAAATGGGACAAGTATTGGGTACTTGGACCACCAGGGATTTAGAATTAGGGCAGAACGCGGTACCAACTTATGCCTACAAAGCTGGATTCACTTTTAATAGAAAGAAACGAGAAATGGTTGCAAAAGATGAAGAACTCATATCAGCCAAAATTCCACCTAAATATCGAGATTACTGTGCTCACTTTCTATTAGAATATCAAATATGTAGATATAAAAACATGCCTTTTCTGTATCGATGTCATCACGAGAGACATCATTATCTGGAATGCGAGCACGAAGACTACGTTCTTAGAATGAAGGAATTTGAGAGAGAAAGAAGACTGCGAGTAAGGGAGAAAAGAGTAAAGAAAAAAATTGAGGATGATAAACGTCCACCGCCCGCTAAATAAACTATGCTATTTATTAACAGCCTTTCTGTATTTGTTACAGTTTATGAATATCTAACGGTTGTTATTATATCTAGAAAGAAATAATTGTTAGAAATCTTTTGAGTCTTATTTGTCCCTCTGCTGCATCTCTCATCTATAGTTTAGTTTAAAAAAAATGTAAAGGCTACTAAGCTTGCCCTCTTACCATACGGACACCTATCAATCTATGCTTACGAGAGCTTGATACCATTAACTAGTTATACCAACTACCCTCACCAAATCTGAGCGCATACAGACGGTGGTACGGTACTGTAATTATTAGAACACTATTATATTCGTTATAATATAATACATAATTTCATGTACTATTTGAGTCTATTTGTTAAGCTGGTGGAATAACTGTACTTGGTCTCTTTTTAACTTGTCTTATTTTTAAAACAAAATCATTCATTTCCAAATCAGTTTTTGTGAATATTTATGCATGTGATATTGGAGTGATGAAATCATTAAACTTTAATGGATAAGTGTAAATAACATGAAAATGTGATTTTCATTGCAAGGTTTACGTAAAACTGCGTGCTAAATAGGACAAGTTAAAAAAATGGACTGTATGTATTTTCTTTTCTTGATTTATTGGCAACTGTTTGATCAGGAGCTGGACGGGCGCGACACACGCAACGGTCTGACCCTCCCGCGGCTGCGACGACAACTCGGTGTAGTTCAGCAGGAACCCATTCTCTTCGATAGAACTGTCGCAGAAAACATCGCGTACGGCGATAACACCCGGAAGGTCTCAATACACGAAGTCATTAGCGCCGCCAAAGCAGCTAACATTCACAGCTTTATTATTTCCCTGCCTAAGGTAAATAATAATATCATGTACTTAGTGCAATTTTCGGTGCCAGTTTTGTTTACTATATACAAGCTTGTATAACGTTGAGTATTTTGAATGGCTTCAAGGACGAGCTCGCTAAGTAAGCAATTAAAAAAAAATAGAAAAGCCTTTTTAAAACAAATCAGAATGCAAAATCCAAAAATCAAGTCTATTGTTAACACAAAACATTGAATTGCGGTTTTAGAGACCCAAAGCGGCTTATCCTATATACCTTCTTTCTTGTCGAGTCGTCTTTGAATCAAAAATAGCTTCCAATAATTTTCATTTAGATACTCCCTGTTTGTCTTCTATGTGGTGTACAAAGAATAAAGTGTTTATCTATCTATCTATAATTTAACCTTAATGTCCTTAGAAATACATCGGTTTTACAGGGTTACGATACGAACTTGGGATCGAATGGGGCTCAGTTATCAGGCGGGCAGAAACAGCGAGTGTGTATTGCCAGGGCTCTTATCCGATCACCGCGACTTCTACTTCTTGATGAGGCTACTTCTGCTTTAGATGCTAATAGTGAGCGAGTAAGTTATTCATAGTTGTAACTTATAGTTTGTACTTTAGGTTACCTAGCGCTGACTTTCAGAAACTCTCTTCAAATCAGTCTGTTTTGCTCTAAGAATGCTATTCTAAATCGTATGAATGCATGTACGTTCCATCTGAATGGTACGTTCCTGAATCTAGTATGGCAGGAATACGTATCTACTAATAAATATGGCGACTCCCGCCCTAAAATTTTTTTTGCAGTCGTTTCTTTTTTTGTTTTTATATAAATTATCAAAAATTGTAATATTTTCGTTTATTTCAGGCCGTTTCGGAAGCTCTAGAGAAAGCATCCAAGGGCCGTACTTGTATAACTATTGCCCATCGTCTTTCGACGATCAAAGACGCAGATATGATATGCGTTTTAGAGAAAGGTAAGTAAGATTAATAATTTCCGTATTAAAGCTGGCAAAATCGCGCATTGCCAACACCATTTCCAACACTTGTAGATACTAGAATAATAAACATATTGTTCCAGGTAAAATCATTGAACGGGGTAATCACACCGAACTACTCAACATGAAAGGCACTTACTGGCGAATGTGTAAAGGACAGCACGTGGCATAAAATGATGACAGATAAAATAAAAGTAGTAATGCAAACATCACAATAAAGATAGCCACAGCAAATACCTCCTCAGCAAATAATGTTTTAGACAAAGAATCAAAAGGAGTTCAAAGAAAGTTCAAATAAGTTGACTCTTACATTTACGTTGGCAGCTCATGAAATGCTTTTGAATGCATAAAGTAATAAACTACGCTACCCCAGTTATTAGTTTCTGTTAGTAAAATAGAGACAGTTTTAGTTTTTAGGTTAAGACATACCTAGAGAGATATACCTACAACATCGAAGGACAAACGGTAACAGTACAACTTGTCACAAATCCGTTGGAATTTACATATTTATAAGCATATAGTTTTAGTCTAGCCTAAGTTCTGTATTTAGCATGAAGGTACATAATAATATTAGTAGGAACTAGGAGTATAAATAAACGCCTTTATACACTTGTTTTCTGTGCTTTATTAGTTCCAAAATTCATCATTATTACAAGCGAATAAGATTCTAAAATCTAGTTACAATATCACCCTCCAAATTATATATTTCCTTTTACCCTGTACGCCTTCCTGTCTGGTTATAAAAACTGGTTAAGTATATGATGCTGTTCTCTTATCACTTTACACACTTAAATTAATTTAGAGATGGGATGTATTTTATTAGTATAAGCTCGTTTTTCGCTCACAAATCATACTAGCCAGCCTACAAATGCGGATCATTAATAAAATGTGTAGTGTCAACATTATTTCAGTTCCTCTGTTAAAGTTTCGGCAATGCTCATGTTTTGATTGTTGTATAAACAGAGGAAGTGTACTCATCCTCCTATATAAAAAATAGACGTAACTACGCATTTTAAAGTCAATAGTATACGGTACATCATACAAATAGGTATAACTCTAACAAAACATAAATATTGCCGAAAGTAGTTTATAATGTAGACCAAGTATAGGCAGTACATGTGCTACTTACACACGAAGGAGCAATAGGTTAGGTGTATGTTAAAAAAAGCAGGCGACATATTGCAGCGAAACTTAACGCAGATTAATAACAATTTGTAAAGATTTTTAAAGTCAAACTCGAGCAATGCTTTCACCTACCTACTAAACCCGAAACAGATTTTGAAGGAAATACTCGTCAATTATGTCCACATTATGTCGACTAACTTTCCTTTGTATAGACTGGACGGTGTTACTTCTTAATCCAACCCAAGGTTTTAAATACAAGTTAAGTAATATACATCTCTACCTACACTATAGATGGGTGAGTATAAAAACGAGCTTATACTTACTCCCAGTGTATCACCGCGTCTATGACCGCAAAAAATTACAAACTGACGGAGTGATTTAGGCGTAATGACTTTTAAAAATGTTGGGTGAAATTTTAGTACCGGTAGCTTTCAGATCGTAGAATTAGCAAGATAAATGACGTGCGAAAATCTATTTAACCCAATGAGACGATTAGTGATATAGCGCTAAAGTATAGTTCAGATACCCATATCTGAAACTACTTCATAACTCCCCCCTGTTAAGTTTTAATAAATATAAAAAGTACATGAAACGTTATTTATAATTGAAAGAATTTTGTATATACATAGCTGTATAAAATTAAGTATTAACAAGTCATGATGGAACTAACTCTACGATCTGAACAACAATGCTTAGAAATATAGAACGTCGTAAGCGCCTGTTTAGCAACACTCTTGAAAAACAAGTATAAATTCCCTACAAATCCTGCTCACTATATAAAATAAGTATACATCAAAACATCGATATTTAATAATTTATCAAATTACATTTAAATGGTAATAATTACTCGTCTGCTATGACATCTACTACAACAAAAATACAAGATCGACAGCCAGGAGAGATTGCACCGCAATTATTAATGACGTAGATATTTATTTGTTTTATAAACACATACATCTATATAACTGTATTGTATGATTGCTAAAAACTATATTATCTTAATTGTTTATAAAAAAGTTAAAAATGCATTTACATTAATAATATCAATGGTCAACTATTTGGCATGATATTAGAAAATATTTATATAAAAAATAATATGAAATATGGCAAGTATTCATCAAATGGCACCAATGTGCGGTGAACGTGCCGTACGGACATACAAAACATTTAACATATAAACACTTACTTATTACAATAATTAAAATACAAGTACCTTTACTAACAGTATACACCTGTTGAAGTTATACATATAAACATTATAATAATTCCTTTATTTATAACTACGACAATTATACGACATAAAATACCTACATTAAATGGGTACATTGATTAAAATTACAAATATAATGGTTGAATCTTAGCATGTTATTTAATATGGATATGTCGTGGCCATACCGTAGATTATTTATAAGAAATTTCATTCTAAATACAACGAAAATGTACTGCAATTTCATATCAGAATAATGACGATGGAAATTTCCTTATTCGTTTCAGTTTTGATCACTTTATAAAATTGGACTACGCTGCATGACGCATTGTGTGTATAGCAAAATTATGTCATCAAATATAAAATAATCTATAATTCCCTTGATGAGTGTGTAATCATCGATGTGTAAGGAGAGCAAGGATCAATAAGCAATTACATTTAAACTTTAAAAGCATACAAGTACTACCACCGATTTTAAATCTTCTCACTATCAAACAACGACTCTTACACACACACAGAGTTGCCTTTTGTCACTAAGAGAACAAAACTTAACGAATACTAACTCTGAGATTACAATTGCACACGACATCTCAAACGTACGAGACTCATAATAATTCAAATGTAAATTAACGCTAATAAATCGATGATATAGTAAACTAATCAAAGCTTGTAAAAAATTAAGAATGTGTATTAAACACATGTTATTAAGTATATAGAATACCTAACGAAACTCATAATGACAAACAGATTAGCTTATTTTGCGAGCGAACAAGTCTCTTTCAGTATTGTTGACACAACAGTTGGGCAAAATCACAAGTAGTAAATTAAATATTTTAGTCACAAAGGAGCTAAAGGACTGCTGTTAGGAACGTGAGAAAAGCTAATGAATGTTAGATTTAATTACCGAACCATCATCGTTTCGCTTCGGTAAACTAAAAAGCTCTAAATAAAGTTTCATAAATAAAGAATTTATATACTTAGCGATTAATTTAGTAATTTTTTTTTTCGAAGAAAATAAATAATTATTAATATTTGAGACGAAGTACTAAAAAACTGTGTAATATCAACAAAATAAAATATTTAAATCGACAGCAACAAATAAAATATGACAAATTAAATTTTAAAGTTGCAAAGCTTTGATCACCATTTTACAACATTAATTAAAATTTTTCTTTGACTTAACTAAAAGTTAAAATGTATATTTTGAAACATTATAAAAGTTTATTTCACTACAATTGACCATACTAAATGATTAATATTTAAATTTCAACTATTTTTACGACACAAATACCCAGCATTTTACTTAAAAATTAAGTATTTCTTAAAATTATCATAACATAATTGAATAAACTTTAAAATACAATAACTGCGCAAAAATAACTAATTTAATAATTTTACTCTTTTACAGTAAATAAATAAAATATTTTTACTAAACAACAAATGCAAAATAAAGATTAATCATAAAGGGAATAAAATTCAGTTACATTACATATTTATTATAATAATATTATCTATAGAATATGATTAACTATAGAAAGACTGATATGAGATATCAGGCGGAATTCTGAGGCGTCTTGTTACACTGAACATACTAAAAAGGTACCTTAACAACAATAAAATCAGTTCCGAAAATCGGCGTCACTGATCGAAATTGACGGATTGAAATGTCTAAGGCAGTCTTGTACTAAAGTTCGGAAGTGTGCCTCAATTTCTAAATAAAATTAAAACTTATCACAGGTATGAAAATAAATGTAACAATACATCAAATCGTATTTTTCACTATGAACATGGTGTTTGTTTGGCGATTATAATTATTATTTAACAAATAAATATTGTATATACATTGTAATTACTTGCTGAATGGACCCGTATTGCGTTGTTATATACGTTATAATCCGACTCAATTTCTTTATTAAATAGTGTTTATCACTTTGCAAACTAAAACTATAACAGAGTTTTCTAGTACTTAAACAGTCTGCTTTTCCATAATTTAGCCTACATATAAATTCTACAACACAATAACAGGGGCAAGAATTTTATTTATAAATTTAATAATAGGTAATTTAATTATTAATAAATAGTCTTCGTAGTCCATTAAATAAAAAAGGTCATGTCTCGAAACTTCCAATGTCTTTCTTATATTCGATATGAGTTTTAACAACCCCTATCGAACGCGTATTATAATTCGTAAAGTATGTCAACTATACTGTTAAAACTTGTTTCAGACAAATATTATTAAAATGAGCCTATTTAGATTTATATGTCAGGTACTGTCAATGAATATTAGATTAAGATAACAAACATCCACTTACGCACGTTTAACAAGACAAATAGCATGTTTTGAGAATGAATACCAAACTACAATTAACCGTTGTGCAATCTTAAAACTAACTTATAATACTAAATATATACGAACAAATAATAATATAAAATGAGATCGATTGATCAAATGTGTCACAGTATTATTATATTGGAAGAAAGCCATGCTTACTTCCCATATACTTATTAATCGTTGCATGTTAATGCGGTCGACAATAGAAACGATTACTAAACAAGAATCATAATATCCAAAATAAGTTGGCCAATGGCAAAAAAATACCACCGTGGAAATAGCGAATTCGACATGAGCAATATATAAATTAATATAGTTGGCAACTAAGTGATTGTCCATTATACATAAGAGTAAAATTGGAAAAAACCGCAAATACTTATTTGCCAACACGATACTATTTTCTATGTCGTAATAAAATTACACCACATAGTTTTTGTTCCGTTCTGAATAACGTAGTTACTTCGTTATAATTTTTTTTTGCCACATGTGACTCACTTCTTGCACTAAAATAGTTACGACATACGCATAGTATCCGTAAACAGACCCAAGTGGAATCTACTCTCTATAAGAAACTCCATTCAATTTGCTAAATTGAAAATATTTTTAATTTAGAACATTTTGCTGTCGTTGTATAACATTCGCTATACTAAAAGACGTTATTTATAATAACCGAAAAAGAATAATGTATATTAGATTATATAAATTTCAACTACAAATATTTAAGTAAATATACATATAATATTAATAGCTCTATTAAAAGTAAAAATATATTTTCACAAACATTCAAATATCTACACACTGACTAAGTTAGAAAGGAAATACGTGATATTTAAAATTTTAAGAATATTTCTATGTCCATGTATATCCTTATTATTCTACGGGCACTGACAATATTTAAGGACAGCGTCTCTTATTTCATCGCACACGCATTACGTACATCTCTTGTCAATATCAAGCTACCCAATAACCATATAATTAACTTTTTAAACGTTTAAAAAGTTTATTATCTTCCACAAAAATGTACCATTCAACCAAATCATTTAAAATTTAAATATTATAATTTTAATTCGGGAGTAACGCGAAAATTCAAAAGGAATTTCGCCATTGAAGACTTTTTAGGATGAACGGATTCTTGCGGTCTCGTTTGCGACCTCAACATATACATATAAAGATTCTTATGTTGGTCGAATTATATACTCAAGTGGTGTGTTTACTCACTTACTGCGGCATGTGTGGATGTCGATCTGAGGAGTTTGGTGGTTGCGGCATGTAACCCGGCGGGGGGCGCTGTTGACTCCCGTCGTATATTACCGGAGACTGTACAGCCTGGTTCTGTTGTACCTCTTCAGGATTCACGTAAGGATTGGGCACCTGTCGATGTATAGGTTCACACTTGAAAACTTTTTATAGTTGAAGCTTTTTTAATAGTTAGTATGCCACTAAAGACCTAGTCAAAAATACAAGTAATGTGTATCGAAATCAGGAAAAGAGAATTGCTTATCTATGTGAGTTGTCTAGATTCAAGCGATTTTATACATTGAGAATTGTAAACGATTCGCCAAGATTTCGCGTGCTTAATTTTAAAATACTCAAGACTCGCCACTAAACTCTCCATTGTGAAGAAACAAAGTTCTCAAAGGTAAAATTTAAGACGTTATAGTGCGAACTGTACGCTTAGAGACAAGTTCATAGAACTAGCGTGTGCGTGTGTGTACTCACGTTGATGAGTGGTTGTAAGATGCCCAGTCTAGCTAGCAACAGCTGTTCCTTAACCTGCCGTAACTCCTCTTGTTGTCGAACGATCATCTGCTGCAGCTCCTCGTGCTTGCGCTGTAACTACGCCCAACAAACAAATATAACTGTTAAATATTTAAAACTACACTGATAACTGAAAATCATAGCCATTGAAGCGCTCATATCGAGGCCGAGTCGATCCTAAGTGACGTTAACTAACGTTACGTAAGTTAAGCAACTACGGGCGCGTTTGGAAAGTGGATAGGTGAGCATTAGTGGCAATGTAAAAAAATGTAATACATTTTTTTGCCCATCACTTTTACAATAGAGACGAATTTATACACACCTTATAGTTATATCGAAATCCGTTGTGGGGGAGTTGGGTAATAAACCATACATAGCGAGCTAATCTTAAATGTTATATTATGAGTAAAAACCAGCATACTATGTTTAACACTGAAGTCCTTAAACAGCTGGACCGAGATAATAAAAAAATTGTGACGTATTTTAGAAATACCAAGTATGGGTTTCGAACCTTAGATGGAGCCTATGTAGTGCTATCATTGAGACACTTGAAGGGACCAGCGAAAGTATTAGACATATAAAATTGTTGTTTTAGTAAATAATATAATAACAATATGCACCTGTATCTGCGCCTGGTCGTTGGACACTATAACGGGTACGGTGTGTATGGGTTGGAGAGGTAACGGCAGTACTCCAGGTACAGTGCCTACGTAGGGCGCCGGCTCTAAGTACTGCGCCCCCACCCCGTGTTGAGGAACCAACGAGTCTTGCCTCTGCTTGTTCTGATACATCATCATCCCAACATCGCAACCGCCGTAATACCGCCCACTCGTCCCCGGTAACGTTTCGTTCTATCGACAAATCTTAATGTCAATAATAATTCTCATGTTATGTTCAGTGAATGATACATGCGATTTGATTTCGATATAATGGCATAAATGGCGTAGTTGACACTGCATTTTTTTATTAACGGACAATATTTATTAAATACTAGACGTCGCCTGCGGCTCAGAAGAGAAGTTTTTAAAAATATGGTGGATGCAACCTATCTGTGTACCAAGTTTCAGCTTAATCCGTTCAACGGTTAGAGCGTAAAGGAGGGACAAAACATCCAAGCATCCAAACATCTTTACAAACTTTCACATTTATAATATTAGTAGGATTATTGAATAGCATTCGCATCGCGTTATCTTATAATATAGACGATGAGCAATCAAAAAATCCTTTTAATTGATAGTTTACATTTAATGTAGAAAAAGAAATTATATACTTTTAAAAATATCAAGCATAAAGTTGAATGTTTGGTCAACTACCCCATTGTTTAGCAGCTGGTAGCACTTGTGATATGCAACATACATTATTATTTTCAAAATGAAAGTACATGATAACAAACAAAATATGAGTTCAGCGTAATGATTGGTCCCTATTAATATACTGGATGTCCTAAAATTCAAATTGAAACCGTAGTCCTCTTTGCTCTATCATTTTAACCAGAATGCTTATTTTTTTTTTTGTATTATTACTCATGCATTGAAGTACAAAATGTTGAACATGACTGATCAGAGAAATTTTAGTCATCTTTAGTCTGTCTTTTGTTTATTGAATATGGTACTATATATATAACCAGTTTATACAGTAAACTAATTACTACTCTTTTTAATTCATAGCTTTCTTTGCGATATTTAAATAAATTAACCTAAAAAGTTTTCTATCTCTTTTAAAAGTTATACTCGTATGGATCTAGAATATTGACAAAATCACATTCTCCTTCCTTGAATATACGTAAAAAATAAATTAGCTATTCGAGAAAAATATTGAATTTTAGGACATCCTGTATAGACAAGCGCAACCAACCTCAAAACGTTGTAGTCCAAAAGAAGATTGGGGAGTATAAGGAGTATATATCCCGGAGTCGGCCTGCGAAGTCAATTGAATACATCACATTATTAACACTATTATCCATCGGTATACGACAGATAATAAATATAGTATACCGACATCCAAAATAACGTTTATATATCTGTTCACGTACTTAAATGTTTAAATAGCATTGTCGTTAAGTCCTTCTCGACATAGTGGTACTTAAATAACACGTAGAAACTTCCAGAAGTTCACAACTGATTGTAATGAGAGACCATTTTAGTAATATGTATTATGGATAATATATAATATGTATTAAACCAAATTATTTGGTTAAACATTATACATTAACATAATACAATAATCAAATACATTTTATCTTGTTACATTAGAAATGGCCAACTGTAATGCTTGTCTGCACAATCTTTCGATTTTAGTTCCTGCGATTTATTTTCGAATAGTAAAATAATATTTAAACCCATTATAGGGTTTTACAATGTACTAAATAACTGTCTCTGTATTTTCTTTCCGGTGTGCATAAATGTTAAATAAATAAATAAATTTCACCTACTTATATTAAGTTAACTATAGTTACTAACTCAGTATTATATAGGAGTTGAAGTAGTTTACACGAAGTACAAGCGAAAATTTGAGAAGAGAACATGTTAAAGGAATAAGATAAATTAATTTCAGTGTCAGGATTAGAATAATTTGTAAGATTTATTCTTTATATACTTACCACCTCATTTAGAAAATAATTTTACCTTTAATTCTACATACAAAAACATACAAACATCCTGTGAATAATATGAAACACAAAATTTATTCTACCTTAATCTCTCGCAAGCTCAAACCCTGTCCTATATTATGTATTCGTTTGCGTATATCTTTTTACTATCGATTTTTCATTTCATTGAGGTTTAAATCAAAAACATTGCAAAGAAGTTTTATTTCCAAAAGGCTATAAAATAAAAACAGTGCTACACTAATAACTCCACACTAAGATTTTCTGTGTTATGAAGCATTATAATTTGTTATTTACGTTATACTCTCGACCACACTCTTTTGTTCCTAAGGGTCGGTTTTTTGATCCATAGTTAAAATATCAACAAATTTTTAAACTAGCCCTTTATTACGATCGATCTTTTCTTTCACTGTAGCAAGTGCACATAACTTTTAGAATTGGAGGTGTGTGCCTTGGGGTTTGAACGCAGGAACTCCCGTTCGGGACACCAACCTTGAAACCTCTAGTTAGTGCGTATCACGTATCTCCATAGTAGAGCCATTACAAACGTGCAGACTACGTCATCAATAATTTTATCATATCTCTCGTTCACACTTATAGGTACATATATCGGAACTCTCGCTGGAATGTGGGAGTGAGAGTTCCGAATTCCGATATACCCATAGGTGTGAACGAGAGATATGATAAAATGATTGATGACGTAGTTTGCACGTTTGTAATGGCCCAGCTATAGTCATCGGTGTCGTACGTTATTTACCTCGCGCGATCCGTTTCGTTGCGAGGAGCGCGACTCGCCGGACATAGAGGCGGTGTCGGAGCCGGTGGCGTACCGCGTGTGCGACGCTCGCGGCCACGACGTGCTCGCACCCGCTGACGTCACCGTCGTCGCTACCGTGCCGCCCGTGCTGCCCCCTGACTTCACCGATGCTGTCTAATAACAATTAAAAAGTTGCAAGTATAAAATATATGTCTATACATAGAATAAAATTAAAAAATATTATTTTTTAACAAGCTTTTATTACTTGTTAATAAGAAAAAGAACTAAAAAGTTAGAATGCAAAATTTGAAGTCCCTACTGTTAATCGTTGAGGAGTTCAATCGTCTGGGGCCAATCTTGGTAGCAGTATCACATCATGCTTATTATAAACATGCATTGTCAGCTTGCAAGATTTCATTACAAACACCAGACAGGTGAAACTAAATAAAAGCTTGTAATAAAATTGAAAGTTGGGGGGCTCTGTTTGTCTGTGTGATGGAAAGAGCATCACGTAAAAACGGCTAATTTGACAGAACAATGGATGAAATACATTCAAAAAATTTGATTGCGTTTGTCTGCATTATGGCAAAGACTACATACGTTTTTATTATATTCCTCAATTGTTAACAGATGAATATCTTGATATTAATAATTACTAGTTCAGCATAAAGCTTTATTATAGTAGAACCATTACAAACGTGCAGACACGTCATCAGTCATTTTATTAACCGATTTCAAAAAAAGAGGTTATCAATTCTACATGTATGTATGTAATATTAATGAAACTGAAATTTTTACACAGGACTATCTAGAAGGGCTTTCTAAACAAATATACAAAGGTAATTGGGCATATCTGACCCGCTTTGCAAACAGTG
>LGAG01000450.1:469754-500640 GCA_001278395.1 Lerema accius | reverse complement strand
GGGGGTTCAAGGGGTGCAGCCGCACCCGGGCGCGAGGTACTAGGGGGCGCCGAACACCAGAAACTTAGATTTTTATTCGGTGCTTACATTTAGATTATTTCCGATTTTTTTATATAAATTACAGAGTTTCGAGAAATTAATGGAACTGAACGGAATTAACGGAAAAAAATGGAAAATTGAAATTATTTTGCGCTTTTTTTTGTTACAATAGGGGCGCGGCTAATCAATTGCACCCCGGCGCGGAATATGCTTAAGACGGCACTGAGAACATAACATAGCACCTTTAAAATAAGTCACATCAAAACACGTTTGCAAATCTCATATGAAATAAATCGTTGTTACTGTGAAGTACGTCTTAATGTTATTCTGAGTCGATTGATATGTAAAAATATACAAATATCAAACCGGATTATGCCCCAGCAGTGATGTGATGTTTTCGGATACGTAGCATATACGTCCGGTGGCAGAAAATACCATCAGAAAACCTTCGAGCGCCTCCAGTACTAAATGCGTAAACTCCTCATTGGAAAGAAAAGCTGGCTTCCATTCTTCATTGATGTCGTGTGCCCGGGATCGCACGGTTAGCTCTGAAATTATAATTTATAGCTAAGCAAGCCATACAAATTATTCAACACATTTTAAATTTGATAATCAAAATAAATTCATAGTAGGGAAGCCAAAAAATTGAGGAATTATCCTCAAATATTATCATATAAGGCTATAAAAATATGTTTTAAATAGATTCTAGCCTGTATAATAACATACTACAGTTTATGTTAATATGAACTATAAAAGTTGTCATAAATCATGATATTTAAACAAGTCAATGACTATGCTTGAGTAGTTATGGCACAACCTATTTAATATAATGTTACCTTGTTTTTAATAAAGTTATAATAATAGTTCTAACTGACAATTTCATTTAATTCTTGCACACACAAATATATCTGTCTGGATTGTTTAAGAATTAAAAAATGCAAAATTATTGTAACAATTTTTCGTGAACAATTTAACGAATACAATAAGCAACCAGGTATAAAAAGAATCTAATAACAGAATGACGTAATTCCTTCTAACGACTCTACAACAGACTCTACAACACTTCTAGACCATAAGATATTATGTGGCTTTTTGGACAGAGATTTCCATAATTATGCGCCTTTTAAATGCAAGAGTACGAGAAAACGATAACACAGTCAGAGTGCCCATTTACTGGAATACTGGATATATGAACCAGACATTCAGGAAAGGACAATTTGTTATTTGGCCGCATCTGGGCAGCCTACACTAATGACCCCCTTCTAATGCCAAAAGACTCCCATGCTTTGCTATACACCTCATGTAAGGATTATAATGTACATAATAATTATTATCTGTTATGTAATTATATAAATTACTGGTATTTTTATAGTATATTTGTGACAACTTCATCTGATAACATCATAACTGCCATCTTTGCCCTAAATAAACCTGCAGCTTTTTTTCTACATATTTTTAAGTTTATAACCATGCATTTTTGTATATTAAACTCGGAACAAATACTTCAATGTAATTCCACATACCATTATGATTCCTCAGAAAAGATATTGTTGCCTTCAATATAGTGGACTTATCCATTTTCCTATTGTTGGTTGAAACCATTGTACCAAGTTCATTGACCAACATATTAAATTGATCTCTGCGTTTTTTCTCACTTAAATTCCTCGTCCTCCTGTATAAATGACACAAATAACCATTATTAATTTAATGCACTATTTTTTTTAAATTATGAAATGGTTTTTTATTTATGAAAATGTTCATTATAACAGCTTTTTGTTTAGTGAATTCTGTGTATCTTAGATGTATTACCTACCTACCATGTTAAGTAGAAATTCAATAGTTTAAGTGTATTTACGACCTTGTGATTGAAAGATTGCTGAAGTTTGCTGGAGTTTAATGAAATATTGAAAGATTAAGAAAAACTAATGTACCTTGGTTGTAAGTAATGTACATTGTTGATTATTATTGTTTAAGAAATTAATTGAAATCTTATATAAAACATTCTCATATAAACAACAATAGTGATGCAGAGACATATTTTGTTAATCCAAAAAACAACCAAACAAAATAAATATAAAAGTCATGTCAACAACCTTATTGAAAAAAATGCTACAGTAGAGTTATTTATATAATGAAATCAAATAATTTTAAATTAATACTCATCATAATATTACAATATGTGCTATGGTTGTCTTAAAAACATTTGATGTACCCATCGGAAAATCTATACAATAATATAAAGCTGAAGAGTTTGTTTGTTTGAATGCTCTAATCTTAGGAACTACTGGACCAATTTGAAAAATTCTTTTAGTATTAGATCGTCCATTTATCGAGGAAGTCTATAGGTTATATGGCATCACGCTAAGATGAATAGGAGAGGAGAAGCTATAAAAAGTATTGCGAAAATGGGAAAATTACGCGGGTGGAGTTGCGGGACATTGCTAGTGTAAATTAAAAAGAGACTACTAAAATCTGTATTCCAAAACAAATGGTATCACAATATGTTATTTTTGTAAGTACAATGTAATCAATAAACTACATTGCATGTATTCTTATGATGTCTAAGATAATTGTCATCTTGTTCATAGACAAAAAGAACCCAATTGGGGCACCTCTCATGCATTCATACCAAGTGACTTTGCAATTTATTTGCTTTCTTTTTGTATTAATTTTATTTAGTTATTACATAAAATAGTAAAAAAAAATCTCTGAAGGGTAGATATTTTTGTAAGAAACCTTGTAACTATGCAGGCGGTACTGCTTTCAATGTCGTAGAAATCAATTCAATTAACAATTATAATTACAGATTCCTTTTCCTTTAAGATATAGTATAGTAGTAATCATTTAAATGGATAAAAAAATAGATATATATTATATAAGGCATGTCCCAGGTTTAATCAACTGAACTAAAGAATTATATTATGTTATTATGGAAACCAAATATTTGAGATTAGTCCTGGTAAATGTAAGAAATCACCTATTTCTATGTATCCTTGGCCAGTAAAGTAACCTAACATGCCAACTTGATTTGTATATAGAACAGTGAATGTTGAGATACATAGAGAAACTTTTATGAAAATTCTGTTATTTTTATTTAATCGAAAAGGAATACTTTAAGCCAAGTTTTGTCCTTTAAGAACTAAATATTATGATAAACAAGCTCTAGAGAACATTTGGAGTTTGGTTTCTTTGTCTATTATAATTGAATTTAAACCAGCCTAAGATCGAAAAATACCTAAATAATAAGTAAATTATTAACACAAAGAAATTACATTGATAAACTAGATACTGTACTTGACATAGTCTTTGAGTTATTCATATGACTAAATTAATTCAAGCCAAGCTACAGTCTGTATAGTGATAGAATTTTGTCATTTTATTGTTCATACACATTACTCAAGATTTCTTATGCATAACTGATTTATTGAAATCTAAGTACTTAGTGCGGTGAGGATTGGAAGAGTTAGAAACAGTTACGATTGGGGTTTATTTCAACAATGTAAATACACAAGCCAAAGTCTCAACTAAATAGTTATTCATACCTCTTAGAGTCGTCCTTATCATCACCATCGTCATCCATTATGCTTGTGATATTTACACACTAGTATTAGCACAAAACAAGTACAGACCGGTTTAAAACACAATAATCGTAGACATTAATTTAACTTAATTTTGCTTTAACGTCGCATTTGGATTGGACTTCAAACTGCGTATCTTGAACAGAGTTGAACAAAGAAACACAAAACCTGGCCAAAACCACAGAAACGAGATTGAGAAATCAAATCAAGTCAGTCACAGCAGCTGTGCTGTCACATATTCACATAATATCACATAACATAAACTGGCAAGTGAGCAATAGTTAAGATTGAGACTGAGTAGTGAAGTGATAGTGATTACAGAAACTACTGAATAGTGAACAGTGAACACCACCACCACCAGTACGTTGCAGTTAAGATGGACGTATCGCGTAGATAATACACTCTGTGGATAATACCAAACCACAAACTATAGGAATATATAGGATAAACAACAAAATGTCTCATCTGTATTAAGAAGTAGGTACTAATACTAATACCTAAGATCTTTATGAACGAGGCGAAGAACGAAATTAATTTGACTGTCAACTTTGATGTACATACTTTTACTTTACAAGAATGTTCCGTTACGTTCCCCATTTCTATGAAAAATTTTATACGATACACATTATGTGATATATACTAAGAAGGTTTGTTTTATTTTTAATTTGTACGTTATTATTTTGTTTTACTGTCACTTCGGTCAATGGTGAAAATTAAAGCAAGATGTTTCTTTTTCGATAAATTCTGTAGTTTACTTTTCCCTGATAGAATTATCACAAACTCTTCAGTGGCGACGAGATAAATTTGGAAAAACGCGTGATTGAAGATGTTAAGGGTTAGGCAAGATTGAGAAGCAAAAATGTCGTTGGCTGCGATAGGTTCTTTCAACCGCCTCACAGACGACTGGAATCTTTATATTGATCGATTGGATCAATATTTTGTGGTGAATGACGTGAAGGTTTCAGTTAAAGTGGCTACTTTAATTACGGTCATTGGAAGTGAAGCTTATGAGTTGATGGTTAATTTATGCACGCCAGTTAAACCATCAGCTAAAAATTATGAAGAGCTAGTTACTTTAATGAGGAGTCATTTGCAGCCGAGGCAGAGTTTGTTAGCAGAGCGGTTTAGATTTAGATTACGTTTCCAAAAAGATGAGGAAGGCGTAGCCGATTATGCTGCTGAATTAAAGAAACTTTCAAAAGACTGCAAATTTACTGCAGACACTTTAAAAGAAAATTTGCGAGATCAATTTGTTTGTGGTTTGTCAAACGACAGTATTCGACAAAGGTTATTCACAGAGGACGACATTGCATTTGATAAAGCCTACTTGATAGCCATAGCCATGGATTCAGCGGAAAAACAAGTAGCTTTAGTAGGCATTGGTTCTAGAAAAGAGACAACTTCCAGAAGAGAAGTTTCTGTTCACGCAATATTACCGAAAGGGTACGGAGAGCGAGGGACAAGCTCAGCAGTTGATGGGTACAATATGGGTGCCGTCAAGCATAGGCTGGAAAAGTCAAACAGAGAATTTCGTGGATTTCGTATGGGTGTTGCCACAGGTAGCAAAGGTAACCGGAATGGTGGTGCAGATGATGTCAAGTCGAGATATGAAGGCTTTAAGCCTTGTTTAGTATGTGGAGGGCGACATGATTCTAAAAAGTGTAAATTTAAAGTTTACGTATGTCGAGTATGTAATAAACAAGGACATTTGAAAAAAGTATGCCCAGCGTTAAAAAAAAATGATGAATTATTTAACATGACGGAACACAAGAGAGAGAGTTCGGATAGCGAGGAGAGTTTCAGAGAGGTTAATAATTTTTCCATTGATGTTAATAAAAAGCGATTTGCACCTTTTACTGTAGATATTGTTATCAATGATTGCAATTTAGTTATGGAGATAGATACAGGCAGTGCAATATCTTGTATTAGTCAGGAATGTTATGAGGCATATTTTACTAATAGTAAGTTATCTAACAGTAATTTAAATTTAAGGTATTATACAGGGGAACTTGTACGACCTTTAGGCAAATTTACGCCACTAGTGAGCTATAAGAATACGAGTAAATATTTAGATTTATACGTGATTACACATGGCAAGACTAATCTGTTAGGCAGACAGTGGTTAGGTGAATTGTTAATAAATTTTCCTGTTTTTGCTTGTCAGGATCTTAATAATATAAGCGAGCCATTTAACATGGACGATTTTAGTTACAGATTTGCTGAAGTGTTTGCTGAAGGTCTCGGGAGATTCACTGGAGGGAAGGTGGGTTTCCGTTTGCGAGAAGGCGCGCGACCTGTTTTTATGCGAGCCGTCCACTGGCATATGCCTTACGTGCGCCGGTGGAGCGGGAATTAGAGCGACTAGTGGAGGAAGGTGTGATCACGCCAGTTGAAACTTCAGACTGGGCAACGCCTATCGTACCGGTATTAAAAAAAGATGGTTCAATTCGAATATGCGGGGATTTTAAGGTTACGTTAAATAAATGTTTAGAGATTGACCGTTTTCCGTTACCCAGAGTGGAGGATTTGTTGACGAAGTTGTATGGGGGTGAGAAATTTACAAAAATAGATTTATCGCAGGCATATACTCAGTTTGAGTTGGACGAGTCGAAGAAGTATACAGTAATTAACACTCATAGAGGCCTTTTTAGATACAACAGATTAATTTTTGGTTTAGCCTCTAGTCCAGGAATATTTCAAAGGAAAATAGAGCAGTTATTCGCTGGCATGCCTAAGGTAGGAGTATTTTTGGATGACATTATTATTACTGGTGCAAATGATGAAGAGCACATGGCAACGTTAAATGAAGTGTTCCAAAGGTTAAAGCAATGGGGTCTCAGAATTAGGAAGGATAAGTGAGAGTTTTTTGCGGACTCTGTCACATATTTAGGATTTGTGGTTTCTAAGAAAGGTGTACACACTTGTCCTGAAAAAATTGAGGCTATTAAAAAAGTTCCTAGACCGGAAAATGTCTCGCAACTTAGATCATTATTAGGGTTAGTTATGTATTATGCGAAGTTTGTTCCGAACATTAGTACGATACTTTCGCCGCTTTATAAATTATTGAGGAAAGATGTTAAAGGGGATCGAACATTTTTGTATGGAGCCTGGCTTAGTGTCCAGCCGCCATTTTGTTTTTTCTTCAAAATGGCGTCGCATGATAATTCCTATATATATTGATAGAGGACACTTATACGTACAAAAAAGTATAAGGGTTAACATATCCTAAATTGTCACATTACGGAGTTATTTCCAAAAAAAACGGACAGTTTTGTTGTAACCGCAGTCATTGCTCTGATTGACGAATAATTTACGGTGACTGATGATTGCATGAAGATGATTGACATTAAAGTTGGTTAACGTTTTGGAATTATCACATTGCTACAACATTGTGAGCGTTGATTGTAAATAATTATTTTTCATTAATATAATAAATATACGTACATGTATTTTATTATTTGTTGACAAGTTAAATCTTGACTGAAACTACCCACGGCCAACTAAGTTGTGCGTAGAAGCTTTCAAGACGTTGTTTCTACAAGCTAATTATAGTACTTACCATCGATCTTTTATTGCAAATAACTCTATAACGAGACATTTTAGGATATGATGTACCTTATATTTTTTTGTTCGTATAAGTGTCCCCTATCAATATTTGTATGAATTAACGTGCGACGCCATTTTGAAAAAAAAAAGAAAATGTCGGCCGGACACTAAGCCACAAAGGTTCAAACCCCTTTGAGTGGTGTTGTAATTGTGATAGAGCTTTAGAAAGAGTTAGGGAATTGCTTATTTCAAGTGAAATTTTAGCACATTACTCACCAAATTTGCCTCTGATATTAACGACAGACGCGAGTAGCGTAGGGGTAGGCGCCGTCATTTCACACGTAACAAGTGAGGGTGAGCGGCCAATTGCATATGCTTCGCGTTCTTTAAATAATGCGGAAAGAGCTTATTCACAGATTGAGCGAGAAGCATTGGCGATTGTTTTTGGGGTTAAAAAATTTCACCAATATTTATATGGGAGGGAATTTAAATTGAGGACAGATCATAAGCCGTTAGTGAGTATTTTTGGTGATAAGACAGGTATTCCAGTGATGGCGGCGAGTAGAATGCAGCGGTGGGCAATTGCATTAGCAGGGTATGACTTTAAGATAGAGTTTATACGTAGTGGAATGAATGCGGCTGACGCGTTATCACGGTTGCCAGTTGGAAAGGCTGTCAAAGAAACTCATCAATATACCTATTTAAATTTTGTTCAGAGCTTTTACCCTATAGATAGAAAATCAGTTAAGGAAAATACGGTAAAAGATGGAATTTTGCATAAGGTGGTCCTATGTTTACAGTCTGGTTGGCCTAGTAAATGCACAGATATTGATTTAAAACCTTACTATATGAGAAGAAATGAATTATATTTAGATATGGGATGTGTAGTTTGGGGATATCGTTTAGTGATACCGGAATCTCTAAGGAAATTTTTGCTTCAAGAGTTACATGTAGGGCATATGGGCATAGTTAAAATGAAAAGTATAGCTCGTAGTGCGATCTGGTGGCCGGGTATAGATGCCGACATTGAAAGAACGTGCAAGGACTGTGTAACTTGCGCGGTAGAAGGTGAGGCACCACCGCGTGCACCACCACGACCGTGGCCTTATGTGTCTGAACCTTGGGCAAGACTACATGTAGACTTTTTAGGACCGTTTAAGGGTAAGACGTTTCTAGTAATAATTGATTCTTCCACTAAATGGTTGGAAGTTTTTGAAATGCAGAGGACAACCGCTTCCGCAGTGATTAAAGTTTTGCGCGAAACTTTTGCTCGGTTTGGGTTGCCCAAGGAAATAGTTTCTGACAATGGTCCGCCTTTTACTAGTAAGGAGTATGAGGAATTTATGGCGAACAATGGAGTAGGGATAACGTTTTCGGCAGCTTATCATCCTTCTTCGAATGGAGCAGCTGAAGGGGCGGTTAAACTATGCAAACGTGCGATTAGGAAATCTATTCGTGATGGGACTGATGTAGACGTTGCTCTTCAGGCATATTTAATGGCGTACAGAAATGTAGAGCATAGTACGACAGGTGCTTCTCCAGCTATGCTTTTACAGCGTAGAAATTTACGTTCAAGGCTTGACTTATTACGAAGAGATAGATTAGTGGAGGATAAGGTAAGGTCAAGTCAAAAGCAGGATCGACATATAGAGGGTGTGGTTAGATCTTTCAATGTAGGGGATAAAGTTTGGGTCATCATTTACCCTGGTGGGAATACACATCGATGGATGGAAGGCTTGGTTGTTGAGAAATTAGGGTCCCGTAATTATATTATTAAAACAAAAAGCGGTCAATCTTATAAACGACACATAGATCAAATTAAAAAAAGGGGTTTCAATAGTTACTTTTGGCCCAAAATACCTTTTGCAGCAGGAAATTTAGAGGCGGGTGACGATCACTCTATTGCTTTGGAGTCAGATCAGGGGTTGTCAGAGGAGTTCGTAGATGCGGAGGGGGCAAGTCTGGAGGAAGATATTTCCGGAATGAGCTCGCAAACGGAAGTGGTTCCACCAAGGAATCTTTCGGTACCTACTTTGAGACCTAGGGACACTATTCAGCGTCCAGTAAGGTTTCGAAATGAAGATTAATTAGTTTCTATGTTCTTTTGTGTTTACATTCTTTTCTTTTATTTGTTGTAATGTTACAAGTAGTACTGTTAGGTTTGTTTTTTATTTATGTACTTATTTAAGGGTAGAGGTGTGATATATACTAAGAAGGTTTGTTTTATTTTTAATTTGTACGTTATTATTTTGTTTTACTGTCACTTCGGTCAATGGTGAAAATTAAAGCAAGATGTTTCTTTTTCGATAAATTCTGTAGTTTACTTTTCCCTGATAGAATTATCACAAACTCTTCACATTATATGGAAAATTATATAATTATATCGAAAGTCATCATCACATTAGATGGATGAAAAAATATTCATTATCATATGTAATAAAAAAATGTTCTTTACTTGACTTAAGATTTTATAAGTTGTATGTAGGGCTGTTGTAAACATCTCTTTGCAACTCCATTTTGTTTAAATTTTTATGGGAGGCATAAGAGTAAAAGAGTAACGTCTTGAAAACCCAATCTTTATTAGGTATATAAATAGTAATATATTTTTTTGTATACATAAAACACAATGCCTATAGATATCTAACTATAATATTGTGCTGATAATCAGCGTTTAGCAAGTGCGATCCTGGCGCCGAACTAAGTTTTGGAACTAAAAGTGCTACAGGATTTATAATACACTTTTATAATTATTTTACTTTCTACCCACTGAGGTTGCCATCCATAATTTGCGAGTGAATATTATAATTTTCAACCTTCACTATGAAGTTGTCACAATTTCAAAGGGTTAGTTTGGCATTTGTCATCACAGTGACAATAGTTATGTACACAAAAAATCGACACACCAAAGAAACCGATTCTTACAATAAATCGATTCTAAATTCTGATCTATGAAGCAACCTCAATCACTTTGGTAATTAAAATATAAATAGTGTATCATTGAAGTTTATACGGAGAACTACTCTTCGCTGTAAATTATCTTAATTATTAAGTATTTTATTTTATGTGCTGCAGAAGTAAGTAACTGCAAGTGCAGTCAGAAAGTAGATGGGTGATGGCTAGTGGCAAAAATTCTTGAGCATTTCTGTACTTCAGAGGGTACTTTAAGCTGTCGGCTCGGATCATTATTGTTAGATGAGTCGTTGAACCATATCGAAGTACAAGCGTTTAACCAGGTCACACGTCGCATCGACGTTAAATATATTTTCATAACAGAAAAATAAGTTCATCTTTCTAAAGTTAAATTCTAAAATGTAAAAACTCACATTTTAATATTAATGAAAGATGTAGCACGGTAAGTATTGAAAAAAAAAAACATTTTAATCGAACCGGTGGGCGTCGTATGGTGCCCGAACAGACACCTAACAGGCAGACAATATAAAAAAATATTTAATCGCTATATCGATAATATAATTATTTCATATTAAATAAAGCATCAGACTATTGTGTGTTATGTAAATATTTATTCCATTTACTTTAAAAACTTAGTTTATGTACAATACCGACTGATTTTTTATAAGGTACTCTGTGCCGACTGACTTGGGCCAAAATTGGCCTTTGTGGGCAAAATGATTGTGACTACTATGATATGATTATGATAAATATGAAAACTCCTTTTTAATTAGACAATCGTGTATCGATCATACATCGTTATTCAGTCGCGTAATATCTGTCATCTTTCCTGATTTTCATTCTTTGTCAAGTTTGCATTTGTGTCACTGTCAAATTTTATTACTGTCAATCAGTGCAGGTCAACTTTATATGTCTGTGGGGCAAAGCAACTCCGCCTACATAATCTACGTCTGTGAAGTACTCTGTATCTCTGTAACGGTCGGTCGAAGCTGGGTATAGAATAGAATATACAATTTTATAGATAGATTATACATACTTTAGTCTAGCTAGTAGTAGGCTAGTAGCTAGTCCAAGACGTACTGTGTCGCGTAGTGGGTGTGTTGGATGTGAATTGCGCTTATAGTTACTGTTTATTCAAATTGTTTACTATAAAGTCTATAACAAATCGGTTCTAAAAGGATCATGTGGCAGCCACCTGGAGGACCTTCAGGTCCACCTAAACTTAACGACGGAAATGAGGTAAGAAAACTATTACGTTTCAAACAACTTTTGTAACAACGAAAATGCCGGCATTTTCTGTCAGTCATGACACGATAAACGAAATGTTCAGTAATGAAATATGATATAATTTTGAGACCAAGTTGTTGATAATAATTTTACATCATCCTTGCAAATTTGGGCCATTTAATCATGTTCAAAAGACTGGAATCCTCACCACGCGGTCATTACGTAAGGAATTATATAAGGATTTATAATAAAGGGACGATACTTGTACAATTAAATGACTAAATTTAAATGAGACTTTAGATCATGATTGCATAAATAGTGATACTAATTTTAAGATATTAAGTAAATAATGGCGGGCGTCTGAGACGCGCGCAGCAACATCCATGTAAATAATATTGTATCCTCGCAACAATGACTCGTCATACCTGCGTTGTGTATGGAGGCGAAAATATTTGTCATTTAATATAATGCTGGTTTGTTGCACCCTGTATAATGTCATCAATATTTTCAGTTTATTATTAGTCATTTATCTTAATATTAGTCATTTAACTATATATACCATATAGTATAGTTTGGCTATAATGTGAATCATACTTTTTTCCCACTTTACATTCCTTAACAAGTTTTTAATAATTAGGTGGTAATCAATATAAAATTATTATAATGATGTTGATACTATCCATTTATCCAACCAGCCATTTATCTATGCCCTTGCACAAAAAACGTTGAAGGCTTATAAGTTGATATAATAGGTACTGTTATATGTAATAACATACAATCAATAATACAATTTCTCCATAGCCTAGTTATAGCCATAGGTGGTCAAGGTCTAATATATTATTTGTGATTTCTATAAGTAGACTCTTGATTATACAATTCTACTTTGCTAGTCACATCAAAAGAAAAAACTTTTTATTGTAAAATCAAATAGGTGGAAATAGAATTACAATTTGTTAAAAGAGAGCTTGCCATGCAGCATTTTGGATTAATGCTGCTAAATGTGTGGTCCAATTTAGTTGTAAAAATATTATCACTTGAGATATACTTGTGACCATTATTAAAGCTTTGCCATGGAGGGTGAGCTATGCTGCATATGATGTTAAAAGTAAGGTGTAAAACAACATAGAAACTGCTAGATTTCTTCTTTTATTTTATAGGTATGTTGTATTATGCAGGTGAGATCCTATCACCCTTTCTGCATCATATTCCTCAGTAAGATCATGATTGTCAGCTATGGATATTGAGTCCAGAATTATGTTAGAGAAAAGCAAAGCATGCTTTGTTTGTAACCTTTGGAATAGGGAGTCTGTTAGTTACCTCATTGACCCTTACCTGCAGGCACTAAAATAGTTTAAGACAGTTGCATTATCTACTAATGAATAGTCCCATACATATGAGACAAATGGATCAGGGTAGTAATCATACTACTAACTGAATACAGGGCCCCAATTCTGCTAAATTAATTTAGGATTTATTTTAACAAGGCTAACTTGTCCAAATTCGATAATATTTTTAGAGGGGGACGAAGACGAACGAGTGATAAGATGCATTTCCCAAATTCGCAATCTTCGAAGATTTTTAGTTTTTGAGATTTTTTTTTAAATTGACGTTAAAGTACTGAAATTCATATTAAAGAGCTACACAGCTGCCAGAGGGTTAATCTATCGACGTAGTTAAGCTGTCGACGCAATAAATTGATTATAAAAATGTAATTATGTCACGGATGTCACCGGAACCCCGCTTTTTTGGAGTTCCTCCTTCCTCGTAAATAAAATGATTTCAACCAAACCTAATCCGCTATCATTCCATTTCGGCAGGTTTTATTCCTTCTTTGTAGCGGGGGGCTTCGCTCGCTTTTTTGACAACAAATTGATAGCTTAGCCGTCAGTGATAATAAAAATCAAGATAGCGGTCGTATTTGAACCGACAGTCTCATGAAATTGAAACTGAGCCAAGTTGTCAGTGTCATTTAAAACCAACGTGGTGGTCGTATTTTGACATAGTGAGTGTCGTGAACTTAGCAAATAATAATATGGAAATTCCTAATTTTCAAAAAATCATATCCCGTAAAGTATTAATACTAGAAGGTTAGGAGTTTGGTGAAATATTAGTAATAATATGCTCTACACAAAAAAATATATATTTCAAAAATCTTAATAGAGTTTGGGTTTCTAAAGGCAATTTTAAATTGTCTCATAGCAAAAAACTAATAATTTGTTGGATTTCAATGAAACACTATCTTTAATAAAATTAATAGAATGCCGAATGTGACATTTTTTTCTAGCGAGACACAAATAAGGCTTGATTTAGAGTTTAAAACATGCTGGTTTTAGGTTTTTAAAACATGCTGAGGTTGGGCGTTTACGATACGAGAATGCATCGTCAGCGCGTTCCACTTGCGTCCGTGTCGCTTCATATAAATACAGTATGTCGCGAAAGGTGCTGTAAATTGCTCGTAACTTATGAGTATCAAGGTCTAGGTTAGTTTTTAACTTTCTATATTTTCTTTATGTCCAAACTTCGATAAATTTGTATTTAAATCATTGTTTAAATTAATCAACCCCTCCTCAGTAGAGCTTTTATTGTATCAATGTTAAATACCTTATAGGTATGGGTTGACTTTGAACATTTTTATACACGCAGGGGAATGCTGTGTTGATTTGTAAACGCATTTTTGAGGTTCACGTGACCTCAGTGAGAGTGTAGAAAACTTGAATTATTGTTAAACTTCTTTAATAACTTCATAATAATTTATTTAAAGCAAGTAAACTCAACATAAAAATTTTTTCGTGGCACTTGATAGATTGCTATTAATAAATCACAATTGTAACGATTACGGTAACGTAAAATTTACAGAGTCAGTGTGCCACTGGGTCGACTTATGTAAGCACCGCTTACTTCGCTTTGCGTAAGGACGCGACGTTGTAAGTAATACCGTGCAACTTGATGATTTAACGACGTGTTCTGTGGCCTACTGTACGATCCGGTAATTTAGAATTTAAAAATATAGATGACATTTTATTGCTGTTAACTTGAACTAACAAAAAAAAATTGTGCATAAAAATTCTTGTAATAATTTTGTTTGCTGTCGTAAATTTTTCACATTTCAAGCTGAACGAAAATTTGTATTTCCAAGCTTTTAATATTCCAATAAAGGACCCCAAAATTTAAAAATAGACCTAACAAATGCTTGATATTTATGAGCGAACTATCCTATCGTCCCACCATCCATCCTTAATCCAGAGTGGGGGCCTCAATAAAAACATTTTTAAAGAATTTATTCTACAACCTTGTAGGCGTGACATAATAATATTTACGCAAATAAAAGCTCTCTAGAAGGGTCTCTAAGCTAGGTCTCGGACGGATTAACGTTCCCTTACTTCAGAAGCTCAAAAAAAAAAATTGCCATAATCTTTTTTTTAAGTATCTGACTCCTTAAAAATAATTTTATCTTAACGACTCCAGCTGTGTTAGTCTGCGAGATATTTCTTTCTTAACGTATTGTTTGTTATTTAATTTACTTTATTTTATTTTATTTACTATATTTTAATTTACTCTACATGCACACTAAAGAGAGCGTTTTCGGTTTTCCATTACTCTACATTTTCTGTTAGACATTTGATTCAAGCCGATAGCCGCGTCAACGGATATGTTACAGGATGTTGTATTTTAGTGGTAACGACATATTGGTTCCTTCGTAAAGTAATGTACCGGAAATTACAAGGTTAACAGTATAAGTCAATATGCAATTTTTATTTTCTAACAACTTCCTACTAAATATATAAGCCGACGCTGACTGACATAAAAGGCATGGCCTTAACAAGTGGACTTAGAAGTAATAATACTTTCTAGTTTGTTAATTTAATTGTATTATTATTTTAGATACCTATATTTAGTTTCGTTCAAACCCAACGGATAAATGCATCTTGTGTGCTAGCGCCACGCAGTTTACTACTTTTACCGAATACATAATTAAACCACTACTTACGATATTTGAAATAGCTGACTATTAATAAAGACACTAAAATGACGGAACACAATATACATAATACACCTCTTGCTTTATTGAATTCGATTCAAAACCGCGGTTCAATTTTCGATCTAATAGTAATAAGTTATAGCCCAGAATACGCGATAGTTGCGGTAATCATTGTAGATATTTAATTATGCATATAATTGAATTAGCTTTTTCGTTTCACCTCATTAGGATCCTTCTGAGAAGCCGCCGCTGCACAACATTACAAGTGATTCGTCTCTAGAGCATCCAAATTCACAGGTAAGTACCTACAACATAATTTAATAATAATAATATAATAATGTTATGGCTTGTCAAAAAATATTTTTGGATTTGTAATTTTTATTATGTGAAGAATTTTTTTCTAGCTTTCATAGTCTCGAATGTTGCTATTTGAGAAGCAGTGATTAACGTCACACGATAAACGTTATCGTTTCAACGCTAAATTTTCAACTAATTTCTATAAATTTGTGACTCTTTTAACATAACGGTTTTGTCGCAGTTTGCCGATTCCCGGGATATTTTACACATTGCTTCCGGGACTCGTGTGGCAAAAGCAGTCGTTTCAAGAAAACGAGTAGGTGTTTTTGTAAATTTTACTTAATTTTCATTCATTATCATCGTCACAACCCATAACTGCTTCACTGCTCGGCTTTGGTCTCCTCTCAATGTGAGGAGTACATACAATAGTCCACCACGCTGTGAAATTTTCATTTATTTTATACTACATCGTTATTTTTTATTAGTTTAAATATTAGAAAGACTTAGATTAGGCACGCACTAGGCAGCCAGGTTGCGGAAGCCAGAATATTTGAGGAATTAAAAGCTGAGCAAGTTCGCGGGCTTCCAAACAACGTCATAATATTCATCTGGCTGCCTAGTGCGTTCCTAGTCTTAGTGGCTTTAACCCATTGTTAGTAACAGTTCATATTGCATACTATAAGGTATAGGTAAATCTAGTTCAGATTGTTGGGTTAGTGGCCTGAAATGTCGGAAGTCTATGCCATTCCACAACCTCCGACAAGGCTTAACGGCTACTATCTAACGAAACAATCGGGAAGTCGTTTAGATGTCCTCCGATGCACGGGAGCGCCGAAAATTATCACTAACTTCATTCATCAAACCGACCGAGCCCTTTGTTGCTTTACTCAGTTGATACTGAACTATTTATACAGTGTAGGTACTTGAGCTTTTCTTAGGCATAAACTTTAATGACTTAAAACAAAGTCGTTACAGTGTGATATTTGAACCGTTGTGCTAAGTAAAGCTTAAATTAATTTAATCAGCGATTTATCACATGGTAAGACTCCCTCATGTCTGCATTGCTCGTAAATCACGTACGGCTGTGATAAAAAAATTGAACCTATAAAGAAACGTTCATTTCTAGAATTGCACGCTTGGATTTGTTATCAATTTCATCCACATAGTCGGAAACCTAACGATCGTTAAAAATATTGTTGTAACACTTTTAAAATATAGAATCAAATATTCCATTTGTTATAGGGACTGAGAAGGACTGCTAGTGATCATGTTAATGCAGGCTTACGTGAGGTAAGTACGAAACATAATACATTTGTCATCTGCTAAAAAAAATAGCTAATTAAATTACTACAAATAAAATTATAAATTATATCATTGTTAAGCAAAATTATGCCGGTTTATGATAAGCATCCGGGGCGACTGGGTTTTACCTTCTTTACTGATAGGTTTATGCAAAATATAAAGTTGTAAATGTGGTCTATCCGCACTACCGAAATTGAGCAACATGCCGAACCGCGCAAGTGTCTGTGAAATGATTATTATTTCACGACCACAGTCGTGCTTGTTAGTAGCGTGACATGAAGTCGAGTATCCATTAATGATGATCTGGCATTATCAGTGATTCAATGTGAATTTCTTTTACAATACGTTCTCACACGTACGTGAATATGATTGAAATTAATAAATTATGAATTAGGTTCATGTTTTTTTAACACAACGAAATGGTATAAATTTTAAAATCAATTAAGTAAATGGAAATAATTGACCCGAAATTTGAATTGACCGACAAGTACCGGTATAACAATCGCAGCTAATTTATTCCGCTGTTGAATATCGCAACATTTTTCAGACGTTTGTATTTGTACTGACCAGTCCGAAATCGGTCACGGTTCGGTATGAAAATTGCAGTAGGCATTGATGTGTGCGGGTTATACTTGGAGGTTTTAACATACGATAGTAAAAACAGTGAACCGCAGTGCAGTAAAAGTTACGATGAGAATCTCGTTCGTTTGCATAAACCTATCACCAGCAGCTTCGTACGCCGCGGTCGGCGCATAACCGGTCCGCTCTCACTAGGCCAAGTTCATCGTTAGTAGCAGACTATATTATTATGTAGCAGTAACGATGAACCATTCTCAATTGTAAATCAGTGTAGCGGGAAAAAGGCAGTTCTTGTATTCTTATAACAATACTCTCGTGCTCCGATCCATTACTGCGTGCTTCATTTGTAAAAGTAGAGTAAAGAAGTATAAAATTAATTTTAATTGATGATTGTCGTGGGGTCAACATTTTTTTTTGTCTAGATTAGTGCATTCGAAACGAATCAGACAAACTATCGATTATATTATATTGATTACTAATTTCGATTATCTTCAAATTCGTTTATAGATAAGAGTATTCTGCCCTCTGAAAGTATATCGTTCGCGTGTCAACTCACGTTTTATGATAACGATATTGTCAAAGTATGCTTACATAATAATAAACAATTTATTTTCAAGCTTAGACTTTATAATTTTAATTAAAACATATTTTAAAGTTGTTCTTGAAATAATGAACAGTTAAATGAATTTTAAGTATTTAGAATGATGAGTAGCAACTATTAAATTACCTTGAGTCAAGATTTACTTTAATCAGCTTTTCGTTTTAACTTTTGTGTAAGTACTCCCTTGTTGGTCGAAAATTCGTGCTTACTAAGTTCATTTTTTCAGGCAAATACTTCACAAAACAACGTAGCTGATAATTCCTCGTGGATATTAAAACAAAGAAGGTGTTCCGATCAACCTGCCAGACGGCACTTTAGGATGGCTAATCTCTACGATATTCAATATTCATCAAATGACCTATTACCATCTATACCAAGCGAAGTGATATCAAACGTGAATAATGAAGATGCATCGCATAGATTGCTATCTAAAAGGCAACGCCAAGAGCCCATCGGCACCCAATCTAGCAACGAGGAACCGAGCGAAAACTTGGCTATGTGGCCCTTAAAAAGCCGTTTCTCCAACTCCAATGAAAACTATAACATGATATCATCGTTGTCCAGGCCTCAATTGCTCGCCACAGAGATATCACAATGTTCGTCAGATTCATCTACGGACTCTGTAATTCCAGAATTGCTTGATGCACGCATGAATAACACGACATCTATTGCCAATTATTCAGTTGACATAGGCAATACTACATTGTCTTGTCCGAACCCAACATCACCGAGTGTTAACTTTCCGGTTACCGAGCCAATTAACGGCGTTGTAACCTCCGACGTTCTAACGAGCTCTGACTCATTAAGCAATGATTCTATAAGTACAGAGATGACACCTGGAAAACTTTATGCTCCGGATCGATCGTTTAGTAAAAGTCATGACGGCGTAGTATTGTTGGAACTGCACAAAATGAATGGCCCTTCAAAACTTGACTTACCTCCTTCGACGGTTCAAACTCGTAAAGTGGCAAATAGAGTGATAACGCACACGCGTTTTTATAAAACGCCGGAAGAAAAATTCATCTGGTGCTTAAATTGTGACCGTATTCCTACTTTGCCTGTGACGGGACAGTGCGGGCATACTCGATGTTCCAAGTGTGTAATAACTCTTTTGTTTTATATTATACTTTGAGCTATAAGTTATACAGATAAGAAAGTAATATTGCTTTATTGTTTCATATTTAGATGCGTGAAAGAAAATGAAACTTGCCCTTGTGGAACTTTAGCGCCAAGAGCGCCCTGCGTTAATACGGTTATTCAGGCAATCATCGACAAGATGCTTCAACATGAATCTGGAACTAGGTACTTTTTTATTTTATCACGTATTGTTTTCTTCAGTATTCCAGTATGTATTCTTATCATGTATTTATTTCATCCAGGGTCATTATTAAGGGCGTGGTTCCTACCAACGAAGGGAACCGTAGAAAGACATCACCACCTACTTCTATTGCAGGTATGTCTGATTTACCTTATTATATTGTAGTTGTATTTGTCGTTAATTAGTTTTGCTATTTGCAGTAATGAATTATTTGTGTTGTTTGATTAACATATAAATTTTGCACTGCACTGTCCCTTGCGAG
The DNA here is from genome assembly GCA_001278395.1 of Lerema accius. NCBI lineage: Eukaryota > Metazoa > Arthropoda > Insecta > Lepidoptera > Hesperiidae > Lerema > Lerema accius. Next base: position 481,002 of record LGAG01000450.1, on the reverse strand, counting down.
ATAATAAGTGTATGTTACTTAAACTATTTCCAAGAAGCATTGTTTTCCCTAGTACTGCATTTCTTAGATGAAGTATTACGTAACATTTGTTGTGTAATAGAGTCGACCGAATTAAATTCATATTTAGGGCGAGGTTGTACCGGTAAGCCAGTATGTCGCGTGAGTCTCGAAGAGAGCTAAGCAAACTTCTTTAAATACTGAGCTTCGTTTAACCTTGGCTTAAATATCCGAATTTTTAAAAGCACTAAGGTTTTAAAAGCATGTTTAGTCATTGGCTGGTAATAAAACAAAAGAGAAACATGATGAAGTAATTAGCGATTTACCCGATTTACTGTTTAAATAAAGTCTCTAATTATTAGCTACAAAGCTTACAATAAATATTATATTAATCCAGCCACTAGCTCTATAGAGAAGATCCAGAGCCAAACGTGTTGCTTTCCGCTTTACACACTCCAGTGTGGTATGCTCTGCGTATTAAATGGTTATGCTACGTATATGCACGCATGGTGGAACGTCGCGTCGTTTGTTTTCACTGTCATTGTTTTGTATTGTCTAGTTCACCGGTAGGAAATGCTATGCGATACAATTACTAGCTCTAACTCGCTTGTTGCTCCATTCACATTTACATTTATAATTGAGCCTTGTTTCGTATTGTGATTTTGCATAGCTGTTTTCATTTAGTACATATGTGTTTTATGTAGCTGGCATGTTTGAATTACATTAAACTTTATTTACCTACTTAAATTTTTATTAGCTTTTTTGTTTTCATTTATATTGTTATAATTTGATTCGATAAAATGACCCACTATAATTAAATCGATGCTTGATTTAACCTTTAACATTATCCCTTTTATCGACTATTTAAACACGATTTACAGTTGACTCATGATTTCTTTCTACGTATAAATCAATTATGTATGTACATCATGTAATGTCGATCGTTAAGTGTAGGCTCATTGTCATTCTATACTTTCCTCTTATGGATACCGAATTAGTCTTTGCATCTGGATGCAACGAGAACATGCTGAATGAAATGATTATAATATAAAAGGCGTATTATGACACCACGTTGGCGTCGCGTGGGCGTCGTCAGCGATAATCGCACACCGACAAGGCTATTATGTAAATCGGCCATTTGTTTGCTACATTGCCATTATGTAAGTACATTGTCGGCGATTCAATGGAGAGCGCGGGTCGCAGGTTACGTTAGGCTCACGGTATTAACGTGTCATGCAGTACGATGTGGAGCAACTGCTGTTCTGCCTTCCTAAGTGCCCTCTTCCTATTGTATCCCTGTTACAGTAAATAACAAGTATATTATGGGATGTGATGAACCCAATTATGATTGACGCCTCGGCGAACCTATCTTCACGTAACACAGGCACTGCAGCTTTGTTTATATAACATTTAAATTTCATGGATACAAAATAAATTTAACATGAATCATAAGTAACATGTTTGCCCTTGTAGCATTCAGAAGTGATTATGTAATGTTAAACATATTTCGTCTAAATACTTCTATCCGCAATTTTATCTTATTCCGCAGATAAACCTTTGAGATCAATGATGATATTATAATTTCACTTCGGGATAAATACTCGATTGTCTCGATTATTATCCTTTATTATGGCGCCGTATCAGTAATTACAATAACTGTTTTAGTAAAGAAACTATTGAATCTTACAAACACATCTGAGACGACAATGAGAAGGTCCAACTATTATTGTAGTACAGTCGTAACACACAGGCTGGATCAATTTCTATCTGCCATTTCCGTTGCCATTAACCAATCCGAATGTTACGGGCGTTGCAATCATAGGGGGCAACTTAAGTACTGCAAAAATATATACCTACTTAGTAGTACTTACTCAAGTGTATCCAAAGAAATTTCTAACACCACGCCTGTCTTTTATAAAACTTTGCAATTTACAAAAAAAAATATCTATATACAAGTTATTCATAGAAACGCTGCCTGTAATTTTCCTTCTCCTTTCTGCCTCAAACTAGGGATTGGCTGGCGACCCGTGCAGAACAAAACTGCCACTTTTTGGGAATAAAAAACTGATTTTATTTGACCTATTATATATTATAACTGCATTGCGAATCACTGGTGCTTTCACATAATAAATCGTTGTCGTTAACAATCCAATTCCCTAAGTGTTATATTTGTTTCATCTTTTAGGCTCTACATTAGTACGAGTAGGGTAAACGCCCCGAATGTCAGCCTTTTAGTCGGAATTTTAGCTTTAGAAAATTGTAGTATGTCAATTTATAGGTCGATATATTTTTTCCTTTTTTTATTCGGAAGGTTATTAGTTAAAGAAATATATTTATCACTCAAATTCAATATAAATAATACCATTAATTTTTAAAACAATAAAATCTGTAAAACGAGCCTCGGGCTCTAATTGCAGCCCTCCAGTGTTTACCGCCAGCCTTTTGTGTATCGAATGTCAGCCTAGCGTAGGGTTGTCATTTTATGTTATATACCGAGATTACCGACGTCATCAACACTGAGCTAATCGCGCGTAGTATTAACATTCAATGATATAATGTATAGTAGTGGTAATAGTAAAACAAAATAGTAAATTATATTATTCAACATACCTTCTTCCAGGGCCCTTGGCCTGATAGATATTAATATAATAAAAAAACATAATAGTTTTTAAACCCTTTATTTTTAAAAATCAACATTTATAATATTCGAATGCGTGTCTAACACGATAATTTGGTAATCAGTAGGAACTTTTGTAAGATTAATATTAATTCTACTTAGGTAGATACTTATAATACTATAAAGTTTTTTTTCTTGATTTATTTATTAAGTTTAAAATAATAAAAAATATTCAAATAACAAAAAACAATCTGATTTTGAAACTGAACTATACTTCCATGCCATACTGTACTATCCATTTACGTCTTGAGATCATTGTCCTAAGCATCACTGACTATATTTTCTTCATAGCCGTTTGATGCTAGACTACACAGAGTCAAATTGAGGTTCTGATTACAAGAAACTAAGTTTTATAAGACTACCACTAATATGTAGATACTGATTCGATGCTTGTACTTACAGAACCGAATAATAAATTTACTATCTAATTATTAGGTAACTTTAGATCCATTGATCTTATAAATATATCTAAATTAAAACTATGTATAACATTGACAAAACTCTATGTATAATACTGACAAAATACCTAATATTAATAATTGTTATATTTTTTTATAATTAATTTCAAAAAAACAAACATGACATAAAAATTCTTCACCTGTTACCGCTTCGCATTGTCTTTCTCAATAAACTTTACGTTTAAAGTTTTACTTTACATTTATCTCAATAAACTTTACATAAAAAAATTATCATTCATGATTCGCAGCTTATATTCTTGAGATAATTTTTTTAATAGCATTGATCATTATACAGTTGCTCTTCAGTAACTTAACCTTAAAAATTATGATGTTATAGAAGTATCAAAATAAAAATCCAGTACGATATTTGAAATAAAAAAAATGCTCTGAATTACAAATTAAAAAACAAAAACAGTAGTTATATAGTATCAAAAATCAAAAAACTCAGACAATATCAGAAGACCTAATATTAATCAACGTCATATCAGGTATAAATTTAAGAACAAACATGACAAATAAATTCTTCACCTATCACTTCCTCGTATAATCTGCCTCGATGTACCGTACATTTAAGATGGAACCATCTAGGGCACTTATCACAACCTATATTCTTAAAGTCATTTTCCTCAACATCACTGATCATGTCTTCTTCGCAGCCTACACACTTAATGCGAGACTGCGTTGACGTAGATTGCGACTTTTTCGAACTTTTCATTTTTTTAAGTCTTTCCATGGTGCCTCTTTTATTTATTAAATTTAATTTCTTTTGGGCTTTTGCCTCTTTTAATAACTTTAGTCTCTGTTTACGTTCTTCTTTCTGTTTTTCTAGACTTTTTTTTGCTTCTTCTTTTTCTTTTAGATAGTCACGCCAAATAGAGGAAGAGATAGCCGATGACAAATTTTCTTTACACCTGGATTTTAATGATTTTGAGAATGGCAGGCGTTTCGGCGTAAAAAGATGTTTTGTAAAATAGGGCGATAAACCACGCCCTGAGGTCGGCGTATTTGAATTTGATCTTAGTTTAAAGCTTTTATTTGAGGGCGTTGAAGCTTCTGATACAGCAGTATCAGAATTTGGCAGGGAAAAACTGAAATCACTAGCTATTTCTAAGTTATTTATTATGCTCTCAGTTAACGTTAATTCAGCGTCTGTTTGATATTGTAAATTGTTTAGAGATCCATAGTCGGACATGTGAATATCAATTTCATCTTTGTCTTTGATTGGATTTTTGTAATTTGGGTTGTATTCACGCAAAACATTTTCATTAGGATTTATGAAACTATTTGAAGTGGCTTGGTTTTGACTTGGAGTGGTTTTAACATTATCTAGAGACGTGTAATGTAAATTTGTGTTGATTATTGCATCTTTTTTTGCAATATCATCTATTTTGTTATTAATTACCAAAATGTTAGTTGTTCTATTAGTCGGCTGTAGTATATATTTCGTTTCCCTAGGCTTTTCGGTAGCAAAATCTACATCTGTGTCTTTAATCTTAGTCTCTGTGTAACCTTTTCTGTCTCCTATTCTTATAATTTGATCACTTATTATGTTCACACTATTTTCCTTTGGTTTCTGTTCTGGAATTATTACTGGTAAGTCTTGTGCGTTTTCCTTGTCTTTGTCTTGCCCTTTTATAATTTCTATGATTTCATTTATATTAATACCTCTATCGCTTAAAGATTTTTCAAACTGCTTAAGGACATGGACTGCGATATCTTTCTCATATTTTGTGACTGGATACACGCTTTCAAAATTCTCTATGGTGTTAAAAACGCATTTAGAATAGTCCACGGCGTTGGGGTCGAATGGATAAAGTCCGCATTTTCGGAACCCATTTTTAATAATTTGAGACATATCTTTTTGTAAAACTTGCTCTAGTAGAGGACAAAATGTAGCTTTAGTTAAAGAAAGGTTATAATTCTCCTCTTTCCGTTGCCACTCTCTTACAGTTTTACGCCATTCTACTTTTAAAGGTCGAAATACGCTTACATCTGCAGGCTGCAAAAGGTGTGTCGTATTAGCAGGTAATGCGTACAGTATAATTCCATTACTGTCGCAAAACTCACTCAGTTCCATAGTCATGTGGGATTTGTGGCCATCAACAAATAGAAGAACAGGCTTTTGTATCTCATTTTCAACTAGCCATTTGTTAACACCATTGGCTATATATTCATAAAAAATGTCACTTTTTATCCATCCACTATCTGAGCGTCCAAGAAACCAACTGGGGGGCATGCTGTTTATCACTTCTTTCGGTGGACGCACGTACGGAAAAACAACCATTGGTACAGCCATTTTTCCAGCTGCCGAAAATACCAATAGTACTGTTATTGTCTCTTTTTCACTGCCTGGCTTAATATCATAACAGTTTTTCCATCCTTTGGGAGCAATAACTTTTCCAGTTTTTGGACATATACTGAAGCTAGTTTCATCTCCGTTTAAAATACGTGTTGGGTCATCAAGTATATCCGCTGCATTAATACTAGTCAAATATGTTTTAAGATCATGAAACCACTTCCTAACATATTCTTCGGTAACCATGGCACGTGATTTTGATATGCCTTCTGGTATACGTTCACTAATTGCAGGGTGACGTTTCATGAACAATTCAAACCAACGGCGACCTGGCTTATTATCTACGAAAGGTGTTTGTCGTTCATCCTCCCTAACAATGTTTTGGACTGTATTTAGTACATCCTGTCGTTTTAAAGGAAATCCACACTTTGCCAATTTAATCAGCCAAAGTTCCAAACATTCTTCTTCTTTAGCTGACAGAACACTCATTCTTCCTAGCCTCACATCTTCGGATTTTGATCTACCATGTATTCTATCCTGTAGTGTGCCACCGGGAATATTGTATTTTCTCGCTGCTTCACGAATTTTTAATGTGCCCTCCCTAATTTGTTTTAATGCCAATTGAAGGTCACATTTATTGTAACTTAACTTTTTATGCACCCGGTTTGACGGTGATTCAGTCATCTGGAATTCTCAATAATATAATAATGTATATTTATGCCCATTCATTTACTAGAAGGTAAAAATACGTAATTAGGTTAGGTTAGAACTTATTTTAGTCCGTGCCAATATTTAGGCTTTCTAGCATGCTAAACAATTAGACATAGACGCAGCATTAGCAAATACAAGGCACTAATAGAGTAGGTACCTATTACTTATTTTTATATTATTTTTAAAGCAAAAAGTGGAAAAAATGGATGGATTTGCATTTTTTCAACATGCTTGTGGAAGAACTAGTTTTTATCCTGAATTTGAGAATAAGTTATTATAAAATTGTCTATAAAGGCTTGAAAAAGGCAAGAAAGTTGGTTCGAAAAAATATTATTATTAGCCATGTAACGCAATAATACATGTAGATCTTGAGCACACCATTAAGCGAATTTTATTACCTATTGAATATAGATAAAATTAGGAAAACATTAAAGTTATGACATCTGAAATAATTATATAGCTATGTTGTGTGTGTGATTTTAAGCACAAGTTTACCAAAGCAAGGCGATGGCTGGTCGCTACTTATAGTGTAAAGACTGATGCCTTGCTTCAGAACTTTAAAAAATATGTTTTATAAAACGATGTAGGTATGTCCAGCGTTTCTGTTTTTTAACCTATAAATAATATTGTGATACCATGATATTGTAAATACTGAAAAACCAAGTGACTGAAAGAACGGGCCACATGATTTGTATACAATACTGTGACTGTTAAATTTTAAAAATATTAAGTGAGCAGAAAACCGGCCAAGTGCGAGTCGGACTCGCACATGAAGTGTTTTGTATAATCATTTATCAAAAATACTTAAGTACTTCGTTTGAAAATATTCAAGTTACATATTTATATAAATCGAATAAAAAAAACTTAAAAATTACATTAAAATTTGTTTTATGGGAACCCCCCTTTAATATTTATTTATTTTACTCAATTATTTATTGTGAATGGTAAATTACAACTAGTTATACTTATATATATTCTGTGAAAATTTTAAGCATCTACCTGTTACCGTTATTAATATTTAGTAAAAAATACGAAAAATAACACGTTTATTGTATGGGGACCCCCCTTAATTTTTTTTATTTATTATTAGTATTTGTTGCTATAGCGGCAACGAAAATATGTACATAATTTGTGAACATTTCAGCTTTCTACCTATTACGGTTTATGACATACAGCCCACTTACAGACAGATAGGTTCCATTTTTACCTTTTAGGTACGGACCCCTAAAAAACCTAGTTATTACATTTTTCATGAACACGGTATTGATACATCATGTTTGAAAAAGGCGGTTATTTAATAAAATTAAAAGTTTTGTACGACAAATAGGTATGTATCGAAAAATTTTGATGAATATCTTGATATTAAACAAAATAAGCCCGATTAGTAATTATTTTTTAGACTTGTCAAATAAACCACCGCTACCTTTATCTACCACATTCGAAAATCCTTGTTATAGAAAAATTTGGGCTACTCATCGAAACATTCTCATGAAAAGTTATCTTGATAGTAATAAAAAACAATGTAGAGTAGGTACTACGCATTCCTGACTATGAAATTATTATCAAATAATTATTTGTCGCAACCCTAATAGTGCAGGTGGGGGCTGTCATAAGGTACTCCATAAAACCAAATTGCAGCCTGGGGAGGCTGTGATAAGATACTTCTTACATTTGAGAAATCTAATTACAGCCCCCTTATTTTCTATTACCACGAAAGACAAAAACTCAATTTTTATTTATAAATAGATGCACTACTTTATCATTATAAGGTATAACACAAATCACTAACAGTAAGTCTGAAGAAATGTAAAACTTACCTTGTTTTAGTCGTCATCAACTTTGTCGAATTTCTTAGAAAATTTTGAACGTCCTGCCATTTCACGTTTCAATCGACAACTGACGTCGACCTATGCATGCCAGTGTTGTCATATTTAACACATAATTTCTACCAATTGGTAGTATTTTTTTGGTATTTTTTTTTATAGTGTATTATTAGTAGAAGCCTTGTTATGGCAAGAAAAGCAGCAAAAGGCTGTCATTAGGTGTAGGGCTGCCATTAGGGGCGTTTACCCTACATACTAGGTACATTACAGACTTACAACATTATCTAAAGCAAGTCAAAAGCATTTTGTATTAATTTACAGCTATGCCTATGCAATATTATTTTCATGCAATGTTCTAACAATTAAAATATATACCCTTAAAGTTTGTTCGTTATTTTACACAAAGTGTAGGTGGTTGTCTAACACTCAACATTTTACTTTCCTCCGGCTTTGTCGTTTCGATAACGGAATGACGTATTCCGACAAGTTTCCCCAATTAAACAAAAGTTACCGAACTAAATTTATATATTTTTCATAATGGCTTACGACCTTCGTAATCGCCTATTATCCAAAGTTGGGGGTTGCCTCAAACAGTGACGACAACGAATTCACGTAATGGTGCAAAGTTTCTTGCAATGTTATTACGTCACTATTTCAGCGCAATTTTAAATCCTTGTTACGTAAAAACTGGGGTTTATGGGTTTCTATACAATTACATTTATAGGTGACTTGTATTATTTAAGTTTTAGAGTTGATTTTTGTCCGGCTGCGCCAGTATTTGCGTAAGGTTTTTGTTAGATAAATATTAAAAATATAAATAATTAGGAAAATAATAATAAATAAATTATAATTTAAAAAATATATAATATAATATCCTACCAATTTGTTGCAGAAGGCTTTTTTGTTTTTTTTATTCATTATTACTAGTTTAAACACGATAACCAGCCTGTTCAACTGTTAACCACCCATTATTAATTATTTTGAGTAGGTACACTATTACACTTATTGTAATATTCATTTCATAATGTAACCCGCTGAACGTTGCAAAATTGGTAGAGTAGCGAGACGGCTTAAGCAAAAATGCTGCAACGCACTAAATGTTGCAAAATTGACAAGATCACCTTTTTGCCTCGGCTTCAGTTAGGCAAAAAATCGTATAATATACGGGCGGTCCGGGCGCTTACTCTCCTCACTCAGTCCATCCGTTACGTAATGTAACGCAAACTCTGACTTCATTGGATTACGTAACACTAGGTATTATGTAGCGTTGCAGACAAAATGTCGCAGGTATTGGGCTTCTTTGATAAATGATAACGTGTAATTAATAATAATTGAACAATTTATTACCTAAAAATATGCTTTTAGTCTATTTGCGACAAGATAAACAAATTCTCAGTTTCATAATCACACATGTTGTGAAATTTAATACTTAGTTTTATTTATTATTCTATATATTTGCTTAACAGTTTCTACGAGGCCTTGCCCAAGACTGCTTCGCTCCGCGAATGGCTTTATCTCCGCCAAAAAATATTATTCAAGCGCCGGGACGTACGAAGGGCGAGTGCCGATGACTCCACAGGTAAACATCTGTAAATCTGTTGTAATGAAACACTTAAGTTCTCCTACAATGGACATAGGAATTGTATATTATATAAGTTTAAAATTGGGAAAGAAATGTTACGTTGGTTATTTTTCAATTTTAGCATTGACCCTTATTAGTCTAACAGACTTGAGCTACAAGATCCCATCGTAATCTTCAAAGTACATACTTATTTAATAACCCGATTAAGCAAACTCGGCTATGTAGGTATAAGTGCGATATTACATAACGCTAAAATATAACGAAGGTCGAATGCTTTATGTAGAAATCAAATGGATCGAGTTTTGTACTTATGTAACCAGAGATTCCATTATGTATTCAATGCCATTTAATTACACAATGTCTTTTTACATTTCGGCTAGGGATGTCGTCAAGGCGTTACATCTTACTTATGCGTATTTATAGTTGAGTAAGCTAGTCTTTAGTTTCTAAATTGTTCTTTAAAAATGGAATATAAAATTAATGGAGAGTTTAGTTCTCGACTATCCTTTCCGTCCCCATATACCGTGTCATAAAGTTGAACGCATATAAAATACCGCACGCCCTCGCACGGTTCGGTTTCATTACAATCTAAATTCCATTATACTAAATATGTATGGGATGTTAGTGTCGATTCTTGATTAGAACCGATTGTAACAACTGGCAAAGTAATTCCGTTGTTATTGTTTTTTAAATCGAGTTGATTGTTTTAGTGACGCGACTATGCAGCCCGTTTGTTTATGTGCACAGCATACTACTTATACAGCACAAGGCGTTTGTGCCAAAACGAGCATTGGTTCCACTTTCTTAATTTTTCATATTGGATGTACACAAAAATAACACTAATTTTTAATTGTGTCTTTTCTTACCCTAACAACGACAATTCAGACGAATTTAGGCTAATATTAATTTCACTAAAGAATTGCGATGCACATCAGTTTCATTTGCATCCCCGTTTGTTTATAAGGTTGTTTTTTGTGCAGGGTCGTATGAAGCGTGCGCGGGAGTTGTTGTCGTGCGGCGAGTACCGCGCGGCGGCGCCGCATCTAGCGCGCGTCGCGGCCTCGTCCGCGCCCTCCGCGAGGATTGCACGCTCGTTGCTTGCTCAGGTACGTTGGAACACAACAGCATACAACATGAAACCCATTTTAAACTATAACAAGTACTCACGATTTTTGTGTTTAACACCTATGTCATTATGTATACCTCGTTTTTTTCGTAGTGATTTAAAAGGTAAACAATCTATGCACAACTTTTATTTATTTCATTAATATTTAGAAGTATACAGAAATTTATTTTAACATTAAATTAATGTTTATACTTTAGTTTTTTAAATTTGTGTCTGTCTTATTTTTAAATCGATAATTACAATAAAAAGACACTGTAAGATTGTTTACCTTTTGAAATCACGACGAAAAAAACGAGGTATAATCATGGTCATGGTCGCGTGTCGAAATATCATAAAATGATAACATTGATAAAAGACACAATATATCTATACAAAACGTACGTATACGTAAAGTTTGAGTCGAGGTACCCTGCACTTATTATGTTTAAATGCCTGAAATAGAAAAAAAATGTAAGCCTAAAAGTTATAAAAAATGCAAGATAGTTCCATTTTAGTGTCCGGGAGTACATTTAGTTTTGGCACTAATTAAAATGGTCAGTAACTTAAAAATCCCAGCAGTTACATTGAGCAGTGGAAAT
>LGAG01000450.1:445060-469631 GCA_001278395.1 Lerema accius | reverse complement strand
ACCAAAATCGAAATATATTACCGCCGCGTTAAACTAGTGCCTTTAGTTTTAGTTGAAAACGTTTAAAATAATTATAGTCTTATTTGTATGTAGAGATATAATAAGTATTAGTTACGCTAAATTACCTCATTATCATGAAAAGTCTTAATTGTTTACTAAACCGGCTTGTGATCTTGAGGTCTCGTATAATGTTACATAATACCTTGTCATTCTGTTTAGAGTAACATGAAACTTGTCACTGAGATGCGCACATACAATGCAATGCCTATTGCACATAATATTATATTGCACTATATGTTAAATCACGTTCAAGAAAGTAACAATGATTCATGCAACTGGGTGGTAAATGTCACTCTAAAATAAGACCACATTAAATTTCAAATGAAGTTATGTTTATTATAGTTAAGTAATATGAATAAAATAGTTACCTACTTACTTAGTTTTTAATTGCAATTTCCTAATACAATAACTGTTCTAGTTCAGAGATTTTCGTTCTTTCAATGGGGTCTAGATATAAAGGTCAAATGTGAATTGGCAGGCTTGATAAATCAGCGCGGATATTACGGATAACTTTTATGTGTGGCTATCATCATGATGTTTTCGATCAACAAAGCATATGATTAGAATATAGTAATGTTAAAAATGTTTTTTGCTGTACTTGAAAATAATTATTCATCTACAAATGAAAATATAATAATGTTTGTCACACCCACAGTATAGACAAATCCAAAGACAAATCATTGAATAATCTGTCAAATCGTTTTGGTTATACGGTGTTCCAAATAATACATAAAACATACGCCTTTTGTATTTACTTATTTTTAAGGTTCATACAATAAAGCTTTTAAATAAATAAATACACTCAACAATTCATGCACTCGAAAAATACCACTCACATTCTGACGCAGTCGGGTAAAAAGATAAGTTTCCTTGAGTTGAACACAGGAATACTATAACAGTACTATACACATATTATAATACTCTAGATAGGAAATCACAATATGATTCACTTTCCACAGGCGATATCAGCGCTTAGCCAGAACCGTGATCCCCGGCGTCTTACCAGAGAGCTATACAAAGCCATTCGTCAGCAATCAGCAGTTAGTTGGTTGAAGCCGTCAGATCTGGAGTGTGTGTTGTGTTACCACACGTACACCAGCCCGGTGACCACCCCGTGCGGACACACCTATTGCAGGACTTGCATCGAACGCTCCTTGGATTACAGAAAAACATGCGCGCTTTGCCTACGTTCACTAGACGATTTCAATTTGGCTGCGGTGAGTGTTTTTTCAAATATTATAATAGAACTTCAGTTACTCTTATATAATAAGTTGATGGTGGCTATTGAATCGTAGTACCTTTACGGACGGGTTGGATAATTTACCTTTCGATTCTCTAGTAACTTAAAGGTCTAGCTAGATACCTGATATATTATAATGTCACGCCGTTTGGGCTGCAAAGGGACAAATGTACACACATACGTCATTATGAATAGTCTGGAAAACGTTACTTTTTTTCTGGTACAGCCGGCTAAAAACATCATAAATAAATAAATAAATGTGAGGCACGAGTAAGTTTACTGGCGTAAACCGGGGACGGTTAACTAGTTTTATATAAAACGTATATACGTAACTGCATATGAGTAATAAAATAATCCACAAGCGTAATCTGTTTACATAAGCATGGAGCTATTTTTATTACACTTTATCTTGGTTAGGTTATTTACGGATAAACATAGCAATGACCGATTTCGTTTGGGGCATAGAATCTATAATATAGGTACTATTGCAATATAGTATGCCTATTAGTACCGTTATCTATTACTAACTTTAATTTCTGCTCGCGACTTTTTGTTGGCTTACGAGATATGTTACGTGTTATTTCGTATTTATTAACATTTTAGTTCCAAATCTTGAAAACGTCTTAGAACTTTTATCAAACTTTTTCTTAAGAACGAGAGGTCATTGTAACATCAAAGGCTAGCTTGAAGTAATTATTTAGCATTATTAGTACCTATATAAAAATATTACGCGTTTATCCATACAGTGACGCATTGTTGTGTATGTATAGTATATTGCGTACCAGATGGCTCAGAGCTCAATAGAACGTGAGCGCGACCTAGCTTCGATAACACGTCAACAAGCCTCGGCGATTGACCTGGTAATGACATTTTAAGACAAACAAAGGTGTTCTTTACTGATAAAAATGTTTTCTAAACAAGACCATGTCTTTGTTGTCAAAAGCTTTTTTAGTTAAATAGCCGATAGACAAACAGACAGGTTAATATGGGGTGTACGTATAGATACATCAATACATTCAATGGTCCTCCCTAAAATGCTTTAATATACAACGCATACACGTCTAAATTATAAACCGGCTATAGTTGGGTAAAAAAACAGAGACTCTATTATTAAATGTCTAAAATACTAAAGTGATACGCACACCGCACACCGCTCTGACGGTAGATTCCGTGCAAGCGTAGATACGAGTAACATTTAACGGTTCATCTCTAGTGGTACAGTTTAGTTTCGTTTAGTGAAGAATGTCGTGGGACGAAGATGAACCATTTTAGGTGACATCATTGCGAATGTTTATTGAATTGAATATTGTAAATAAATTAATCAACTCTTAATTTTAACCGTTCATCTTGACCGTTACGATTACAGATTACAGTATTATCTGTTCCATTCCGATAAAAAATTAGTTATTGTATGTTGCATAATTACATTTTACACAATTACGTTTACGTTTTATAACGTATCATTATATTTGTGTGATTATCATGTCCTTTACTTATATAAGTACCTGAAGGTATTATATATTATGATTACCTTATTCTTAAGGCTATGAATTGCCTGCTGCGAGCGAACGTTGCAATGTGATTATTTTATTGTTATTTCCATGTACATTACAGTAGTTACATCTATTATGTAATTAACGAGGACAGATAATAAAATGCACCAATTTTAACACAATACCGTAATTTTAACTAAATATTATGTACATATAATACGTAGTAGGATGTTCTATTAATATTGTGTTATTAATATTGTATTATTTACACAATAGTTTAGGCACTTACACTGCTTGCTTCTAAACTTGCATAATAGGTCAGAGTAATCTTGTTTAGTTTGGTTATGGGCTTTAGTTGTATGATGTAATATAAGAGCGTATGCAAGCTCAATAATTGGCTATTAATCGGTCTTCATCTGGATTGACCTACTCTATTATGCGCTGGATACTGGAAGAGTAATAAGTTCGCTCCAATTGAACGTAATTGCTTTTCAAATTCCACCATTGTTTTACTCTGACGTTGTAAAGTAAGTTTTCTGGCTCTAGTTACACAACATAACTTTAGATGACGTCTGTTTATTGAGTCACAAAAATTAAAGTGTCGCAATTATGGATCAGAATAATCAAACTTTGTTTTCAACAAACTGAATTGAACGAACAAAGCGAAAACCTTTGAAAAATACCGTCAATATTCAGTGGTAGACAATTAATATTTAATAATAGTCAGTAAAAGTGTAATTTAGATTTACAAAAATTTTATGTAAGCGGTACAGTAAAAAGCTGTTACACAAATGCCTTAAAATGTACAAACTCTATACAGCTTTCATAATCTACAGCAGCTGTACCTAATATACTCTGCAATCGCAAAAGTAATTTATTGCTCTGTGATACTACTAGAGTTGATCAACGCGAAACAATCTGACTCACTACGTTCTACATTGTATACTGTAATAGTTGCAAAATTAATTATATTGATGAATGTAGTAGTGGAGTAGGTATGTGATAAATTAAGGCTTTCCTAAATTTTCCGGTCAATATAAATAATGACAAGTCGAAAATGTTATTATTTTATTCCCAAAATTATGTTATTACAACTATTTTATAGACACCATCCAGTTTCTTATTTATATAATAAATACATAACCCTAATTTAAAAAAAAATCCAAAATTTTAATACATCGTTTGTTTTTTCGTAATGGGTTATAAAATATGCCTTTTTACCGACTGCACAAGAAGGGTAATATTTTTCGAGTGTATGTATGTGTATATTTATGTATATGTCCTTTTATTGAGCACGTTCTAGAACCTAAACAGCTAGACAGATTTTAACGTATGGGGTGTCATTGGATTCGTCTAGATTGTTAGTGTCATAGGCTATTAATTTTGTTCAAATATTCCCCAAATTTTTCGCAGTCGAGTTGTTTGTTTTTCTATTATTGTTTGCACAATAGACTATGAATGAATCGTTTATTTTCAGACACGTGAAACGGAATTCGTTAGCGCGGCGCTGGCCGCAATCGACGCGGTCAGTTCGCCGTCACCGCCTGATCCTGATGTTATCCCCATCTTTGTATGCACTGTGGCTTTTCCATCGTAAGTACTCTTTATTAGCTTTAAGTGACTTGTGTCGTTGTCCGCTCAATTAGGCTTTCAGAGACCACCTTGAATCTTTGGTTACGGTTGTAGTTACAGAGAATTCGTTATACGAGCCGGGAATCTACTTGGTAACCTAGATTTAACCTCCACTGATTTCCAATTAAGCATATTGGTCGAATGAGACCATGCCTTACAGTGTTTACAAGTTTTTTAATCCATGCCAAGTATAGGTAGCTTTACTCAATATTATCTATGATATAATTGTAAATATGTATCAGTAAATAAAAAAACTGTACATAATAGAGAATACGCCGTGGCTTAGTCCATGCACAGTTGTCTGTTCGTAATGGACGTCGTCCATTATGTATGCACTTGTCATGTTTGTACAAGACACAATGAACGATTGTTACATAACAGATAATGCCTTTTATGTCGCGTCATGTTATTGTCAACAAACCATATCATTTGTGCTGTTTACATAATAGTATTAAAATTAAATAAGTAACTTTAGAGCAGCAATTTTAGAGTATTTCAAATACAATTACGTTATTTAGTTATACAATCATGACGTTTTGTGGTTCGGATTGTTTTAGTTGTTAAAAGGGTTGATGTCGCAATCCAGTGGGTTAAAAATATGAAAACTTTAGTTTCTCTGTTGGGTTGATTGTAGGATTACGTCATCATTAAGAGGTTTTCAAACTTATTTCTTCCATTTTCCACTTGGGGAATATTATGTTCCAGTGCTTCTCAAAATCAATTTTAATTTAACTTCATGAGTTATTTTTGTGACTGAGTATATCATCTCTACTGAGTTAAATTGTTCAATGCAACGATCTTAAGTGAATGAAGTAGGGGCGGATTTTCGCTACGCCTTTTACCGCCTCGTTATAGATTCCAAAGCGCCCACCAGGGGTCGTTATCGCCCACTTTAAGAAAGACTGGAGAGATACTCATACGATTACCATTTGTTATTGAATACCGATTGTTCGTAAAATGATAAAAGGTCATTCATTACCTTTGACCTGCTTTGTTCTAACAGATGATCTATTTTGTTCCAGAATACCGTGCCCTCTGTTCATCTTCGATCCTCGATACTGGCTGATGATTCGACGCATCTTGGAGTCGGGATCACGGAAGTTTGGCATGGTCGCCTACGAACGGGACCGATCGTATTCCGATTATGGAACGGTAAATAATGTTTTAAATAATTTACTGGAATTTATTATCTATTATGTAACTTATTTTCTGCCTATCCGTAGAAGTGTACTTTACGAATTAAATAAGTTATTCTCCCTCCCTTTTATAGTAAACACTAAAGTTTTCTATATCAAATAATTATATTTAAGACAAATTGTTTTCTTCCATCTTAATATATGCGCACATCTGTTTTATGTTTATATATTGGCCTCATATAGAGGTTCAATGCCATGTACATACTATGGCGGGAACTGTTTCGTATTTCGCTATATATTATGAAATGCATTGAAAGTATCTCTAAGAACATTAGTACACAATAGCATGTAAATGTCTTTTTAAAACGTATCCTCTAAGTCCTTATAAATTTTTAATTGTGCGATTTATCTGCTACAATTTTTTTTACTTTATGTATACATTACATAACAGGTACTAGAAGTATGTGACTGCGTGCATTTAGAAGACGGCCGCTCCATTCTGTCCACTGTGGGTGTGTCCCGGTTTAGAGTGATCGAGAGAGACGTGCGTGACGGGTATGTGAAGTTACTATTAATATTCATATTGTGGCCATATTGATTGTAGTTATTTATTTAGTCCCAAAAACTAACAGCTCACTTAACGAACGTCAATGATTTAATAATATAAATTATATTATGAAACAAACAATAAAATTATTAGATTTTTATCATAATAGAAATAATTGTTGAGTTAACAGCATCACGTTTTATAGTTATTCCTAATGACTTGATAGGCAAAACCTAATATACCATTGGCTTCAAAGACAAATAACCTTCTTTTAAGTTCCCTTAGTATCCAATTACATCTCACGTCAATTGATATCATTACAGGTGTGACGTGGCCCGTATCCAGCCTTTAGTCGACGTGTCGCCAACCGAGGACGTAGTATGGGAGCTTCGTATGATGGCGACACAGATCTCATACAAGGCGCTAGTCTGGCTGGAGACTATGAACAGGGCAGTGAGGGCGGAGATCGAGGCAGCGTTCGGAGCCATGCCACACTTTCATTCGGGCGAGGAGTGGTGGGAACGTGCTGATGGACCCCAGTGGTTATGGTGGCTCATCGCTATACTGCCGCTCAGATCTGAAATTAAGGTATGTTTACAAGTTTTTTAAGCCCGACTCAAACAGACAGCGAACTTAAAGCAAGGCGGCGCTTTTGTTTTGTTATGTATAGGTTCGCTTGAACGTGATCTCATAGAAAATGTTTCTTCGACTAAATGTCTATTTACTTGAGTAAGGGCTGATAAAATGCCGTCGCAATCAACGACTGACAATACATTTGTTTTGAACGATGCCATAAACAAGTAATTTGTTACAGATACTAATACTATCGACTCGGAGTCTCCTCAAGCGCATGATGGCAGTGACTCGAACACTAGAAGTGATGGACTCCGTAGCGTTCACAAACAACACCAATACAGAGTGCGACCTCGGAACAACACTCAGCACGGAGGATTGGCTTGAACGAAATGCATGACAAGCACGACTAAAACCTCTTCCTTACTTGTACCCCATACGACACATGTGACCACACACGGACTCTACTCCATTCTCCAACGGGTACTAACGATTGAGGTATTTTCCACCATGAATTTTCGTATTATTCGTACTACTCTATTCTCTTTGTCCTACTAAAGGACGACTTATTTAACGTTTTTTAACGACTAATATTTTATATTGTAAGCTTTAGTTAGCCTTCCTGGTTAACCCTTTTTAAACTATCTTTATTATTGTATGACGTTTACTATATTCGGTCGAGAGGACTGGGCAACTGAAAGCTACAATATGCACACTAGTATAAAATATTCAACTTGACATATTTTAATATTATAGTTATACTAATTACTATCGTATGAGATTGTATCCATTAAATATAAGTTTATTACTAAGATCTATAGGTCTGATTGAAAACGTGTTAGAATTTACGAAGACTAACCGCATTTTTGCAGTGCCATTGCGCAATGTGACGTATTGTAATGGGGAGAAACAGTCTTACAATTGATTCCCGTTATGTATAATGTACTATACTTATTATATTTGGTATCTTTTTACGAAGCGAAATTACCTGGAACATATATAATATTCAATAATTTGAATGCGTTACAGGTAAAATATATGACGTAGCAAGCCTATTCTCATAACCATTGGATGGTTATTTTTCAGCCTAAATTAAAGTCGATTAAAGCTGTATTATATACTAATTTTGAATGAACTTTAAATTATATAATGTTTTAATGCAATATCGTGTGCAATTAGCTTGAATTCTTAAGATTTTACTTTACTCCCGCTTCTTGCCAATTGAAAATAGTTGATCTAATGCATTAATTTCAATTTTGAATTGTTATTTTAATTGTAACTGTAATTTTAACTGTAATTTTTAATACTTTCATAATTATTATTCTATTCCCAATTAATTTTAAGCTTGATAATTCTACCAATTTACCAAAATTTTACCAATTGACGAATAATAAAATTTTTCCTACTTCGGGTTGCAATTCCATGTTGGGGCTTATTTCATGCATGCATGACAATGCATTTGATCGTAGGTGTATATTAATACATATCTCTACCTTTTTCACTAGGTAGTACTATTTACATGGATACTCAACATAATTATAACCTTGTAAAATGTAGTATTTTTCATTTAGGTACCTATATAATCGTGTACTTATTTTCAAGTTTTAGGATGTAAGGCAAGCAAACGCAAATTCTTTGCTAAAATTTAACTTAGGTTAACAATGAATGTTTCTAGTGGTTTGAAAGTTAAAGTAATTAAAACTTTTGCGCTTGCTATAAAGTTTTTCTTCGTAAAATATATAAAACATTGGTTAGCTATTCATTCTTGCTTATGTTTCTCATTATGTTTTTTATATAACTATCATAGACTATTTCGTAAAGTTGCATCTTTATACTTTAGTAGTGATAATAAAAATTGATAATTGTGTTGCCATAACTGATAATATCGTGTACTAAGAAATAGGGACCTTCTGAATATAAACATTGTTGCAGGGTCAATAGTGTGATTTAGGAATTTGATTTTTTAATCAAACCGTAAACTTAAATAAAATAGCGAAATAATCGTGTATTACGGGAAGAATAGGTTATGTTAGTATTATTTCATACTTAAATTATACAATTTACTGTAGAAAGTAGAAATCAGAATATTTCCAATGACTGTACTGATAATTCATCATCAACGTATTGGAATAATTTTAGTATAGAGCCGTGTTAATGTAATCCTAATGATTATTGACAATATTTAGAACCTAAATACTCAAAAAAATGCATGTTTGAACTTGATAATATTCAAAAAATGAGCTTACATTCCGTTTTTTAATATCTTCATAATTTTTTCGTTTTTTTATAATATATCGAATTAAAAAAGTGCATTTAATTTCAAATGTAGGGTAGTAGAGAGTATTTTTTATTATTACATAATTAAATTTGTCATTAGACATTCTTGTTCTAATTATTCTGAATTCAACTATCAATGGTATTTATTTGGTGGATATTTCGTAAAAAATTTGAACTATAAAAGTTATTCATAACATAATATAATGTAATAAAAAAGTTCCCAATTTCAACCATTTTTTTTAACTATAATGTACTGTCAATAAGTACTAAAATAACGTCATACCAAGATTAAATTAAGATTGATAGTATTTAGAGTTGTGTTGTGTTCGTGGTAAATGTTTCATAAACCATTATATATTAGGTTTATAGTAGAAGAGCTAGATTTCTATTCATTGTGGTATATGTGTTGTCCTTACTTCTTAAGATGTGGTTTTAACTACATATATCATAATCTTGTATAGTGGATTCATTTTCTATTTTACGTCGAATGTGTCAATAAATTATGTGTGTGAAATCTTAACCAAAAGTTGTATTAATATGTTTTTTATTGTTTAAAAAGTTAGCACATAAATATGAATCGTGTAGATGTGTCGAATATATTCATCGATACTATTGTATAACTTAATATGCAACCTTCACGCGAATGACCATGGTATATAGGTAATCTTTTATAATCTCTATATAATATACAATATTACTACAAATATGCATGTATATTGGTGTATTCTATATTTAAAATTTAAGTAGTTATCAAAACCGCCTTGCTATTCCTCTGTTTAGCAGGCTCTTTAAAGGGACAATGTGAAATTCAAAAATTTATCACTACTTTAATATCTTTTTATAGTAGTTTGAGCTTCCTAAAGTTCATTTACAACACATTCCATAGTAAACTCGGAATCCTTATAGCTTTGCTATGCCCTATCTCAGAGGCCCTTGGTATTAGCAAGCTTTCATTTGGCATTATACTAAGTAAATACTTATCATGCCGACAAGGCAAAAAATTAAAATGTAAAAAAAATGTGACGATGTATTTTTGTTTTTTTTTTTTACTTTGAATAGGTCATTTAAAAATGTGGGTCCACAAAAACCTTTTTTATTTAAATTTTAGGGGCTCATAAAAATATTACGTTTTAAAGTAGTGTCCCCATCCCCGTTCTGGCTAAACGATTGATTTTAAAGTTTTAAAATTTCGCGACAGTTAATATTGAAGAAAAACTCACGGACATTGAGGCTTAACAGGTTAACGAGTAATTAATCAGCTACGGAACCCCAATAAACGTGGAGTCAGACATACTCTTTGCAGATATTTTTAAATAGTTCATATTTATACAACTGTGGTTGGTCTTTACATACGTGGCGGTATTATCAAAGTGAGCCGTAGGTAAGTGCGATAAGAAAGCCGGTTATGTAATGATACAAGCACAGTTACACGTGTATGATACAACATTATTCTATATACCTGGAATGAAAAGAGACAAACTAAATTACTGACCTTTTTTTTTCTTTTACTGAAACTTCTATAAATGTTTCATGCCACTAAATATGTATCTTTTGATTAGGTATGGTGTTAACAAACTATCAGTCGCTGTTCGTCTCTCGTATCTTTGGCTTAAATTAACGTAATCTTCATGATTTGATATACAAATACAAGCACAAAACTGAAAACAGCGTGCATTTTTTTTCTGCGCGCTGTCCTAGCTATGTATATAAAAAAATATAGGAAAAAACATGATAATAAACAGCCAATGAAACCAAAGTCGTGGTAGAAGAATTATAAAAAAATATTCGGTGAAATTAAAAATGATTTGTGGACAAATATAATTTGCAAGCTTGTACGAATTATGGGACTAGAACCGTACTGTAATAAAAAATTGATAATTATGCGCCTAGAATGAAGTAATAACACGCGCGCTTTACAAGAAATATTTTAAAAAAATATTACAAAAAATAAATTATATCCTGACTCTAGCTAATATGATCGACGTGACAGTGTTGGTAAATTACACAAGTCTCTCTATCTCTAATTTAAGTATACTATAAATAAACGAAGCACAAATAAAATAACAATATTATGGCCTGTAATTACTATGGTATAATCACTCTTAAAGTCACATAATATTAACGTCATTATATAATAGTATCTACAACATTTACTCCATAAATTACCTGATAATATTTGTAATGTTAAGACCTAAAAGGTATCTTGGGGATGCATTACATTAATCAGTACTCATAATTACATTCTATCCAGTGCCTTTGAATAAAATACAATTGACAAGCGTTTTTAATAACTACTTTTTACTATTATAGTAATATTTATCATAACATACAATTTACCATGAATATTACAGTCTACCTTTGATCTAGATGTAGTCCTAACTTACGTTTTATAACTTTTATAATAATAGGAATTATGCATATCTGAAGTTTACTGCAGAACTCCTGAAACGCCATGCCATTCCCACGTTAAAAGTATACTCTGATCTCAATGGTTAACAGATGGTTTTGCAGGTAATCTCCAAATATAGGTTACTGTACTAGTTTTTATTCACATTAAACATAGTAAGTAGTAATGTCCAAGCTTTATCTAAAAATATAATCAAAGGAAAGTCAAATTTCATAAATACCGTAGTTGTAAAGTACAGTTCAACAAAGCTGACAAGGTCGCTGTGATTAATTTAAAATATTTAAATTATAAATTTTGAGGATGGTATTTTTTTAAAGCTTGGACAAGGGTGGCTCATGTTATCCACTATTATTTACCTAAACCTATATTATCCTCTTTATCATACATTAGATTAAACATGATACAGATTGCGAAATAGTGATCTGAATGTTCGTTTTTCTGATATTACTATGTGATTAGTAAACTTTTTCGCATTCTGTATCCTTTATACATTATCAGTTTGATGTCTTTCGATATTACTGCCATTAATAAATTAATCTAATAATCCTAATTGTAATATTGTGGTAATATCTAAATAAACATATTAATCTCAATTTTCGTTTCTTTACCCACCGCTAATCCCACTAGGCTGAGTACATAATATTCATTGAGTCATTCGGTTTTCTGTTCTTTTCCAGTCGTTACCTTAATTTTCAAAGAAATTGTCCTAATTATCAGTACTCCTATACAATATACCAAGCGTTCAATAAATAGCGCCAGGCTGTAGAAACCTATAACTCGTACAGCTGTTGAAGGGGAATGACCTTCCTATTGTTCCGCGCGCCTCCCGAGGTCATTCACCTTTGATAAAGACTACGCGCAATGTGTCTAATACATTTTGACAAAAATTTATTCCCCATATTAGGGTAATTAAATAAATTATGCATTTGACCAGCGAAAAATCAAAGTAATTTGGGTTTAAAATAATGGTATAAAAATAAAATAATAATATTAATAAATAACAATACATAATAGTTTTTATGAATGGTAATATAAAGGTAACTTAGTCTGTGGTATTATATGAAATTAAAATCTGTGAAATTAGTATATTATTAATCTGTGGCGAATTGGCAATAGCGTTCTGTGGTGGTTCTGTGTGTCGAATAAATACCACAGAGTAAATTTTGAATATTTTGATAAAAACGATACGTTTTTTTAAATAATGTTTATTGGATTATGTACATATTTGGATTATTTATAAAACATGATACATATTTAAGTAAACTCTATAGTTATAGTTGTTTATTGTTCACCTGGTAAATTTGAATTAAAGTGCTGAAAAATTAAGAAACACGTCAATCTTTTCTTCGATCTTTGATAAACACAGTTAATAATTCATGCAAAATTGTGTAAAATTGGTTTAATATAGACTGCTTGAACAAAGTTGTTAGCACAATAACAAATGTGTTTTTGTTATCATTTTCATAACTTCAATTATGGTAGTAATAGAATGGCGCTGCCGGTGGAGGGAAGTTTTTCGGAGAATAAAGTAAGTTATAACTTATTAATCATTGCTAAGACTTTAATATTTTAGCCGTAAAAAACTGCATATCAGCCAACTTCCATCCTTTGCTGTTTTAGATTAGACATTTAGACGTGATAATAACAAAACAAAGTTGTAATTCCATAATTTTGTAGTCGGCAGTTCTTCTAATGTTGTTCTACCAAATATTTTGTCTTATTTTGTCATTGGATAACTTTAACCTATAATAAACCATACTTGGTGCCTCTAAAATCCCTCATAATTTTTTTATTGTAATTTGTTCAGCCGTCTACAAGGAGAGCAGTGACAAACCCATGTTTACTGTGTTTTTATAATAGTATTAAGATTATGTTGTTAAATATTATAAAGTAAAAAAATGTTTGCAGGGAATATATCTTTGGAAAAATGCAAGCTGCTATACTTACTTGTCGATCTCTTACATACAATGAACATATGAGTCAAAGCTATGCAGTGGATTTTCTACTAGAACCAATATTTTGGATTGTTGATAATTTTGCAAGTTACTTAGGAAAGGTAAGTTTTATGTATGATTTTATTTGTTTTTCATTTATGCTTTACTAATACTAATATCCAAGATAATATGATTAACGCGATGGTTGTTTCATGTTTTTGACATCATTGCAACCTATAATTGTCTCACTGCTGGGCTCGGGTCTCCTCTCACAGTGTGAGGGGTACAGGCCGTAGTTCACCACACTGGCTTAGTGGAGATTAGATGACTTCACACACCTTTGAGAACTTTATGGAGAACTCTCAGATGTACAGGGCTTCTCATGATGCTTTTCTTCACCATAGCAAATGATAATTAATTAGTATCTAATATGCACACTACTTTATGAATTAGAGGTGCATGCTGTGGCGTTTGAACACAAGAACTGGGGTTCAAGAGACTAACCTTCAAACCACTAGGCTTTCACTGCTTTATTGCATGTACTACACTGCATTCTTGTATTTAGTGTATTTTTATTGTTATGCCAGGATAAATTATTATTACTTATATCCATTTCAGGTTTTTGTTTTTTGTGTTAGTGTTCTGACTTCTGCTGTGGTTTTTGTGGCATACTGGGTTGGACTACCGTATTGGTGGCAGCGTTGTCCTTACACTACTGTCTTCTTGGTTATCTTTGGCAACTGGTTACTACTCAATATTGTCTACCACTATTACAAGGGTGTTGTAATACCACCTGGATATCCACCACATGTAAGTTAACATTAACTTATCAATTTTTTTTTATACATTGTAAGTACTTTTGATGTGAATGATGAAATTATTGTATACTAAAAGCTTGTAATGTGTTTGTGAATAAGGCATACATTATGAATTCACATACACTAACTCGTCCATTAATTCACAATGACCTTTTTGTGGAAATTGCAATGTAACTGCCTCATTCATCAGCACTTGAGTAGCCTCAAGAACTAAGTATTTTCTAAGTAAGATGTTACAAGTATATTTTCAGTTAATACAATAGATGAATAGAATAATAATTTGATGTATATTGCTTGTTCAGGGAACATTGTTAGCAGAAGCCGCAAGTATATGTAAGAAGTGTATATCGCCGAAGCCCCCTCGCACTCATCATTGCTCTGTCTGCGATCGCTGCATACTGGCTATGGATCACCATTGCCCCTGGCTGAATAACTGCGTCGGTTACTACAACGCTAGGCATTTTTACTTGTACATGGTATACATGGTGGCAGGAGTCACGTTTATTATCATTGCTGGCTTCGATCTGGGCTATCAAGTGCTTTGGGTGAATGATACAGGTATGTTATTATACATAGTCATTGCTATATTACATAATAATACTATCGAGAAAGAAAGGTCACTTTAAAATTGTTTTAATTCAAGTATTTTAATGGAATAGTGAAGGGAACAAATTTTGTCAAGAGTTATTTAAATACAGGATGTCAATTAACATACATGACATTGTAAATACATTTTTTCTTCAATTTTTCAGGTGGCATCATACCGAATAATGATCCGGATTTAATAGGGCACCCTGTGAGAATTAATCAAAGCGGGGCTCTAGTGCCTGTAGAAGTTATAGTCGAATACGATTCGGTCAATTCTCCTCGAGAGCATGTGTTACCAATACCTCCGATCACAGAGGCGCAGCGTATCACCGCTCATCCTTTGAAACGCAAAGCCGTCGTCTACATGGCCATAATATGCGTGTCAGTTCTTATGGCACTCGGTACATTGAGCATAATGCACGGAAAAAACATCGGCAGAGGCGAAACCAGTGTAGAAGCACACATTAATGCAACTCTAAGAAAAAAAGAAAAAACAAAGTTCAGAAATCCGTACGATTTTGGTCGGCGCAAAAACTGGAAATTGTTTCTTGGATTGACTCAAGGTCGCACTGTCTGGAGACATGTGTTGCTTCCCTCAGGACACACTCCTTCCGGCAACGGACTTACATTCCACACAGTAAACAATGTATTAGAAGACTGGCCTTAGACATTCATTATCTCAATCAGGTTATTAAAAAAAAATACTTTCATGTGTTATTAATTTTGATTTAACTTGAATGATTGAGAAATATTCTATGAACGCGTGTGCATGTGCAAAACAGAGCCGTCCATTTACTGGACGTGTCATTGTGCGTCAAATTAATTAGCTATAGTTTATGTAGTAAATGTGTAAAATTATTTATTGACATCATCATGGCCTAGTGATAAGAGCTCGAAATAAGTAGATACTCAATTTTCTATTATATAGAAATTTTGATTGACGATTGAGATTTAGTAAACTTTTATTTTACTAAATAAGCAGTACACTAAATATAACTTAATTTTCATGCATTATTTTTAATAAAAATATTTTCTTTCGGTAATATTCGTGCTAGAGCCGCACTTATGGAGCCAAAGAGCCATATGCGGTTCTGGAGCCCCACTTTGCCAACCACTGACCTATACCATAAATTTAACTTTGCTAATAATAAACCTGTAATGGGGTCAATTATGTGCATGGATTATTTTTTAAAATTTTGTTTTGTTATCGATATATAGGCCAAAGCAATATTTTTTTTAATTGTTGTCTTTCGATCTGCTCGGGCATCAGGAGATCATTGGATCACAGGTGAAACTCGTAATGACCGGGAAAGATGGGCATGGCCTTCTCAATAGAAGTGTTTGTACTTATATATAGCAATTTTGTAAAATATACCTATTTCTTACATAGGATTCTTGATAGATTGTACTTTCTTCAATTGTCTTATACATGCAAGATCTTCAAATACCTCAAAATGTGTGTAAATAATTATAAGCATTATTTAAATGTTTTGCATGTGCTTATAGGATACATCATAAGCATTACAGTGTATATTAATGGTTGTATTGTAGTAATAAAAGTATAAGTATAAAAGAAAATACTAGTCTTTGTGCGAGTAATTATTAGTTTATAGTGTGTGAGAGATATATTATTTAATTTTTCTTCACCGAAATCAGGTATTTTGTCTAAAAAAAAAATTGCGCAGCCAGAAGGAAGAATATTTCCAACAGCTACGTTATTATAAACTAAATCTATAAATTTATCACTGTAACTACACTTTTTGAATAGTATTTAAGTTTTCGTACGTAACTTATAGCAACAAAAAAATAAAATACAGTTACAGCATTAAGTCCATATATGTTTTTTTAAGTTCTTGGTATGGCCTACTTATTGGAAATAGTCTTAGGTCTTGCTACGCAGTTTTTTTTTAGACCAACAACGTAATAGTATGCAAATTGCCTAATGCCTTTTTTTGGCATAAATAAAACAACAAATGTTTCTAATTATTTATTTAAGATCTACAGCTTATACAAATGATTTTAATATTAAAAATTATAGCACTATAGCTCTACACAACAAAGATAACTTAATTAGATAACATATTTATGTACCTATATTGCACCAAAATGACTAGTAAACTTAACCTATGTAATGGGATGCCAACTATGTAATTGCGGTTTTTTTATTCTTATTCTTATGAAAAATCCACAATAACATATACCTCGTTTTTTTCGTCGTGATTTAAAAAGTAAACAATCTTGCAGTGTCTTTTTTATATAATTATCGATTTAAAAATAAGATCGACACAAATTAAAAAAAATAAAGAATAAACAATAATGTAATGTTAAAATAAATTTCTGTATACTTTTAAATATTTTTTTAAATTAATGAAATAAATAAAAGTTGTGCCAAGATTGTTTACCTTTTAAATCACGACAATAAAAACGAGGTATAGTTGCCAACCCTATAATTAAATATAAGTAAGTTATGTAATTGTAGGGTGAATAGCTAGATTTATGTGTACTTTTTGTGATATTTTACTGTATTTTATTGGTTATTTTTTGCGTAATAAATGGCACTTTGCTGGAAGGTCGTTATTTTTTTTTAGTATTGCTATGTACTTTTTTGTTACCAAAACACTATTTGCTACTATTTTAAGATGACAAAATATCTAGCAAAATTCTACTTATAGGTTCAATCTACCAATGGGCAATGAATAATAGTAGACTGAATGTTTCGATAACGAATTAAGATTCTATAATTTATCTGTCCCTAACTGCGGTTAACTCATTTTTTTATTTAATTTCTTATTTATGATCTCGAGAGTTATAAAGCGGTTTCATTTTTATGGTTTTAAAATTCGAAAATGCATAAGTATGGTCTCATCAGCAGTAAGGAAAGGTACATAGGAAAAGGTTATAGATATACGTGGCTATAGTATAGTTAGCTATATAATCAAAAATGCTACATCTAATTTAAGACATTGTGAAAACTTACGACTATCAATAACATCAATATAAACATTCATAACAATTCCTGAGTTGCATTTAAACGCACCACCTAAATAAGGAATTAGGTATGTAGGTAGATAACTAGAAATAAGTTTCATTGGTACAAGTTAGTCCAGTTTATCTTTGAATTTGTTATAATGACCGGCCACGAATAAAACTGAAGATAAATCGAGTGGTATGGTAACTATTAACATCGACTGTAGACTGTACAGTGTAGTTATTTTGTAAATAATTTTCGAAACGAGACCTTGAAAATACGTTTGCGACAAATTAAACAATGTTCGGTTATCAAGTTACCTGGCACATTTTAACGGTGTAGGTAGTACTGACGTATCATACCTACATACCTACCTGCGTTATTTCCATTTCACGTCGACAAAATTCATTAGGTACTGCGGTGCGTTCAAACTTATCACAAACATTCTAAACGTATGCTTCGTTGTTTAAATAAGCCTTTAAATAATCTTGCCCACACTAAGGGACGCGGGAACGAAGATTATCGAAAACAGGGATAAGGAGGAACATAGTCCGGGAAAGCGTAAAATGTTAAGTATGATTTTTATACATAAATAATTTCAATAGGTCGAATTATTTATTGTAATTTTAGTAATGTTTTTAGTATTAGTAGGAGATGATATTATTATGTTACATCCTAAAATTGTTCTGTACTCCATTGCATTATCCTTATCGTCTTTACGATGATTATTTGTCGACTCGTTCGTACACCAAAAAAAAAAACTTAATTAGGTCCGCCAAGCGCTTTAACATCTTGTTTGTGAAATATCATTGAGAAAAATAGACAAGAGAAATATTTGTTGGGACCGCGTGGCCTTTAGGTGGGTTCTACTCCGTTCTACTATTTAAAATGGCTAGGGTACGCTGTACTACAGCTTTAAATTTAATTATGTGTGTACTGCAGGTTGTCTGAGCTGAGAGCCAGCGAGGTGAGCACACTTCGCCTTTGAGGATTCACTCCCAGGTTTTCCCAGTTAATCCACGACAACCTCGCTGTAAGGTCTGTAAGAAAACGTAATAGGTATTAGGTATGTATTTTTATTCCACTTCGGGATCAAAATCGCACACACACCGTACGCGAACATACATGAAGATAGGCAATCTAAGTATAGCAGACAAAGGTAACATTAAATTAAAATTTACGAATATTTATGATAAAAAAAAATGTACGATGAAAATCTGCAATATTTAGAACATCATCAACGCTTTATTATCTACGAACTAAAGCCTAAAAAGGCCTAGGTATAACTGACTTTAATTGATGGACTTAAAACACTGATTTAAAAAGAAAAGGAAGGATCAAAAGCAATCACCAAAGAGTCTCTAGGAGTTTTCGACAAATCTTATTAATCCTATGTCTGTTTATTTTGGCCATTTTAAAATTAAACACCAACAAAATATTCATACCATCCGCGATTGACTAGTCTTCTGCTATTAAATTCAATGTCACCTGTCCAGCTCTTTGTAAAACCTATGTCTAGGAGTTTCCGATAAAGAATAAATAAAAAGGAATGTAGCAAACTATGTAATACTCACCACTGGTATTCCAATGAGCACGTTCGGCTTTGATTTCTCCCCGCAAACATTTTTCCACGTACGTTAACGGATCATAGTCAGCGTCCAATACCTGTCACGACATTTTATGAATCTGTACAGCGAGCCAACGAAGTGGATAAACATACATATATATGCTCGTAAAACATTACCCTCATTCTGATGGCATCGGGTAAATACACTTAAGTGCGATTTGCTTAAATAATAGCAAATTTTAGTAAAACTTAATTGGGGAGTAGTAGGTACCTACCTACTATAAAACTACTGGCAATAAATATGAAATTTTGGAACAAAAAAATTAAAATCTGGATTGAAATTGGAACGGAAAATAATTTGAACTTACAGTACAAAGAAATAATCTAGTTGATGCAGGGTACCTACTGTGTATTGCATACTAACCTCCCGTAGTAGTGCGATGTAGGCGATGGCCAATCGCAATGTGTCAATCTTGCTGAGCCTCTTCTCATACGGGAAGGTCGGCACGTGCACACGCAGCTCATCAAACGCCGAGTTTATACTGCTAAAGTTATAATGCCATACACACATTTTAGTAAATACAATCCAATGTATACCCGCTTTACAACTAGGTTTTGGAATTGAAAGAATATTAAAACAATGAAGAAATAGAGTTATCTTTAAATCTGGGGCACAAAGGCACGGTAATACTAAAAATAGAATGTTTTTACTGTTTTATTTTGTTGTAATAACTTCCGAGACTTATCTAAGGGAATTGGTAGTAGCAACCTTACATTAGTTCTGCATGTTTTTCCATATTGCATAATTATAGTCAATGAATCTATGTATTGAGCTGTGGTCAACCGTTATGGCAACAAAAACGACAATCTTAGGAAGTGAGGCTCCAAGGCTCCATAAAAAAAGGGCCGTTGACTTATGCAAATGTTGCTATTACTCAGTGGATGAACAATTTTGTTATCGCTGTGTACGATACGTACAACGCTGAATGCAATTGAAGTTGAGACATACCAGACCGAAATGTTTTAAAAAATCAGGTCAAAATAAAACTAGAGTAGTAAGAATTAAATTCTTGTGTTAGCGGAATCTAGTCGAAAGCTTTAAAATCAACCGAAAGCTCTGATATTATACATCATTATACTTTAATTTCGATTGACCAACATGTCTACATTTATATTATAGAAGTATGAGTACTACCTACGTCCACCGGTTCTATTGAATAAATATTAATATTTTCGTAAGCCGACGGAAAAAGAGTATTTGAATTAGCTTGAAAAAGTAAGGTTTTAATTAAATATTTTGTACCAATGTTCAGCTTTTAATATTGCTGCCCATAAGTACGCTGCCGTCGGCACTGACAGCTTAGAAAATCTTGAAAAGTGCAACTGCGCTGCATTAATTAATTAGAAAATACGGTAACTATTTTTAGTTGCAGTATAAATTCCAATATATAGATTCTCTACAATTTGTTACGTTCCGTTGTTTTTGTGATTGTAAAATTAAATAAAAAACATTTAATTTTCAGCTGGTACCTACCAGGTTACTGTAAAAGCAAGTAAAAATGTATTTTCGCTGTAAGAAGTCAAGTGAACAAAGTGGTCAAGCTCGATTAACTTTGCCACTAAAGGAAAACATCCGATGCCAAGGTGTTTTTGATTGTTGTCATGTTGCCTGTTGCCAAATACATATTGAGGAAACTTATACTCAACATTACTATAATGGATGCCATACACGCTAAATTATGCAGCTCAGTTAGCACTAGCAGAATCTCACAGGCTTTCACGTGTTTACTACAAAACTGAATAGTTCTTTATGGAATTCACCTCAACTATGTCCGTTGATTTTACGCAATACAACCCAATTGCTTAACTAAGCGTATCCTAACAATAAAGCCACCATAACGCTCACATTTGAAAACGTTTCTGCACAAAAGAACCTAAATACGTATGCGTTATAATGAAATTGGATGAATAAATGATGTGATACCCATTGGGTCCGGACCTCAGCATACGACGACGCTCGCGAACATTGGCCGCGGCGCGCTGCACGCGGTACGGAGAGCCCCCACAATGGTACTCCGGTTCCACTGTCGCGTCTAACAGACCATCTACGAAACAATTTGCATTACAGTAACAAGTTACTAAGATAAAACTACTACGAGATAGCTTTGCCCATGGTTTATCAGAATAGTCACTCTATTTACCTTTTCTATAGAAATAGCCGACAAACGAGTAAACAAGGTACGAGATGATAAGTTGTCAATGGTTACCATCGCCTATGACCATCAATATACTAGGAGCATAATCGATAAATAATAGAAATAAAAATCTGGCTATTGAGACCCTTCTGTTCTACTCGGAACATTGTAGTCGTTTGGCGACTAATTCAAGCAAGAAAAAGCTCTTGCGACACTCAGGTCTGCCACCAACACTATTAGCCAGTATTCTTGGTGATCCCAATACGGCAAAATTATGTATATTGAAGATTCTCAGTTATTAAACATGTATCATAAACACAAGTGTCAATGCTTGTGTCAGTATTAGCGCTAGATTACCGCGTGTTACGGTCGGGACACGGACGAGTCACCACAAATCAAGCAACACCACTGATGTGGATGGCTAATCTATTTCGTGGTTAGACGATGATATTTGATTAAGCTAGACGAACCGTCATCGGAAGCGACCGATAATGGATCAAGTGTGGCAACGTCGGAATCCGGAGACATCAACTAACTGCTACTAACAGCCTCCTTTAACATTTAAGTTAATAAAGATTGATTGAGGTGTTTCACTAGATAAACGTTGACAATAAAGCCATTGTCTTGATTAAATGACTAGACACCGATAATATAAAAACCGGGCAAGTTCGAGTCAGACTCGCGCACGAAGGGTTCCACAATGTTGCACGTTATTTATATTTAGCAAAAAACACGTTGATTTTATGGGGACCCCCCTTAGTAAGTATTTGTTTTTATAGCGGCAATGGAAATACATAATTTGTGAAATTTTCAATTTTCTAGCTATCACGGTTTATGAGATACAGCCTGGTGACAGACAGTGAGCGCAGGCTTAGCAATTGAGTCCCATTTTATCTTTGGGGGGATGTAATTATATCGTTTAAAAATTACCTGTGTGAAGCTGTCGAGAGTGCTGGTGGACATACGCCGCCAGGGGGAGCTGGAGTCGTGTGCGTGCTGCAGCGTACACACAGGATGGTAACTCGGGGGTCAGCGAAGACCCCTCGTCATCTGAGCCGTCGGCGTACGTGAATTTCAACCCCGTGTAGTCCAGCCGTCGGTTTTCACTAATACAGTCAGAACGACCTTCATTATTTTAATGGTTCATCGAAGAAAATGTAAAATTAGCAATTGGAAGGTTGAAAGTTTCCTAGTTTTACATTAATTCCTAGTTAATGGTAGCACAAGTAAACCTAGCTGAAGTTATTTATTCGCTGGAATCTTTCAGTAGACACGAAACTTGTTTGGTGATTTTTCTGCTATTCGTTAAACACCCCGGTTAAACTTTGTAGCTTAAAATTTCCACGTCTACAAACTTATCCGCGTTTTAGAAGCTAGAGAGTAATAAAATAAAATCTAAAATCCAATTTAACGTAGGTACCTAACCCACCAACATATTTAACATGTCTAGTGATTTTTTAAAAGATACTTAATATTAGTTAACTAGTACAATTCATTGCGATCAATATTAGGGCAATTCCTACTCTCCAATGAGAGTTGTAAAATAAGATTTAGTTACAATCGCAATCAATAATATTATAGATATAGTAAAATTTGGTCCTAAATATTCGATCTTGAGTCGAGGAAAAAGATAAATCTTCTTTAAATAACAATGAAAATAGTACAAAATTATGTAACCCTGCGAACTGCCTTTTTAAAATTGGCAGTGGCTTTTACGAGTACCTACGTATGCCACCGATGTTAATTATGTAGTTAATATTAAACACTTACTTAAATTAATTATAAACATAAATAAACTCGGGACATGAATAGATAGCCCCCGACGGACTTTTTTAATTTTATAATTATATTCCTGAGTCGGGCGAATATTTTTTCAACGATAATACTTTTTTATTGAGTACTGATTTAATATAAAAATATTTTTTTAAACAAAAATTACCTCTAAGAATTCTTAGTTAAAAAAAATTACTTACTTCAAAGGAGGAGAAGTGGAAGAATCGGCCATTTGAGTTCGAGCTCCCGACATATTTTGTACGACTTTATATATCACTAAACAAGACTTAATATGAACTTATCACTTCAAAAACTTGTATAGACTGACACTGTACTCCCCAAGTAAAATAATTTTATACCAAAAGGGGTGGATATTGCCGTAAATTCTGTCTTAGTATGCGGGGGTGAGCGTTCAACATCGGCAGCGGGAACTTAAGCTATATTGCTCTCCGGTGAAAGTTGGTTTTTAAATGTCCAAAAATGTGTGTGTCACCCGAAGCCGCCACAAAGGGGCGGTGCTACAACAATAAGGGTGGAAAGGGGCCGGGCCTTAACACACATAGAGTAAAGAGGAATAAGTGATAATTTTAGAACAGATTTTGTGAATCTCACTTTATTTATTTATCGTTAAATAATTGTTAATAAAATCTGTGATTTATTGGGAACAACATAAATGATATAATATTTTTTTGTTGTAAATTATTTAAGTACAAATTGAAAATTAATAATATTGTAGATTCATTATAATTTGGTATTGTTGGTATCCATTCTTATTTATTTAAAGCTACTTAAAGTAGTACCTTAATATTTCATTCCATAAACTCGTTTTTATATAGCTTTTACTATTACGTTAAGTATGACAATATACCTAACTATTGACGTAATTAACTTTTTTATTTGTTAACTTCACCTTTTGAAATACTTAAAACTAAATATTACTGAGTTTTCACTTTCGCAGTTTTGCCGGCGAACTGTTTTGTGGCGAGATAGGGGAGGCTGGGGACACACAGTCCCGGTCGGGATCGATCGCAATCATTCTTTATGATTGGTGGAAGATGGAGTGTTCTTGACAAGCTGTAAAACGCAGCACCCAAGGGGCTATCGGCCCTAAGGATGTGTGAGTAAGGAAAACACTTATTTAGTACCTACCTACGTATAGTACCTCATTTGTTTTAGTAACATGCAGTTAAGTGACTGTTTAGTAAAATAAATCTAGTTTGGCCTCTTGATAGTTTACTATCTGAATCCTTTCCTGAAACAATCAGTTCGGCTAGGGGTTGATATTCTTTTTTGGCGGCTTGACCGACATACTTGAGTATTTTTGGAAATAGTTATCTATTTATTAATTTAATTATCTATATCA
>LGAG01000450.1:393058-444747 GCA_001278395.1 Lerema accius | reverse complement strand
CCATAAAAATTACTCAATTTTTTTTAATAAGTACCTAGAAGAGTCCTTAAATTCCTAGGTACTTCAAGCATTTCATACAAAACCTTATAAGTATACCTACTTTCGTTAAATTAAAATGACATGAGAGTGTAAGAAGCACTATCCTACCTAGTTATTTTGTAGCTAACCATGTCCCGAGTCTATAAATTAGCGCGTCACCCTCAGCTATAAACAAGTAATTTGGCGAGGTCTATAATTTGGTGCTAATTCCCATTCGGAAGCGGGTTCAAGTCGGGCCTGTAATTGATTTGTCGCGGAACGTCGTCGAAGCTGTATTTGTCGCGGCACGCGCCGGCAAGCCCGGCCACGGTGAGCCACGTGCCACCACGCCTCTGTCGACCCTGCTTAACAACTCGGGAATCTGTGGATGGGGTCTATTTGTCAACTTCTATAACAAATGTTGCGCGATTTCGGCCTCTTATGTATTCAGTTTTCAGTTTATTTTATCATAGTAGTTCATAGTAGATGGTTGGTCTATGGTTATAGAACTTTCAAACAATTTGTGTATTTAGTATATACCTCGTTTTTTTCGTAGTGATATAAAAGGTAAACAATCTTTTCACAACTTTTATTAATTTAAGTATACAGAAATTTGTTTTAACATTAAATTATTGTTTATTCTCTAGTTTTTGTTCATTTGTGTCTGTCTTATTTTTAAATCGATAATTACAACAAAAAGACAGTGTAAGATTGTTTACCTTTTATGGCACGACGAAAAAAACGAGGTATAAGCACAGACATTCTTAATTTTTTCCTCATAGTTTGTTTGTAACTATAACAACTTATTTCAACATTAATTATAACTCTTTGTTTTTTCCGTTACCAAATGAGTAGTTTAACTCTCGATCTGCGTAATTCAGTCGTCCATATTTTATCATAACTCTATAACCATTTTACACTACGCCAGATTGGTGGTTTTATAATAATTATTTATTTCATCGGATGGGCTAAAAGGCAAGGCGAGTTACCTACTATTAATAATGCTAACTGTCTTTTACATAATAGATAAAATAACCTATATTCGCGTTTATAATAGTTTTATGTTGGTATTGAAATGATTGTTATTCGATTATCATTCATTCGTTTTATCTACTGAAGTTCGTTCGTTATAATTGAACGATAACACAAAACAACGAATACAGTAAAATTGAAACATTTTGTAAAATACGAGTAGCATGCATTTCATTTTCACCATTCCACTATTTCACGGATTATCGTGTTTCTATTGCATCACTTTTACACCTCATAAATAAGGTATATTTTCGTTTGTAAAAAGGAAGAATAAAATTTTGTTTTCAGAATTGAGCTTTCAGAGTTATTAACCCGTACAGATATTTTCTCGTTGGTGAAAAGCAAATATTGGCAACTGTGTTTCAGTTAGGTATTTTTTTTACTTGACATTGATAAATAATATAAGCTGTCAACCCCTAATTATTTAAGATACTAAACTATTCAATAATAACGATGTTAAACTATATTGTTGCTGTTCATTGATAAATATTATTTGAGAATTATAAAAATAATAAGAAAATTTAATATTGCCTGTGTATTTAAAGCGATTTTGCATCAAGAAAGAAATAAAATATTGTGAAGTAATAGAGCACGTCCGTATTATATAAAACAAAATACGATATATTCCAATATGATTAAAACCTGTGCGATTCCAAAACGCTTTTGCTAAACTGGAACGCTGGAATTCCCGGCTGGTAAGAGGCAACGCGGTAAACCAGCTAATTTAATTTCCTTGAACCTTTTTTGAAATTCAACATTAAATGCAATTTTCTAGAAAATCTGGTGCTTTGCAGTTGAAAGGCAATGCAATGGAAGCAGTTAATAACTAACATTTTCCCACTCATTTCAAATTCAAAGCTTAAAAGTAAATTTAAAATAACGACCGCCAATTTGGGATTATGGTTAGCCGTCGGCTCTGGTTAATTTATTTATTTGACTGCGTATGTTCTGTGGAGATTATCCAGTGAGTGGTTGCACGTGGGTGATGTGGTGGGGTGGTAGGATGGTGGGTCACATTGTGTGCCGTGGGCCGCGTGGCGCAGGCGCTCTCTGCCACGCGGCCCACACGCGGCTCTCAAAGTGCCCGGAACATGTACCGACGCCTTGCAAACTCTTGTGCTGACTGCACTTAATTAATCCGTGTCCGTACTCCTATAAATATTGTTATTGCATCCGAGTTGCGGGTTAATCGATTTTAATGTCTCCAACTCTAGTTCAATTTTTTTAGAGTATGAACGAGATGGTAAGCAATTAATGTATAGACTAAAATTACGCATGCAATGTATGTTCCACGGAACTCTTTTTGCTGATGCTTAATATGGACGTAACATAATTCTTACTATCAACAGAGTATCATTAGTTGAGATACCTGCCTCCTTAGATTCATTACCTATCCGCTGGAATTAGATATTACGTTGGTAATTTAAGGATAAACTTTAATTTTAAAAACTAAACTGGAGTTTACTCCGCTTACTCTTATTATAATACTAAATCTTATTGAACCAAAGATATGATACGGATCAAAGTTAATCCCTGATTAATAAATAAGGAGGTTAGGGAAGTACAAAATATAATTGATTACTATTAACCTGAAAACCATCATTATAGTAGGTACTCTAGTGATGAAGACTGGCACTGCAAGACGTAACTCATTTCTTCTTGCGTCTCACATAAACACTGAAACAAATTCAGAGTACGAAAGAGCGTATGTAGTAAAAATTACATTTCAATCGCAATCATTATAATAAAATATACAATAATACAGTCTAATTATATAGGCTCATGTGTATTTTGAACAACAAAAAATAAGGATTTTTGGTCGTCGGTGATGGTCTCGTGCTTTCATTTTCACAATACACGAGAAGACAAATAGGTCCTATTATGTCAGTCCCCAACCCGTATTAGTCTGTATGTTTGTTGTATTTAAGCATTTATTATACGCAATTATTAACAAGTCGTCTGCGGGCCCACGATATTCAATAGATGCATGTGGCTCTCAACATGTAACAGGATCTACCAAAAAGGGTAGAATTTAAATAACATGTTAGTTTTGTTTAGTAAT
Organism: Lerema accius; assembly: GCA_001278395.1. Taxonomy (NCBI): domain Eukaryota; kingdom Metazoa; phylum Arthropoda; class Insecta; order Lepidoptera; family Hesperiidae; genus Lerema; species Lerema accius. The sequence goes on along the minus strand of LGAG01000450.1, from coordinate 441,635 downwards.
GTGTAAGTTTTTACGTAATAAATAATGATTAAGATCATAAAATATAATATCTATTAGATAATATGGACGTAAGAAAAAGAAAACTGTTAGTAACCGCCAAGTTTTTGATAGAGCTTAAAAACTCCTTTAAAATCAGATAAAAATCATAACTTGAAACTTTTAGGTACGGATATATAATGTTTTTTTTTTATTATGTCTTTTTTTTATTATGTCATTGCTCAAAGCTGCTCCCGCAGTGTTATCTTGTAGGTATTTATACGTGTACCTACTTCTGTTATTTACGTATAATTCGACACGAATATAATGAAATCTATAAGTAAAACCTCAGCACTTCTTAAAAGCATTGAGCTAAGATGCACTGAAATGGTCTTAACTACCAAAATTTTGTTATAAACTTGTGTAGGTACCTATAAAGTTGAATTAAGTACAAGACATGTGTGGATTTAGGAGTTTGGTTGATTTTCATATCAAGCTCTAGTGGTATATTCAGACTTGTCGGTTGTTAGAGAATAATTAAATTGGCAATTTCACATGTCTAAACTTTGAGAACGTACAATTCGCGACCCTTCAAGTAGGAGCGGAACAAGGGGGTCAACCGACGTCACACGGCTCATCCCTACAACTATAACAAGAGCGGGTCCTATGGGAACAACACACAAATTATCCAAAAGTAATCGCCTAATGTGTTCACGCCATTTAACTAACACATTGAACACATTTTTCAAGTGTTTGACGTCAGATTTTGCGGTTTATCGTGTTTATTGTAGTGGAAAGGAAACAACGTCTTATTGTGCTACAGGATTAATTAAATTATACATTAGGTATACCTGATTTTAATCGATGAAATTATTAATTAATAATAAATTGAATCTTTTTAAGGTAACGTGGCAATCATATATAGTATTGAGATTTTTTTGGAACTGTCCGTCGAGTCTGTCTATTGGGCAGTGTCAGTTTGACATAACTGAGTACCCATTGGCAAGATGAACCGTATAGCACAATGGTTAATTGGTCACAATTTCGGACCACCGCGTTCATTGGATGCTGGGTTCGATTACTGCGCGGCTGTTTAAATAATTTATTTATTTATTTAAATTTCTGCTCTCGATCTGGGTGGGTATCCATTAGTATTGTCCACGGCATTCACGGCACGAGGAGCCCTTGTGTGTGTGTGTGGTTATGAGCATTATAATATGGAGTTGTCAGTCAAATTAAATCTTTCTTTTATTGCAGAAGAGTGTTAAATGGATCCTTTGAAAACTTAGAATCATTTATGTTATCTTAAAATGAGAAAAATAAAACACATAAATTAACTTGTAATAATTTATAATAAAAACTATAAAATATTAAGTATTGTATTAGGTAACATTATATTACGATGTAGGTAGGTAGGTTAGACCTTATTTACATCAAATTTTTTACTCAACTAACAAGTGAATACTTAAATAATATTATTTGTTAGAGCTCAACAAAATAACGTTTAAAAACTTTACAAATAAGTAGAATGTATAAAAAAGTTAAAAGAAAGTGAAATAACCACGTAAGGTAGGCACTAGTTATTTGCAACTTTTAATTCCTACCTGTAATTTTCATAAAATTCAATTTTAAAGGTATAACGGAGCTTACTCGTACGTTGTTATTACAATAAACTACTGTAAGAATACTAATTAATGTCACATTTATCACTTAATCATACTCAAACATAAAAATATAATATTTACCATGGAATGTTTGTGAAGATGAGACATGAAATACAAAGAATGTATTGTATATGCTAAGCGTATTACAGTAAAGCGAATTTTGTAGTTGCGATTTAACCATATTTATAACTTTTGGAACTCTGCTTTAAGTAATACACTTAGTATACTTTTAATAACACTTTAACAAATAAAATTTATTCTTTTATTTCCACCAAAGTCCTTGTTGAAAGTCAACCGCATTTTCAATTTAAACTTACAGCAAGTTTATTCACATACGAGCGAAAAATAAAGAAAGAATAAACTTCTAAAAAAGGACTACTAATTTTAAAACTACAACGGACGTTGCCACTTGTATAACACGAGTATATTTAAATAACCTTATAATATTGTATAATATCATAATTGTTTTGTATATCCTAAAAAATAAATTACAAATAAAATGCTGCAGTTGCCATCATCACTTTCTTTTTTATTTGTTTACTGTTTACTATAGGATACAATAGATCACAATTAATTTAAAACGCCTTTAGGTTATATTACTTAAATACTGTTTACTTAATAATTAATATTGTTCTTATCTGAAAATCTCCAAGTTCATATTCATAACACAGCAACAAACGTCGCTATAACTGAACATTTAAGTTATACTTTTGTTTTGTAATCTTACAAAAATTCTTAACCAGTGTTACAAATCAAATTATGTCGGCACTTCTAGCAATCAACTTGGTTAATTGCTAGATAAAAACACTTATTTATTAGTACCTATGTAATTATGGTTAATAATTGTAAGGTTCAATGTTATTGCCAATTAGGTAAACTCCAATCAATGTCTGATAAAGAGATTTCAACAAAACGTATTACTTTATTTTGGACGCTCAGCGCCAATTCACTTATACTAGTCTGTTGCAGGTTTTGATTTTAATTCCTGTACAGCTAATTCTTCTGTGCTGGACTTCAGTTCCACGTATTTATATCTGATTGCCATCGAGGTGAATATTAACATATCTATTAACATTAATCCCGCGAACAAAAAGAACTCCTTCCACTGAAAATAAACATATTGTTATAAATTATTATAAACGATTCACTTGGCATTAGATCATTACATAGAAAAATAAAGAGACTTTTTAACTTGATCTGCATATACCATGACCGAGTAATTCTTTAAAGATTGACACAAAACAGAAAAGTTAGAAACCGTCTTAACAAAACAGTGATCCGATGATGACTTCAATATGTAAACACCGACTCTACGTAGTCTAGACTCTACATTATTGCTGACATTTTATATGTTAAATTAATTACCCGTGTCATATACGTGGCTTTGTTCGTATTTGCATTATTTATTCATATGTTTGATATGGGCTTAACATTCAGCGGCTGAGGTATTTAAAAATTAATTCTAATTGACACAGTAAATTCCTCAAACCACATACAAATACGAGTAAGTTATTGCTACATGTCAGTATATTACTTTATACAAGTTTTTCGTCCGCGGCTTCGCCCGCGTGGAATTCGGTCCTATATCCTTTCCCAAGGTTAGTTCTATTTTCATACCGAATTTCATCAAAATCGGTTCAGTGGTTTAGGCGTGAAAACGTAGCAGACAGACAGACACACACAGTTGCTTTCGCATTTATAATATTAATAGGGATTATATTCGCTGTTACCTGGGCATCCAAAAAGTTTCCTTCCACGATAAGCACTACAATAAGATTGCCAAAGGCGACGGTGAGCAGCCATACTGATTGTAGTACCGACTTCATACTGGATGGCGCTTGAGTGAACGAGAATTCAAGTCCCGTCACCGAGAACATCACTTCGCCCATCGTCATCACCACATATTGCGGGACGAGCCATAGAATATGGACGCTGTTAGGTGGTGTTATTATTACTGCGTTTGCCATCTGAAATTAAATCCACAATTCTCAATAAAACAGTTTTCATAAAGCCAGCGTTGTTAAAGATACGCAATAAGCTCTTTAACTTTTATTTTATACTTGGAGCATCACCGATAAGACTACTTACATAGCTTCCTATTGTATCCTCATATACATTGATGGTGTACACTGCCCCTGTTTCAAATTTATAATCCCTTAGAACTTTGTCTCCATTAACAATGACGTCATATGTTCCTCTTCCTATTGACTTTTGTTTGGTGTCACTGCTTTGGGCACTCAGTACTGTTCTATTTTTCTTATTATTCACAATCTGAATGCTAACTACGTCATTGATATTGGCTAAGAATCTGAAATAAAATAAGGTTTTTTATATAAAAAAGAACAGCAAAGATTCTTAATTATTAAAGCAAGGCAATAGTGCTTGAACGCTACAATTTCCATGCTGACATAGTTTGGAACGTAAACAATCATTAACACGAAGAATTTAATTTTCTTTATCGGTTTTTGTGACTGTTACCATAACACTCGTTACTACAATGCATATTTTGTTTCCCATCATTTTTTCAACATTATTTGTGGACGCATATAGCTACAAAGTGCAAGTAAAAATAAATCAAGGAGTTATTATTGGACTTAAACAGATTACCGTGTTTAAAGAACAAATGTACTTTGCGTTTTATGGTGTTCCATATGCGAAGCCTCCTGTTGGGCGATTGAGGTTCCGAAACCCAAAGCCTTTTAAAAAATTTAACAAGACTTTTGATGCCAGCGTGGAATATCACGGTGCATGTGCACAAGCGCATATTGTTCATAAACAAGGCTTATATGGCCAAGAAGATTGTCTTCATTTAAATATTTATACGCCGTATCTGCCTAGTGAAAAATTTGAAAATTTAAAAGCAGTTATTGTGTTCATTCACGGATATGCGTTTACTTCTAGTTTTAGTCACGTGTACGGTCCTGATTTACTTATAGAAAAGGACATTATATTTATAAGTCTAACGCATCGAATAGGAGTATTTGGATTTTTAAAAATAAACGAGTCTGACTCTAATGTTAACATGGGTTTAAAGGATATAATTATTGGGTTGAAATGGATACGATCAAATATTAAATATTTTGGTGGAGATAAAAACAAAGTAACGCTTATGGGCAGCGGCTCAGGCGGTACGCTTGTCTCATTATTATTTCTAACAAAATATAAATCTTTATTTCAAAAGTTAATTATTCAAAGCGGCTCCTTGTTTTCGCCGTCTATATTTCAAGAACTGAATTATTTAGAGAGAGATAAATTGAACAACGAAATCAAAAAGGAAGGTTATAAAAACTACAGAACTGCACCAACCCATAGTCTGATCATTAGTTCAAACAAAATATATGCTTCTGAGGATATTGTTAACGTACAGAGGTCTTTGGTTCCATTTGTACCTTTTATTGGGAAACAACATGGAAAGTCATTAGTAACTGCAGACGACTTTCATAAGTATGAAACCAATGAAAGTGACGATTTTGACATGCCTATTCTCACAGGATTTACGACACGTGAAAGCATTTCTGAAGCCATACCATTTATTCATGACCAATCGTATTTACAAACGCTAGGGACTCATTTCAAATACATGGTTCCATTTTCAAATGGCTGCAAGTATAATTATACCACAAAAACGTATATTACCGTGGCAAAAAAAATTATAAAGCGGTACTTTAAAACATTCCCTGACATATCTCTTGAAGAGTTTTTAAAGTATACCTCAGATATTCATAAATATCCAATTTATAAATTCATGAAAACTTATGTTAAATATAATAGAAATCTGTTCGTATATAAATTTAACTACAATGGAAAATTTAACGTGATGAAATCTACGTCACTAGCAGCAACAAATGTAAGAGTGAAAGGTGCTGCACAAGGTGACGAATTATGTTACATCTTAAAATGCGAGCCACTTTGGGAAGAGTATGTGAAATTAAAAAGTGACATTCAAAATCGAGATAGAATATTCATGAACGACATTGTAAGTTTATGGGCAAACTTTGCTAAATTCGGAAATCCAACACCTATTAATTACAACCGCAATATTTCATGGCTACCTATGACATCCAAAGAAGACAATTTGTTACTTTTCGGGAGCAACCAAAATATATTAACCAATACAAAAGCAGAGGCTAAAATGTATACATTTTGGAACAATATTTTTGATGATTACTATTCGGAGGAACATTGTAGTAATGTTCATGAAGAATTGTAGAAAGATTAAATACAATGATAGAATATTAATACCTAATTATTGTTAATACATTCAATAAAAATTATAATAAGTGTTAACAATTATTTCAAACTGCGTATCTGCTCAGTCTCTGTAAGGACAATAATGTGGGATATTTAAAAAAATATTTTTCTTATTAAGTATGCACTCCTTCTCAATTATACCTTAACAATTTGGAGAAAAAGTATATTGTTGCAATATTTACCTGACACTTACTCCATCGATAGCTTTGTCATTGTTATCAGTAAAATTCCAAACTTCATAACTATTGATGAAGAAGGAATTGGCAGTTTTATCCATTAAATGGAATTGGCCACTATATGATTTATTTGCACATTCACTATTACTTTCTCCTTGAAGGGTATAAGGTAGTTCAATAAATTTGTCGACCTCAATATCTAGCTTTTCATAAACCCCCAGTGGTCCAATTATAATCCCATCTGAGTTATTGACGTCGTATTTGCTCATATGATCTGTGTGTAATGTGAAATTACAATTATATCCATTATACACCCTCAACTGCGCTAATCCCTGTGATACTGGAGTGCCATAGGTAGGCTGTAAAAATTAAAATAATAAATAACGTTATCATTAAACAGATATAATACAGGTTGTAACTCATGACATGGTATAACGCATTATGTTAAGACTTACCAAAAGACTTAGTTCCACAATTCCGGAGATAACAAATGCGCAGGCTGCCAATACACCACCCCAAATCATTTTATGTAAAGGTTTTCTCACAAGCTTGCACCATGTCAGGAATGGATAAATTGCCTGAAAATAAAGTAGAGTCAAGAAACCTGACGATATTAATATAAAATTCCATAATAAATATCATATGATTAAATACTTACTACTTCAAACAGAGGAATAAATACGAGTATAAGTAGAGGATTGAGCACTTGCATCTGATCGGCCTGTAATGTAAATGATCCGATTTCTTGATACATTCGATCTGCTTGGAAAGTCCAGCGAGAACCCTGAAATGTAGATTATGATTATACCGAAGAAATATAAGTAGTAGTTAGGTAGGGATCTCGAAGTTTCCTAAATAACACTGGTTACTGTGTTCTTTGATCTTAGGCCTGTCTTTTTATAACATAAATTAATAAATGCAATAGACACGCTTATTAAGGATAATATTAAAAATCTAGCGTACTAGGAAATCAGTTGTGTTGCCGTACCTTGGTTGGGACTTAAGAAATAGTACTTAGATCATTTTGAATTTGCGTACCTGCTGATCAAACAATGCCCAGAAGACCGGCAGAGGAATGAACAGAACAAGCACTCTGAGAAGACTCTTGATATCTTCGATAAGATTGGTGTCATACTTGTCCTCGGCGTGATCCAGCCAATGATTGCGTTTCTCCTTTGACTTGCATGATTTAAACACAGCGTGCTGGAAATACGAGCGTCATTAAACATCATTAAATATATTAAAATGTAGTTAGAATGCTGAATAGTAGTTGTACGTATTTAAGGTTTTATTCACTGCTCGATGTAAACTTTTTGGCTTAACTAAGTATAGTTCCTATTATTGAACCTAGTATTTTCATTTCAGTATTTGTACACCTGCGTCGAAATCGCTTTACGAGGAAAATAATTTTAATTATGATAGTATTTAGGGGTGTGTTAATGACGCGTTATCCATTGAGCCGAATAGGGAGGCAACAATCCATGCTACGAGCAGTGAAGCCTGCGTTTGAAGCCTGTGGAAATGATCACAAAGCGTTTGTTCAAAAGACTCGTGCAATTGACGCATATAAAGAGCTCAAGGATATATTATAGGGTGACGTCATAGAAAGACGAGTTTAGATGCGAATTTTAAATTGCTTGTCGAAAGGTCCATTTTTCTGCCAATTGTTTTTGTAAAAATAAGTTAGACGGTAGACGCGTTAAAATATAATTTTAAATTTGTATTTTATTAAATAATTCGTGTTAGGCGAAGTTTATTTTTCCAAAATCATTTGCGTTAGATTTATTAATAATAGATACATTTTCCAAGTACTTATTATTACAGTAGGAATATATACTCGTAAATTGGTACTTACACCGATGCAAGAAGTAACTCGCATTAATATGTTGCCAGCTGGGTTCTTTATAATGTAAAGTCTTTTACCCGCGACAAAAAATACTGAAAATGTATAAATTATTTGAGTTGTGTTATAGGTATCATAGAAATGCTTATAAATAATTTTTTGTCCACCAATACATATTACGTCTCTATTCCATGGAAACTTAGGTAAATATATAGGTAGATAAGTATATTAATCATGTTGGATAAAATTATCAGAATAATTTTTGAGCGCGACGGGCGTAGCTAAAAGTAGAAACAAGTAGAAGTTATCTATAATGTTGTTATTAACTTACAAATAGAAATGATCATAAGTATTCCAGGCACTCCGAACGCTAGCGAATAGCAGTCGTTTTCACCGAAGCAATGCACGTCAGCTCTCAGGATAGGCGTGAGGAAAGTTGAAATGAGGCTTCCAGCGTTGATAGCGAAGTAGAAGAGGGAGAAAAAGTATCCGAGATATTTCTCTTGCTCCGGCAACTTGAATTGGTCACCACCGAATGCAGATACGCAAGGTTTGATGCCTCCTGTACCGAAGGCTATTAGGAGCAGAGCTAGGATTGTAAATTCCCTGAAATTTTTATCACCATTCAATTGAGTTCTAAAAAAAGGTCTAATGATGGTAAACAAGTTTGTATGAGAAACTTAGGTAGCTCTTAGAATTCAGAAGATATTTTTTTATTCGAGACAAAATTTGTTGTCAAAATGATAATAAAGTTACCTAGATACGATCGAGTTTCGAGCATAATTATATTACCATCTCTCATGTCGGGGCTAACACCTTATTTGCTTAAGTGAATGGACTAATAGAAACATATACCTAAAGTCATTAAGTTCATATCAATAACATTCAATTAAAATATAAAAACAGCACAACTTTCACGTCGATGAATTTCTGCAGTGCATTATTTAAAACTTGATCGCGTAAATTATCGAAAAACATACAATAATATTTTGTCCTTGACTTATCTGTTCTTAACGTGAATAAATATATACAAATTAAAAATAGGAAACATAATTCAAGTTATAATATAACATAAGTATTAGGTTACACTAGATCAGAAGAATATATTTTTACTAGTACTACTAGCTTACTATCTAATTGAAATTGTTTCAATTCGTGGATTACTATTGAAAACTGTCTCTCCTAAACCAACACGCTGTAATATGTAACATAATATTACTTAATTATTTCATAAACCAAAATAACTTACAACTATAATAGGTATGTATCAAATGAATGAGTGCATAAATATTTATTATTATTTTACATTCACCTACACGTGCCGATAAATCAATTATAATATTATAATACTACTTACCTACATACATACATAAAATATTGGTCATTGGTATTAGCTGCATATAAGTGACATAATTACATTCAACGTCATGATAGACGTTATGGTTAGTTACTAACCTTAGCATTTAAGTCGAGGATTCGTATTAAATAGATATAAAGCTGCAAAATTATTGTACTTAAGACTTTAAATAGGTAATTTTATCTTATTTTACCTCATTACTAAGTAGCTCTTGTCTTGAGCTTTATCTCCAGCAATTAAATTAAGTATGAGGTAATAAAAATAAAAAGTTACGTTGAGTTTCGCCAACAACAAAGATGAATGGTAAAATTGTAAATCTTTGCTAAGTTGAATAAGTATTCGAATTTATGTACTTACAGTCGCGGCAAGTTCACAGGTGGCATAGCAGTGATAGAAATCAGCACACTTCCCGTAGCATACACCAATGACAGATAAAAAATTGTCCTGCAAAGAAAATTATATTATTTTTTTAAACTATAGTAAGTAGGCAAATTATTATTATTGTTTTTTTTATTTATTACAAGGACTTTGTCGCTGAACGACCATATTGTCCCGTAAAGACAACACACAAGCCTAAAATCGCAGTCAATTAAATAAATGTTTTTTATCAATTAGGTACAAATTCGGAAAGGTCTGTATGCTACTTGCTTTTCAGAGAAATATGTTATTTACTTAAAACAATTCTACAATTTTAGAATACATCTCACATGATTACATTCTTCAATCAATTACAGCATGTAAGTGACTTATTAGGTGTGCAAAGCGCTCATAATCCGAAGCCTTGTATCAGTCAGCAATCGATTGGAATCAGTAACTAAGTATGTGCATTGTAGTTACGAGCAAACATTAGAGATTTTTTGGAGTACCTAGATAATTAGATACATTTCTTTAAAACCATCCCAATTAAATGTCTAGCTGGATTCTCTTTTGACAAAGCAATCGACCATTGAAATTAAGACACTTTTCAAGGATTTTAACGTAGCTACTAAATATTATATCTGGTAGTAGGTGATATAGGTACTAGGTACGTCAAGAAATAAGAACTAACCACTCTCGTACCTACCTATATAGTTCTATAATCAATTAAAATGTGTAAATTCATCAATTGTTGTACCTGAATCGTCCGAGCCATCCATCAGCTATCATTGCACCCAGAACCGGGAAGAAGTATGCAAACATGGTGAACACGTGGTATATGACGGTCGCACCATTGTCGCTGTACCCCAACTTGTCTCTGAGGTAGAGCGAAAGAATCGCTGTAACAATTCATTGATTTTATAGTACACTAGACGACGCCCACGGCTTCGCACGCGGAAGAGTAGTTAAAAAATATATTGCATTTATCCCAAGGGAACCTATAATCAGGATACAATCTATCTCATGTCCTATTCCTGGATGCAAACTATTTGTGTGCCAAGTTTCAGCTTAATCCGTTTAACGGTTATAGCATGGAGGACTCACATTCACAGTAAACATTCACATATACAAACATTATTTTCGACCAAATTTGATTACCATAAAAATGTTTCTAGTGAGTTAATCTTAAAAGATAGACATATGCTGTCACGGACATTTTGTTAGATCATTCAAAGCGGAATAATTCTTCAATACATATTTTTTTGATATCTTGAACCGTTTTCGCAGCGCACGCAACGGAAACCCTCAAAGATGAATAATTTTCCCCGTTTTCTTCACATTTTCCATTATTTCTTCGCTCCTATTCATCATAGCGTGATGTTATATAGCCTATAAGTTTCCTCGATAATTGGACTATCTAACACTAAAAGAATTTTTCAAATCGGTCCAGTAGTTCCTGAGATTAGCGCGTTCAAACAAACAAACAAACAAACAAACAAACAAACTCTTCAGCTTTATAATATAAGTATAGATACATAGATATATAATGTTTTATTTTGGAAAACAGCAAGAAATGTAAATGTAGTTGGAATTAATTTATTAAAAAACCTAATTTTGACCTGAGGCAGGTTCATTTTCGAGTTCAGGTTTTGGAAAATTTTATGGCGTAAATAGTATTTGATTTCATTTAGGGAGAATACAGTTTATTGATTGAGTTACTATCCTTCGAGTTTGAGTAGTGAACCGAGGTATCTCTATAGGAAAGGTCTGCAAACGAACTCACACTCTTTTACATAGAAATGATAACATAGTAACGTCAATAAATAAATAGGTACCTACTATCAATTAAGGTAGAAGAATAGGTATTACGGTATGGTTACAAAAAGGCATAATTTATTTATTAGGCATATTAGGCATCCTACCTTCCTAAGAAGAAAAAATCGACCTCCAGTCGATGTAAAACTACTAGTTTGAATAGTCGTCTGATCGGTTTTAAATCTATAGACATGTAAATATTGTTACCCATAAACATCTAGCCACTCTTAAGATTTCTAACACGACAGATTTGTATTATTCTTAGATTTTGTTAATTATGCATAACTAGAAAAAACAAAACAACATCTAACGCCGTGACAATAGCCTTGATGTCACCAGTAATCTGTGAAAATAAGAAATAATAGATACTGTAAAAATCTATTTACGAGTATTATGTATCTACTAGACGACGTCCGCGGAAGAGCAGTAAAAAAATATTGGATTCATCCCAAGGGAACCTATAATCGGGATAAAATATATCCTATGTCCTATTCCTGGATGCAAACTATCTGTGTACCAAGTTTCAGCTTATCCATTCAACGGTTAGAGCGTGAAGGACTTACAAACATCCAAATATCTAAACATCTTTACAAACTTTCACTTTTAAAATATTCGTAGAAATTAAATAGTAGGAATACTAATTCCTAGGATTACGTTCTTACATTAGGTATTCGTAGGATACACACTAAATAGATTCAAATTAAAGGACACTTCTGAAACAGAGACAGCTGGTAAAGCCGCTACGTAGCTATACGATCGCAGACAGACACAATGAACAGAGTATCGACCCGACGTGCAACGTCCCAAATCCTCCCTAAACGATGCAGCGATGCCTTGAACATAGGGCTGAATTTCACTGGTAGTTCCATCATGTTGTTTGCAATTATCAACGCCCCTTACTGGGATTATACTATTATAACGATATATTTCACAATATATTACTTATATCAAATTTCCTTTTTTGTGTAACGAAAAAATATACTTATAAGTACCGGCCGAATTGAGAACCTCCTCCTTTTTTGAAGTCGGTTAAAAATAGCACCGAATTTGCAATGCCAACAACCTGTTTCGCTTTATATACATCTGTGTGACAAATCTAGGCCCTAACATAGCATCAAGAAAGTGGATATAATGCTTTATCAGATAGATGTTCAGATTCAAGAAAAATACAATAATGCTTAAGTAACATTATGTATTTTCTTACTACGTGTATGAATAGTACCTAATAAAGAAATCATATTTTACCTACTATAATTAATAAGCGTGGAACTTTAAAACATTCTGTTGTTTATTTAAAAAGTGCTTCCAATTAAAGAACCTAGTTATTATGAAGTATTAATGTTGCATGTTAAAAAGGTAACAGGCACGCAATCTTCTAAATGGGTATTACATAAGGTACTCGTTCTATCAAACTATTGTGGACGTTACTATGAAGATTGATATTCAATTCAAGCATAAAGTCAATTTATTTTCTGTGTAAATGAAGATAAAAGGTTCATAGTGGTTGACGAACTCTTCTTGTGGCATGTGGGGTGATTCACGTTCATACCTAACCAAGGATCTTTACTGATTCTTGTGTTTAGTTCGAGATTATAGTAAGAAAATAAAATAAAGATAAATGTATATTGAATTATTTTTAAGTAGGTATCCGCTGACAATTGGTTGACAATATCAAGATAAATATTACACAACCACTTCAGAATCAGAAGTGACAGATCAAACGATAATTTTTAACAAATAGGCAGGTCCTGGTAAGTCCGTATCCGACAAGTCAGACTAGAGTCACTATGCAAAACATTGGAGATAATAAAAACCGCATCGTTAAAGTGATGTCGTTGTTTTTGTTAGAAACGTTTTTTACATTGATAGCGGATTAAGGATAAATTGTGTAGATATTATGTCAAGGTGAATGGTAAAAACTGTCCATGTACATCTGTATCACTATTGGCATCCCAGATGCATTGAAGAAATTGGTTCCAGAGAGACTGTTGGTAAACCTGTGTAAGGGCGCGGAAAGACGATTCCTTTAATCCTTTAGCAAACTGAAAGCGAAGTAATTAATATCAACTTCTTTATAGGTTTGCTTAAACCATGTAGAAAAGCGAAAACTAACCGTTTTTCCTATTAAATAGTACGTAGCTACAAAACAAATTACATTGGTGCTATTTATAAAAACCTATTATACTTTAATGCACTTAACACGAGTATGCTAAGATTACGACACGTGTTTGTATAATTATTCTCAATAGATATTGCTTGCAGATAAATAATTAGAACCTAATCCTTAAAAACAATAGCCTACTCGAGATAGCATCTAGATTTTCTATTTGAGTGTGCGATTCGATCGTCTTGATAATGGGTAAGTATTATAGAGACAGATTTTCCGATATTTTACACTGATTTGATTGTTGCCAAGTAAAAAAGAAAACATCTTGGCATATAATGGAACGACTTTAGGTATTACGTCATCATTTTTTACGTCACGTCACATTAATTGAGTAAATTACGTTCGGTGAAAAGTGTTTTTGCACTTCTCTAGTTTATACCTATCTACTGTAATCTATTTGCGAGTTTTTTGATCTTCATAAGAAACGAAATAGGTAAGCACCAAAAAAGGATTTATGTAATTTACCCATTTCCTTAGCTACTGTTTCTTTTTCTTTGAGACGTGTAAAAAATATCTCACTAATTTCAGGACAGTTTTATTTTTTATCGTCTCATCGGGGTCATCCGGCCATGGTGAAAAAATATTATAAGCAAAAATGTGACGTTTCTCTCAAGGCACATAATAATAATTTGCCTATGGTGTAGACTCTACACTGTAGAGTTTGGCTAGATGAAGTTTTTGACGTTAGAGCTTGCAAAGTCTGGACGTGTAGCGTTAGAACATTGGCTCTACATAACATCTGATAACTTTTTAACAATGCGCCTCGTCTCAGCAACATTTTACGTGGAAATGTTTTAGTATGATGAGTTTACTCTGGAAAAGATGATAGCTTATATCTATGCTTCATAATAACAACATTAATAATTTCATAAAACAATTCCACGGGACCATGATTTTCGTAAATCAATGTTATTTTAAATGTATTTCGTATTCAATTTTTCATTATTTTCCATCCACTGCATCCTACATTTTTCAACTCAAACCACTAACCAAGTTAATAACGCCAAAGTATAGTTATTGAAGTAATAGAATTTAAAGTGATATGAAGAAAAATTATATAGATAGAACAATAGAGGACATCAAAAGTACAGCTAGGTGTAATAAGACAATGGCCAGTACGTATCCATTGTTCATATCATGCCTTTACATTACAAACTATGACGGTTGATATATCGCCATCATCTTTTATTATTATAGGGATGTCATTCATCCGCATTTCTTCGAAATCATCCTAGTATAAGGGGCTTCCGGGGAAAACCCAGACACTTCTTGTCTTGGCAATGGCGGTCAAATCAACAATCAGCAAATTGACGCTTGAACTTATCCTATGGATGTTAAGGGCAGCTCTACACCAGAGAGTGTCTGAAGGATATGGCAAAACTATACGGATTTCAGCTTTCAGCGGCCGAGAAAAAACATGTTTTTCCTTGGAATTTTTATACGGCGACGACTTTTTAGTGTAGACAGCCCTAATCGACATCCTAGTCACTTGATTTGATTAACTATTTGCCATTTGCTAACAATATTTGCAAGGATCATTGTTATTTAATGACAGGAGATAAAAAAGAAGCAGAACATTGCCCTTAGAACGGGAATTTACCAGCCTCAATAACTATTAGTTACATACCGCTAGTCTTTATCGTTATTGTTGTTTATTTCGATTGAACATCGTGAAATATTTCAAGCTTGGATCAAATTGGTTTAGTTAGTACTTAAGTCAGACGTTAATATTAGTGAAATTCCACTATAAAGAGAAATAATTGGAAGTGTATCAGAAGCTGGTAAATAGATAAAAAATTAAGTTATTGTTATTATACATACACTTAAGGCGTACTATAACTTTTTAATTTAAGTAAGTATAAGTAAAATAGGTACCTATACCTTTAAAACATATCCTCGATATTAGCGAAGACATTTGCTGTTTTCTACTTATTTTATATTTGTCACTAGCCGGAAAATGGATGGTATAAATGAATAAGGAGGAATATAATTAATTCTAATCAACTTACTGCGCATTCCATAGTACGAGAATCTTTCACAGAACTCATTTGTCACGATGAATCCTACCGCCTTCGGATACGGCAATTTCTGAAAAATAAGATAATAAATGAAAATCCGTTTGCAAAAAATTAAGAATTACAATCAGTAGAGACATTTACCGTAAACAACTTCACTTGTTCAAATTATTTTGAATAAATTCAGCTGAAATGTAAATGTCAAATAAATATTTATCTATTTAGTAAATAATAGATTCTAACGAGTACTTTTCTACAAACAAACGAACGGACACAATTTATTTAAAATAACTACAACTAAATTTACCATCAACTCGTGTTTAAAATCATGATTTTTAGGGTTTCGTATCGTAAAAACGGGACGGTCCCTATTAGGTACTAAGCCTACGTTGTTTTCTCCGTATTTTTTGCTCAATATTACTAACAACAGACGTGATTTTCGTTTATAAATGATCGATGGTACGGAACGAGTCCAACTCGCACTTGGCCTGTTTTTTATACTATAACTAGTTACGGAATAGAATATTATACGTCATCCATGTTATATGTATATGACAGGCATAATTCTTTATTTACTTTTTTCTGCAACATTCGAAAGACTATACATAGAATATTTTCCATCGTTTTTTTTATTCGGGCCGTGTTCCAATTATCATGTTACATTTGGGACATCCATCGAGACTACTTAACTCTCGGACCAGATTCCATCCTTAATAAGTAGGGTGCCAACTATGATATTACTTAAATCCAGTACATATAGAACAGCACAGTAGCTATTATTACGTTTTATTTTGTGTACCGAATAAAATGACGGATAAAAAAAAATTGAAATGTTAGTATCTCCAGTTGTCATAATGCGTACCTATTATTGTCTTTTACTGTACCTACTTTTTAAATATTATTATTCCTAGTAGAGTCTGCAATAATTTAGATGCTAACTCTATTTTTTTAATTTTCACTATACAATTCCTTACAACTTTGGATGTAATGAGAATTTACTAATGCTATAAAAACCTAATCTGGAAAGTATGCAATCAACCAAACTATCAGATAAAATATGTTGCAAAACAGTGTCTGCCCGGTCTTTTGGGTAGATAAATATTAGGTTTAAACATTAGGTTCTGTATATATATACAGCTTTTTTAACTGGCCTTTTTAAGCACACAGTTTTACGAAAATATTGTAACGGAAATCGCATATTTTCATGTTATTCACACTTTTCAAGTAATGTTCAAGTGACTTCATCACTTTAATATCACATAAGCTTGAATATTCCTCCCACAAACTGCTGTGAAAATTATCTTATAGTTTTTAAATATAAGACAATTTAAAAAGCGGGCTCTTTGTCAGATCGTAACAAGTCTAGCATGGTGTCCATTATTTCAATACGTGATGGTGTGGTGATAACCGACCGCAGCTAACAGAACCGGCTGAAACTGGATTTAGCGTTAGTGAAGCCGCCTTTAATTACACTAACAACTCACAACCCACAATCCGCGTGATAGACCACCGTGTTCGCTCACTGAATTAAAATTACAGACGTATGTTACTGAAGGAGTAATTGCTTATTAATTACTAGCATACCTATTACTTTTTGGTCACTATTGTATCCCAGTAAATAATGTCGCCACAGAAAAGGATTTCAAATTTAATATGGAATTTTAAGAGCTCATTTTTGTGTAGGTAAGCGTTGCAAATTGCAATTTTTTTTTTATTTATTCAGCCACTAAATACAATTACATATATTGGATATTGTACCTATGGTTGGTAGATAATATTTATGTGTTTTAACCGATGGATAATAACCACATTAGATAGGATATCTGCTTTCGAAGTCGCATTTGTGCAATACCTGTCGTAGAATAGATAACTACCTACCATAGATGTCGGTTCCAATTCTCTATTATCGACCTACATACCGATATGGTCGTTTACACTTTACGTAACTATACAAACATAAAAAGGATAACACTATATTATTGAGTTGTCGTGCATTGTGCAAGCTAAATTATGTGATGATCTACTAAGTGTTTTGCAAAGCTTTTTCTTGTTTTTATTGCGAAAATATTCAAAATTGGCAATAAGATCGATGCCCAAATTAAGTTTCTGCATAATTTAGTGTGGTTATAAAACTAATGGTTGTTAGTGTAACCAAATTACTTGCTAGAGTTGCTAGCTTAGACTTGGAATCTTAACCAAAAAGAATTAAAAATCGATCCACTGGGTGTCTGCTTTCTTTACTGTAATTAGTTAACCTATTTAATAATGGAAGCAATACTGTAACTAAGAAATCCTTTTTCCTTTAAGAGGTTTTGTTTAAATTAGAAATGAGCGAAATTACTCTGTAGTTATGTATTACGAAAGGGATCAGAATACAGACATCTGACTTTTGTAATTTAGGCTTAGATTTTTTTTTTTAATTCTTCAACACGTTTTTAGTAGGTAGGCACTAAATAAGTACTAGAAACAATTTAGTTGCACTTGTCTCGATGCCTTCACACAACGATAAGGAAAACGTCAGCGTACGATCAAGTAGTTTTATCATTGTCTACGAGAATAGGTCAAGGTAAGTTTAGCGACGAAAGATTTTGCTAAAGTAGAAGCTAGCTATTGACCAATGCAACTATACGCTGATAGCCAATCAACTTCATGCCCCAATAGAGATCGCTCCGAGGATTTATTTTAAATTATTTAATAAATTTCCACAACTTTACGGGTCCACAACGTAAGGTCTTAAACAAAACTAATAATTATTAGATTAAGTACTAGATAAAAATATTCTTAAGATGCAGTCGATATCAGTAAAAAGTAAAAGAAAGTAAAAATGTAAATGAGAATAGGTACTTAAAAAAATATTGTAGGTATTTGTTTTAATATTTACAAATAATTATGTAATATACTTGTCTTAGGCTCGTATTAATCTCACTTAATTCCCGTATCTCTAATGCATTGGTTAACAGAGTTAACAAATGAAAGGTTTTTCTCATTTATCTCAATTTCATTACCATTAGTGCCTACCTTCTATTTTTTGCAGACAATTCATTCCCTGCCTTGGAGGAAAATGAAGAATATCAGAAAAAATATGTACCAGCGAGTTAAGTACAGTAGTAAACAACGGAATTATCACCCAATAATTGTCATAAAATTAATTATGAAACGAGTACACGATTAGAAGATCCAAAGTGGCCAAGTAAAATATTAGCACAGGTGAACATTTCACAATATAATTATTTTACATTCATGCGCTATGATGGTAGATATTTACTCTCATGATTGGTCTTCACGCTTTTAATAATAGCAAGTGAATAACTCCTGACGCCACTCATATTCCTTATTTGAAACCATGTGCTTTTGAATAATAAAATGAGTTCGATGTAGAGTTAAAACAAATATATTATTAAGTCAATAATATTATTGAGTTGATACCTTTAATGAGGAATGTTATATTATGTACTTAAAAAAATACATCATAGGTTTATTTAAGAGAAAGGTACAAATTCCCATTTAATAGACTTGTATAAGATTTTTCAACTACACTCAGTAGTACTCAGACTCTTTTACAGAAGGTTTGATAAGATTATTGAATCTTCAAGAGGAATGGATAAAGGAGACACTATCATTTCAAGTAGGTGTGGTACTGGAGATACGAGTATATGTAACACTGCGCACAACAATGGTCGACCACTTAAACGAGCTATATAAAATACATACTAATATAAAGATTTTATTGTTAAGATCATTGACCTGGATATAAAGGACACGTTATTTATCTGTTGATTACCTTGGATTAAATGTATGATGAGGGTGACTAGTTGACACAATAATTTAATAGGAAAATAACACATGTTCTTATTAGCGTAGGGTTGCTTTTTGGGTTCCGTACAGGTCCCGATCTGTAGCGGCGCGCGCGGCGTGACGCGCATTGACATATCCAGGTTTTATTGAAAGTAATGGATAATAATATCAAGATTTCTAATAATTTTCTATGAGATAGAAACATTAACAACTATGCAAACAAGACAGCTATAGAACAATAACGTAATCGCGCTTGTTACAGATGTAAATTAAACGCGAATGAAGACCTTGTCGCAAGGCAATTTTTAAAATAGTTAAGCATAAAATTTTTACACCTTTAATTATGTTTTTATTAATGACGATGTTTGTAGGCTGGATTGGACACTTAATACGAATTGAGCTAGATCCAAGTGGTAATCAAGATCAAACAACTAGGTAGGTGCATTAAATTTCAGTATATTTTGTTTTCAATCGGTTGACCGCTATCAGGTTTTACTGTTATTACTTCTTATCTAAATAAAATACGTAAATTCTGAAGTCTGCGAAAAATCAAATTTCACATTTAACTGTTTTGGAGATGCCGGTTCTTAAGGAACTCGTACGGTAGGTATACCTAAAGTAGACACTTGTCTCATTGAAAACGAGTAACGAAAATATTCCGAATATGTTTTCCTGACAAATAGTAAATCAGAGGACCTTATGACGTCCATAACAACAAAACATTACGACTTTTCAGCCGAATGGTTGCTACGGAAATGGAATTATACTTTTATTGAGCTTATCTAGTAGACTGGATAAATCTGTCATGTTCTAATCCGAGCCAAGCACCAGTTAGCTCGGTAAAGAAGTGTATGACAATGCTAATCTGCCTTAAAGATTTCAAAAAGTATCTACTGTATAGCTGTTACCAAGTAACAGTTTTAGGTATACATAAATAAGAAACTAGATGACCGAACACTGGTCAGCAATATATTTTATCTCTAAGCTCGTAGTTTGATCCATTAGGTTTTCAAGACATTAGTTAATTTTACAACTATTACAGCGTTTCAATAAGTTTAACTTGTCTCCTGAAGTATGTCGACTACAGCTCTACCGAGTTTAATTGTGGTATTAAACCATACACAACCTCTCATAAATAGGTACGCCACAATCGAGTTACTTAGGAGGAGTGCATTGACAAACACACATAGTTGCTCTATTTTTTTTATAAATTGTATACATGTAATTGGTGAAATAAATATTTAATGTTAATTCGATTTCTAACTTAGCAAATAACCTACTTGTACATTATTAAATTCCTTAAACTATCTTCTCTTCTCTGTACAGTTAAGAGTGAGACCTGTACATTTTACTGAGAGCTAATTAAGGTTGAAAACTATTAAATTCGGTATCGAACCGGTCGGGCCAAGCCCAGTTAAAGCTGTATACCTCAACATTTAGGTTTCTCAGAGATACTGGCTCTCTTTTAATGCAGGTACTTATACGAAATGTATAATTTTTAATGCTAAGGATATCTACGCTACTTAACAATAAATTACGATAATTTATTCTTTAAAAGTATAAGGTTTGATGACCTGTACATGTACTCTTCATTAAATGGAATAATATACCTACTTGAAAACTAACGATGAAGTTACGTAGAATTCAAATTGTATTTTTCCATAAATATTTTAATTTTAAGGTCTGGGACATACTTGTTAGAGCAACGATTGGGAATATTTTATTCCTTGTAAATTTTAAAATCACAATTTTAATCATTTACGATTTGTATTTTCAAAAATTCTATTTCGCAATAATCCTTTACTTATTCAAAAAACAAAACATTCGTTAATTATTTAGATTTTATAAGCTTAAGTTTTATGCCTTCTTATTTATATATAGCCAGAATCTCGAAATAGACAGCAGTTGATTATTTATAATAATTTTATTAATTATGATGAAATAATTGGTGGTTATTCGTCAATCTAAAATATATAATAAGTTTCCTTAATGTATCATGTAGGCATTCATGAAGCATCTGCAATGAGTAAATGATTAGGTACCTATAATCGAAATTAATATGTAAAGTGACATCGCCGTCGCAGTAAGTCCGTGTCCGACCAGGCAGTAATTGCTGATCTGAGGCCGATTATGACGGCGCAATCAACTAACCACATCGCAATCTGAAATTATTAACTGTAATTACTGAAAAAAGTTGTTGCATAATGTCCTCCTTTCCGGAATAACTAGGTATTGTATGCCAAGGCATACAATTCAAGAATTTAATGAACTTTAAACGTCGTATAACATCTCTGTTTTATAGCGATGCAATAAAAAGGCGTTCTTGGTAACGATTGTCCGGGATAGGAAATTGTGTTAGAAATATTTATCGTGTTATATCGTGGCTATTATCCTGTATATTTTTGCACAGTTTTGCTACAGTTCATCGCATTACTCATACGTTATGATGCAATCGCGCACTCTCTTTCGTATCTCAAACATAAAGTTTTGGAGTGTTGCGTAATTTATGAATGTACTTAATAAGGCTTTGCTTTTATTTTTACGTTTTTTTTATGTAACGAGTAAAGCAAATGAGCTAACAGTGCCAGTAACCTCCTCTGTCATCCATATGATTTATATCTGCATCAATATTAATATATAGGCTACCCTACTCTACCTATGATTAGTTTAAAAAAAGTGAATAAATAATCTAAACTCTACAATATTAAACAATATACGTACTTATTAGATTTTATATAATTATTTGGAATTAGATCTTAAAAAAATACGAACATGATAATTCCTAGTCATTGTTTATTCATCGTATTAAAACATAATGGTACGGATTTTTATCAGTAATCTCCTTCAATAACCTGTAGCATTTAGACTTCCTTATAAGCTAAAATTCATACAAATAGGTTTAGCATTTTTAATTACACCACAGTAGGTATAATAGTACCGTAATAAGTAATACTAAATATAATATGCAAGTGCTTAGATCTAACATACAACATCAAATTATCTCATGTTTAAAGTATATTAATACTATGAACATTATTTAAGCCGGATAAAAAATATAACTCCACACAATAAATTGTGACTGAAAAACAGTTTCTGTTTATATATCTTTCAAACTCTGTTTTTTTTGTGTTTATGAGAAACGTAACAATAAATGAATTACATCTTGTACTCCAAATCTTTAATAAATGGAGTAATAGCAGTAATACCTATTACAACGTCCGTTTATCGACGTGGTCGGGCAGGAACTGCCGTCTACAAACTTACTAACACTATCTAGGTGAACGTGTGTACACCTCCTACCTCGTGCTACTCGTGAACGTGATATTCTTTACGCGATATGATTCAGTTTTGTTCGACTATTCATGTTAGTTTAATAAAACAAAACTGTGAATGAGTTGATCGTGCGGCGTCTCGTAAAGAGAGAGCTGTGTTCAAGAATTGTCACATTCACTTTCTGACAGAGCGCAAGCATGTTGTGTAATCTGTAATCATGGCATAGTCTAGCTTAGGTTTAGTGCTTAGTCCATAGTCATCTATAACTTATAGGCGGACATATATAATATAGTTATATCTTCTGTCCGTCTGTCACCAGTACCTCATGAACCATGATAGTTAATATTTTCACAGATGATGTATTTCTGTTGCCGCTACAACAGCAATTAGTAATAAAATAGAATAAAATTAATACTTAAAAAGGCTAACATATTATACCTATGAACTTGTTGTGCCGTTTTTGTAGTAAATGGTACGGAACCCTTCGTACACGACCAATTCGCAGATAGCCGGTTGTATATCTTACTGCACAAAAGGGTTGTTTTTCGCGCATATATATTATGTACCTATCTATTTATTTGGCAGGCCCTACAGCCCAAACGACTTGTTGTTTAACATTATAAGTAGGTAGGTATCTACTATAATTTTTTTACCAACCCAATCTCCAAAAACCTTTTTAGCAGTCGGGATTTTCGTTTTTCTATTCATTAATTAAATAAGAGGTATAAAACATAATGTTCTTTATTTAAATCTTGTGGTACCTTTGAAACAACAATAATAGTATTAGTAATAAAAGCGGCCAGCAAGAACTTGATGTATGAAGATGAAGTATCACTGTCTTCTTAACTGTCATTGTGTTTACTTCATTTTACAAAGACAAGTTATTCGTCAGCTGCCTCCTACGCACATTAACATACAAAGACATGAGGTGCCAATTGATGCGAAGATATAAGTAAATGTCAATGGCCAGAAATATTGTTAAGGGGAGTATCAAAAATAAAACGTAAGTTCGTATTATCACTAGGTACTATTAATAAATGAAGTTAGGTGCAGTCTATAACAATAACAATTATTATCAGTTACAAATAGAGCGTTTTTTTATCATTCATAGCAATTATAGTCGAACGGGAAGTGGACAAACATTACCAAGACTGAATTTTTATACCAAGTAGGTATAATACCTACTAATATGCTATTTAATTTTAATTGTAATATTTACTAAGATTTTGAACATTAATAGATAATTCAGTGCGTTTAAAATAAAATATTTATATAAACAAGTTAATTTTGTCGCTGAGCAGGCTTGCCAGGCAAACTTAAAAGAGAATATTATTTTAATTGATGTTAAAATGGGTACAAGGGTACACAGTTCGCCAATTCAAGCATTCTAATAAGGTTTCGTTGCATAACAAACATGCACAAACTTAACTATTCATGACCCACTTGTTTATAGGTAGTAGGTATAAATAAACATTTTGTTTTTTCATTGTTTTATAAAAAAAAAACTTCATTTTCGTTTTTTTAATGGGACTTTGGATTTTTTTTGCTTGGAGATTAGGTACTTACCTAGTAGTTCTTTATACATAAAAGAAACACTAAAATTATTATAAAATGTATAATTTGGAAAACGTACTTACAATATTAGATATAGTTAGGTAAGTAAGTTCGAAAATTCATTATGAAACCTTATTCTCTTAAAAAATATATCTTTTGAAGAAAGACAATTTCTTAGTTTTTTTTTATATTGCAATATTTAAGGTATTCAAAATAAAAACTGATCTTTTTAGATATTTAAACTTTAAATTCAAATTCAAGTCAATTATTTCGCCTTAGGAACTAATAGCTCACTTAACGAATTATGCAACTTGCCAGCGCTTTGCTTCGGTACACATACCTAAATACCTTCTTGAAAAAAAAAAATCTCATTTATTTCAAGCCGACATAAATTTCACGTTAGCTTCAGTTTTGGGAACGAAATTATTACCTATAGCTTAAGCTAAACTCACCTGTTTTTTTTAAATGCTTAGGGTTGGCACCTATTATATAAATCTACATATTTAAGGGAAAAAAAATATAAGATACCAAAGAATCTATGTAACGTTTTACTTTTAATGCAGCAACATAATGATAATGATACTGGTGCTGCCATGTAAACAGGACTTATTAATATCAGGCGTGCAAAACTGAAAACAGTTTCTATTAGCCAAAAAAATATTTTAATTTAAAGCAATTGTGGAAATTTTAGGTAAATTAAATGAGTCTTTGGTTACAGAAGCGATTCTGCGCGTAGTCTATAATTTCGCGAAGAAAAATTATAAATATAATAGATGCGTATGCAATATTAAAAAAAAAATTAAACATAGTGCTTACCTACATAATAAACTATTAAATTATTACCAATGTCACACAAGTAAAAGTCTATGAAAACTGACCTTGCTTTGATCGCAGTATTTAGTTAGAACGATATGCAACACAAAAATCTTTGTCACAGTAAACACATTGTATCAATATCATAATTATGATAATTATTATCATAATATTCTCCTCCTCCATATTACAGCACCTTTACGAATTGGGGGTAGATTAAAAAAAATGTTTGACTCGCATAAGTGTATCATTATACCTACATGAATAAATGATTTTGAATTTTGAACGATTAAATTATTTAACGAAGGAAATAAAATAGAAATATCGTAAAAGAATCTTTCGATAAGTAAGTCTTTCTTTCTCGTTAATTAATCTCAACTGTGCTTATTTATGTGACTGAATGAATAGTAAGTACTTATTTGTGCCTACGTACGTACCAATCTCTGCTCTTTAACAATCTTGCAACTTGTTCATTCAATACGCATCGCATGTTATTTTGCAATTAATGATACTTTGTAAGGAAACAACAGTCTAAATTATCTAAATAAATATTGTTAACTAAAACACGTGGTAGGATAAGGCATTACCATTCGCAGGCCTAAATGGATACATTAAGCCCCAAATAACGTAGAATACTTACGTTAATAGTAGCAATAAAAAGTATTTGCATATATGTCAGATAAAAAAGTATAGTTAGTTATTTAAACCGAACTTCCAAATTCTAAAGATAATTTCCAGAGGCAATCCCAAATAATGCTTAAATTAAATGTATGCAATTTTATTGATAAACGCAGTCGGTACACGGCAGAAAACAGTAATTATTATGAAGTTGCAAGTTGCATTTCTGTTCGCTTGTGCGTGATGTAATATAAGTAAGAAATAAAATAATACGGACCCCTGATTTATCTTCCATCGCGTGTATTGTTTAAAGATTACAGTGAGTCACTTTTCTTCTTCAGTTTTCTGATTTACTTTGGCGCGCTAATGCATAATTTCGGAATGTGGCGCAGGCGCAGAAAGAGCGCGCGAGCAGTCGGCGCGCGCTGTTAACTGACTGATCACTGAACCGACAGTCGACAATCGACAACACGACACTAATCTCGGTGTAGTAATGTTATGGCGCTGTCAATCGCAGGAGAGCGCCGTGCTACTATCTGCGGTACTTATTTTAATTTAATATCCCGGATGGTGACGGACTAAAGAGTCCATATCAGAAGGAATAACCTGTTAACGATTTTCCTGATAGCTCTTTTAGAAGTTAGTGAACTTTAACTTAAAGCCTAAAAGACAGTACAGAACTCTCCCTACTGGTGGGTTCGCAAAAAAATCTGCCTATCTGAATTTTTTCCTTTCGTGGTCGGATTTCCTTCTAGTACTTACCCCAATTTATAGACATTTTGTAATAATTACTGTAATTGTTAGTAGATAATATATAGTAAATTTATTTATTTAGGAGTATACCCTATTTAGGTACGGTAATAACTTTGATGTTTTTAATACAAAACTATTGAAGCAGAAAAATGTTCATCATTATACTTCAAGGTAGATAAAAACAAGAATAAGTAGGTAATGAAGAAAATGCTCGCCTTTGCTGTGACGACAACCTTGAAATGATAACGTCACAAGTTTTTACAATCGTTATCAGAAGGAGTTTTACTTTAAGGATGAAAGACATGCGATAGACACCTGTTACAAAAAATTAGAAGAGAAAATTATCTCCCCCATCTCATCGTACCGAAGGCTTTTAGAAGTCTCAGTGCTTTTAATGGTTCCGAAGAATTATCGGAAACCTTTATATTCTCTGTCTAAACGTCTTGGATCTATTTCAGAGGTCTGAGTACTAAAAAAATACAATTGGCATGAGTTTGTGAATACACACATTTTTAAATTTAATTTATTAAGGAATACACATTGTATACAATATTTATTACGCTGACAAAAAAGCTGAATAACATCTTTAAAAAAATGTTGGTCACCTAAAAATGTACTAAATGATTTTCTGTATTTTTCTCAAACACTATGTGTCGGCTAATAAATACAATATTTTAGTTCAGGAATCCGTTTAAGAAATAAGTTTTAAAGTGTAAACATTCTTAATAGTTGAGCATCTCAGGGTGGCTACACCGATGGGTTTGAAAGCGTGAAAATTTCACAACACTAGTACTTACGTATAATCAATTTTAAAGAAAACTAACTAGGAATAAAGACAGTCATCCGTAACGGATTAACAAGTAATTAAGTAATTTGACATGGCGCATAAAATAGAGATATTATTATAATGTAGAGTAGGGAAATACTAAGCTTTGAAATACGAACTTTTGTTAGAGCCTAAGATAGCTGACTGATGAATTTAAAAATTTGATAAAATTCAAAAATTCACAACAGTATTATAATAATTAAATAAATAATTTAAAGGAAAACTATCAATGAATATTTAAAAAACTTTGAGGGAATCCCAGTTCTTTGGTCTCTGGGCTTATTCTTAGTATTGAGTCCACGTTCACAAATTGACGTAATTATGTAGGTACCTACATATAATTATTTATTAGTTAATGTGGTTGATATGTAATATTCTTAGTATTAATTATTTTATTAAACTTAATGTTCTTCGTCACTTTTTAAAATTATTATCTCTTTGTTTTTGTTACACGCCAAATGGTACCTACTTATACTCTTTTAAACCTATTCCATAATTATTGTATCTGTTCATAAAACCGATGATATAATAGGTATCGTCTATACGAGACTTTGGGAACTTTTTTCTAATTATGTAATTTATTTTTTCATATTTTTTTAATGTTATTTATATTGTAAGTTTTGACATTCCTTAAGTGAACTATTATTAGTTCCTAAAACGAAATAAATGATTTGAATTAATACAACCATTGCTTAATCCTAGGCGCGTACTCGGCAGCAAAACGAACATAACTGACGTTGTACGGGAGCCCGGATACATAGGCAGCAACGAACTACTGGCTGCGGCAGTCATTCCAACGCGTCTATTGCACGGCAGCCATTGTTTGCGCGGAGAAAGAGCGAGTGTTATCAAATGTATATGGCTACTATCAGTCTGCGCCCTCTGCGTGCACTGGCTCCCATACAACGTCATATATCATGTTCGTCTGGCTGCCGCAGCTTGGCCCAGCCTGGCATCAACGCAAAGTCATAATGTTACAAGGATTGCTGTTGCCGAAGCTCGAAATCACAGGCACAAACGAGGATCCAGAGAAGTGACTTGTAGGAAACCAGCTTAGTTTGAGTGAAGCCGGGGCGAACTAAAATATTAAGTTAGGATGGTCTCTACATTTCGCGTAGGTATAGTACCTACCTAAAGGAGGCTGAGTAAAGAAATAAAAGTAAATCCTCAAAATTTGAAATGCTAAGATAGGTCTCCTGATTAGTTTATGTCAACTAAAGATAGATAAAACAAGTGATATCATTATCATCTATTCATTTGTTTCAAACGGTTACTAGTTGATATTCATTGCAATATTCATATCGTTTATTAGTTATTGCATTGCTTGGTGCAAATGTGCAGGCGCGTTAACAAACACTGTCGATAAAAATCAGCAATCATTTATATGTGGTCGTTGGTAAGTGATCGCTGATCAAAATAATTGAATGATGTCCTACTAAAGTACGCATTAATACACGCACGTTCCAAGTAAATATTTTAGAATTTTTATTGTCATTGATTTTAGATTATGACGTAGGAAAATAAGCAGACACTACACAAAAAGTGACCATCACAGTATGTTAAACTTCCAAGCAGAACTACTCGTATCAATGCTGATTTTGAATTAACATAAAATAATCAAGTGATAATTATCTGTCTCTGAAATATTGCAACCATTTAATTATGAAATATTAACCACATGTATTTTGCATAACATATTGATCTGTGGTAATTTGCCATCGATGTATTGGATTGCTGAGAGTAATGACGTCAAAGGACTGATGAATACACCATACAGCGTCAGTTAATCTCTATATTGTGGTCACTAGGTAGGTTTGAATATCGTCAGTGTCAATACGTATACAATGACATCAATGTTACTCGTAGAACTGTCATTAGAAATAATTTACGGGTTAAATTATTACTATACAGATTCCCAATAACATCACTTTACAACAGGTAGGTATTTCCACCTTCTCAAACACTAAATAATTTGTATATTGTAATAAAACAGTTTATTGTGTAAATTAATTTGTACTAACCTTTTTGCGATTATCCAAGAGACTGCTATCATGTAAATCTTCATCCTGGTCCATTGCTTATAGAAAATAAACTTTATGCAACCTATGAAGACGACAAGAAGTCACTGTTTCACGTTACGTAAAGTGTGACAGAATAATTTAATAACGTAGTGTGCAGTTGATACTGAATGCAGGATCTAATCTCGAAATACTCACGTATTACGAGTACATCTGCGTGTATATCAAACTGCATAGGCACTAGCAAGACTTCAGTGCAAAAGTACATAAAATCTGCGTCATCTGAACTAGGTAATACACGCTTAAACATTACGTGCAACGACGCAAATAGTCAAGTAGGTATCTATTCATATAAATTATACTTCCACAATAACAATAGATGGTAGGTACGCTTCATCTGTGTCTGTAATAAATTCAATAACTATGTAAACCTTCTTTTTTAAATGTCATATTATTGTGCATGCAATATGGCATGTCCAACCCAATATGCTACAAACTGTTCTTTCCTTAAAATACATAAGTACTACCTACATATAATTACTTAGTACTCGGTGGACAACACCTACATTCCATCCAATACTCTAATCCAGTGTTCGTCAAGTGTGTGCCGTGATCGTTATTTGGTGTGCCTCAGATAAATGAAGCCCTGTCAACGATTAGGTACCTACCTTCTACTCCAAATTTTGACCGTCTATGCTCGATTAAACAAGCTCATGCTTCACATTAAATACCTTTTATGCAATTTAAAGTTTGGCTTTGTAGATTAATAATAAATATTTCATTGATTAATAATAAATTCAATTTATTTTACTGATGAACTAGTTTTTAATTTGGGGTGTACTACAAAAAATTTTGTTATCATAGATGTACCTTGAACATAAAAAAATTGCGGAACACTGCTCTAGTCGACCATTTTTTGTCTCCTATAAGTATTATATTTCTTGACACTATTACAAACTGCATTATTAAAAGATTTAAAGTACATAGTGGTTGCTACATGCTACATAACTCTATAATTACGACAAGAGTTTATTCCCCTTACATGGGCCGTTAATAATTCATTCATTAAAATCATCTCAATTTAATGATTCACCAAATTGACTAACTCTTTCTTGGTATAAGTGCCGAATTAAAGTCAAGACTTGACTTTATTAAACACTTCAATCACGGTTAATTTTTGTATAGTTAATATAATCACGCAATGGCATAGGTAATCATTATGAGTTTACCATGTCAATTGTATACCTATTATAGATAAGATTTAATGTAATATATGAATACCTACATAGAATACGTGTAATAGATTCATGTATAATGACAACACTAAGGACTTAAGTTGTAAATCAATTATTATTTTATAAATAAATCTTACAGCTGAGTAAAATGCAGTATTGATGAAGGTAGTAGTAAAGTATCTTTATGTAATATCATCATCAACCCATAACTATTTCACTTCAAGGGTCGGGTCTTTTACAATGTAAGGGGCACTGGCCATAGACCACTACGCGGATTAGCAAACTTCATACAGTTTTGAAAACTTTATGGAGAATTCTCAGGAGTGCAGGTTTCTTCACCATGTTTTCACCGATGCAAGTGATAATTAGTTTGCAATGCGGACATAACTTTTGAAAATTAGAGGTACGTGTCTGATTTGAACTTAGGAACCCTTGTTCAAGAGACCAATGTATAAGTTACCAAGCTAATAATAGTAATAACTTTTTAATTTTTTCTTTCGCCATCTTCTCCGCGTCCAAGCACCCTTACGAATCTCGGTAGCTTAAAAATTTGGCATGCAATAATAAATATGTGATTTTGAATTTCAATTAATGATTTGGCTACAAAATGTCATAACTGTATATTACTTACTAGGTATACAGCTGTTTATAATACTGTTTTAGTGACGTGATAAAGCCTAACTTTACTGGTATAGATGCGTTTGGCAATAAATACATAACTAATAATAATAATAACATATTCGTTACAATGATAATTCCTAATCTAACACTTATAACATTGATGACTTGAACGAGAGCATCTAATACTTAGATAAAGTTGACACCTTTATCTTGCCACCATTTTAACTATAATCTGAACATCAATGGCCTTAGTGATAAAATAATAAAATGTTAGAAGCCTCTCCAATAAGTAGGTGGACGACGAAATATAAATACATTAAACATATTACTGGTAATATATTTTTTATGTAAAGTCCCTGGGCAGTCACCAACCTCTTGGTTAAATCAGTCACCAACAAACAATACTATGAATATACTGAAAGTCGCTCACTCATTCTTATATTTAGGAAATTGTTCAACTACCTGACTAGGCCACTAATTTTAAGACCATAACGTCTCTATGAAAATTAAAACAAACAATAAAATGCCAGAAATCTTTTTATTTTTGTTTTCAATCTGTAACATACACTTAAAGTTCCTCACACCCAACATCAGCGGAGAGAGTAGCTTCTTGGTAACTAAGGTCGAATCCCTCTCTATAGTTTTCTATATTTGTCAAATCCAAACTCAAATATTGTGATATGTATCCGTATGATTGAAAACAGAATAAATAAATGTTAGAAGACATTTTGTGACAGCACATTATTCTCACCGCTGCGCCTAGGACATTACCAAAAGCGTGAGCCCAAAAAACTCCAAGTAAATGTATGAGAGGTCTTTTTTTTATTTTGAACAGTTTTTCTATTTTGTTTTGCATCTGCATCGTTAAACCTTTTATTATAGACTCGTTTAAGTGCAGTAATAACAGCAAGCTTTTCTTGGTGCTGCAGGAATTAGTTTAGTAGGGTACGTCTGAGTAAACACAGTCTTCTTTGTAAAGGGGTTGAGGGGTTCTTTAATGGCAGTGTGCTTCACCTCCATATTAATCCTTGCAAACTTATCTCCCTTTTCCTCCTCCTTGCGGATTAGTATAAAATATGGCCGGAAATCGTTCGAATACATTGTCACAGAATTATTTTTGTTTTTTATTTAATATAAAAATTCCTTTTTGTGAGTTCGACATCACAATGACGTTTTGTTGGCATGTGTGACGTGTTGACTAACTTTTTATACTTCTTAAAATCATTTAAAACTGCATGCTTTGTATATACTGCACGTTTTTCTTGGTAGAATAGTAAAAGTGAGAACTCTATTTATTATAGATATTACGTATTGTGGTGGGTATTGTATTTTGTATCACAATTTAATGTGTACGTTCATGAAGTTCAATAAATAAATTTTACTGTCTTGATTAAAACCGAAAATAAAGCAGGAATCTCATAACACATTGTCTACGTGTTTATTCTACATTTGGCGCAAACGCGAGCACTAGTTGTTGTTGTATGAAAAATGTCTTTTAATTGGTCCATTAGTTCTCTAAAATGGCCCTTATTCTTCAAAAATTTACTGTCTTTCAGTTGTGCTATTATTTCTTGTATTTGTGGTGCTAAAGTTGTGGTCATTACGTGATTGTGTCGACGTTGATTGGTCTGTGGTACCACCTCCTTTTTTTTGGACAACTTGAGACAGGCCTGTAGATTTAATTTATAAAAATTCTTTCAGTTATGTTCACAGATACTTTCCCACACAAAGTCTCCCTTTATATACATATCTGTTTTGTACGGATGGATTTGCAATATACTTAATAACGAATTAGGAAAATGTAATGAATCAATTAATATGGGGATGTAATATTAATCATACGAAACAAGAATTTTCTTTTTGGCACAGGAATTTTCACGAATTTTTCTGATATAATATCATGTGATCCACACGTATTGCACTGAAAGAATTTAAATGGCATGAATAGAAAATGTTACAATACCTAATTTGTAATCATCAGTAAGGTAATAAATAATACAGATCCTAGTGAAAGGTACAAAATTAATTCATGTTTAAATAATACACATACGATGTACTATGTAAAACGCTGTTTAAATATGTTTACAGTGTTTTTAAATACAGTATTGAATTGTTTTAATCTATTCCCAATGGAATTACTGGCTTCGTTCTTTATCCATTTTTGATATAATGATGCGCGGGAGGGATCCTATGGAAGGAAAGTGTAATTTAAAGTTATTCCGTATTTATTTTTGGATAGGTACCTACTATGAACA
The DNA here is from genome assembly GCA_001278395.1 of Lerema accius. Lineage (NCBI taxonomy): Eukaryota > Metazoa > Arthropoda > Insecta > Lepidoptera > Hesperiidae > Lerema > Lerema accius. The sequence goes on along the minus strand of LGAG01000450.1, from coordinate 408,253 downwards.
AAATAGAGTTAGATATTTTAGGAAATTTTGGAGATGAGAACAATTTTTTATTTATAGCTTGTTTGTCTGTCTCTTTATCACGCGGAAATAACGAAACAGTATAATTGGCATGATACGTGGCAAGTTTGAACTCATATTTTTTTTATATTATCACTGGTCTTTCCATCAGAAGTTTTTATACCAAAAAACGATTTTGCCTTCATAGAATAACAGTTAATATGCAACTGCAAAAAGTTTCCCTAATTAGGGCTTTTCATATAACAACAAACATGATAGAATGTTAGAGAAGTCTCGTACACTTTTGATAGAGTGGACATATTTTAATAAAATAAAGCCTAATAACACCCTGAATTAAGGATTATGATTGTATTTCATCTATTATTCTGCCACATTAGTCGTTTTAACGTGATGCTCTTTCAAACACGTAGCCAAACAGACCCCGCTCCCAATCCCAACTGTCATTTTATTTGAGTATATGTATATATAGATAGATCGATAATAAAGAATTAGAAACATGTAATGAACCAATTAGTATGGGGATGTAACATTAATCATACGAAACAGGAATTTTCACGAATTTTTCTGATATAATATATCATGTGCTCTACACGTATTGCACTGAAATAATTTTGAATTGCTTGAATTGTAAATGTTTCAATACCTGATTTGTAATCATTAATAAGGTAATAAATAATATCTACAGGTCCTAATGAAAGGGTAAAAATTAGATTCATGTTTAAATAATACACATACGATGCACTATGTAAAACGCTTTACAAGGTCTTTAATTTTGGTACTGAATTGTTTTATTTTAGTCACAGTAGAATTAATGGCTTCGATCTTTAACAATTTTTGATATAATTCGCAGACGAGGTCCTATGGAAGGAAAGTTTAATTAAATTAAACTTATTCCGTATTTATTTTGTGTTAATTTATGGATAGGTACCTACTAATAATGAAATAGATATGAAAATATGTAACAATATTAAGTAGATATTTTAGGAAATTTCGAAGATGAAAATATTTTTTTATTTATAGCTTGTTTGTCTGTCTTTTCATGACGCGGAAATAACGAAACTGTATCTGTATTTACATGGTACGTGGCAAGTTTAAAACTTATATTTTTTAATATTATCACTGGTCTATCCTTCAGATGTTTTTATATCGGAAAATGATTATGCCTTCATGCAATAACAGTTGATATATGGGGTTTTAGAGACACATAGTAGACGGTTATTAGCGTATTGTATAATGGTAGATTAAAGTTTGCAGATTAGGCTAGGGTTACTTTTATAATACTCGTTTATAGTGAAAATAAAGAAACTGTAAGTACTTAAAAAGTAACTGTACCTAAGTATATTTATATATTATGTCGTTTTTACTGCATAATAGTATGTCCCTACGTGTTACTGAAAAATTTTAGTTTTTCATAATTTCAGCATACTTAATTAGTTAAAGTATTGGTTGACGTAGTTTAAGATAAAATGATTCATTAGGTAAATAACATTATGCCTTAAAATATACTTACAGCATTTGCAAAATACCCGAAAAGAATAACTACGGCAAACGTGTACAAGCCAAATAATTTCATAGCTGTTTTAGAATTTCGACAATTTAAATGTGCCAGTTTTCCTTTAAATTAAATTCAGTGTAACGAATTGGAGTCCAGTTATACTGCAATAAAATACATAAAAATAGCAAGTAATATATTTTTTAATAAACTTTATCGTTCTAGATTGTGGTGGTAATAAAATTGTGCTTACTTTAAACATTATATTACGTAACGCTTTTAAAAAGCTAGCCCCTGCCGACGTTAATAGCTTTGTAAATAAAAAAATAATAGGTACGGGTAGTATTTTCTACCTACACACCTACAATCTATCCGTGACTTATTTCCCTTTCGATCCATTGTTACCATTCTACCAACTAAAATACAATATACCTACCTTCAATCGATCACACACAGATAAATAGCAAAAAATAATGTCAAAACTACGAACTACTTAGATCACAATATAGAGTTTAAGTTAGTTACTTACTTAGTTGAACTCTATAGAGTGAACTCTATATTGTAATTGGATGGCAAAATATCAATGTTAATCTAACATTAGATAGGAACCTAGGAAAGTATGATGTTATTTTACCCCACAACTATATTTACAGTTAGCAGAGAAGGTAAATATTTCTAGCCTGTAATTTTCATGTGACTTGGAAGCACATTTCTTTAGAAGCAAAGTGACCTACTAAGTAATACTGCAGACAAATTAAAGGCACTCATTGGTCTATCATTAAACAGTAGTATTAGAGAGGTTTGCAATGAAAATATTATAACCTATTATTTATGAAAATAATCAATTCAAGACTGGATGTAATAAAAATAAATTTAAACAGATTACATAATTATAGATAACGGTATATTACGTTGGTACTTAACTAGTAGGTAAGGTTTTCTATGAATATTAAAGAAAATTATATTAAATTAATAGGCAAAAGTAAGTAACCTTTACTTTCATGTGTTACTTATTGATGTTTACTATGATTTTATAAAAGCAAACATTATTAGAGTCTTCAGTTTCTGCATGCGGTGTTTTAAAGTTGCGAACATAAAAGTTCAGTAAATTAAGTTAAATAAAAATGGTATTCTTTACGGACGGAAAAGATTTAGAGTAAGTAAACGTCTAGAATAATCTTACATTATTAAAAATGTAATAAGTTGGGACTACTATTTGGGGTCTTGGGTGTGTGATAGGTTATTTTTGTGCCAAAATATATAAAACTATGTAAGGTAAGGTGGGGTAAGACTAACACACGGAGCAAGACTAACAATGTCTTTTATCTCGATATGCACTTGAAGAAACAACATGTGTGTGTTTTAGCCGAGAACATTTACGTTTGTTCTATCTTACAGACTGGAAGAATTTCGTATTTAAGCTATATATATATTCGAGATAATAGACAGTGTTAGTCTTGCCCCGTGTGTTAGTCTTACCCCGCCTTACCTTATATCACTCTCTGATTTATAGTCAATCGAAATGTTATTAATTTCTTTCGAATCGAGTTAGTGTATGCCCCAAATAATCTTGGTGTTATTGTCTCTTCAGGGGAATAAAAAGGACCAATGACATAAAATATATGAAGGTTTTGCGCTATTCGCTTCGAGTACTAACAGCATGGCCAGAAAAGGAAGTAGAAGGAAATGAATCGAAGTACCACGTGTACAAAAAAATGTACACATTTTTTATAGAGATCGTTTGTCTCTTGCCCGGCATTTTGTTCCTGAAGATGAATTTTGCCGTACTCACATTCTTCGAACTGGGACATACTTACATAACTGTTCTTATGAATATAGTTGCCGTAGTAAGTAAATAGCACATATCTATATCTATTTTATGTAAAACTAGCTGTTGCCCGCAGCTTTGCTTGTGGAAATTATAACCAAGTCGAGTAAAAAAAGATCCTTTTCTCGAAGCATTTCACGGGCCGTTTTCGCTACTCTATAGTTTCGTTTGGAATGAAACTTAAAACCTGAGTTCTTAGCAACCAAGCAGGCATTGCGTAAACACGATATAATAATATTTCTTATTTCATTTAATTTGAACCTATAGCTTAAGAATTATTACAAGTCAAAGTTTCTTAATTCTGTCACTCACTATAACCATCATCAAAAGTTAAAGAACTTCAAGGAGACATACATACCTTCACACTTAGAATACAATTAGTGTGGAAGGAAGAAAACTGTCCAACTGAAAAATTAAAAAGTCAAATTGAAATTGGTCCAACCCCTAGGAGTGGCAAACCCACGTACTTACCTACGCTTTTTATATATGTAAATAATTTTGATAAATTAAAACAAAAAGATAATACAAATATAATTTTAAAATTAAAGCCAATAAGAAAACCGTCGTCGAAAAATATACCTACATTATTTCAACAAAAAAAAGTAAAAAAGATAAAAGCTTGTATTTGTGTTAAAATCTAAGAATTAATATAAAAATATGTTAAAAATATACAAAAGTGTACAAAATCTAAATTTTATAAACCAAAAAGGAGGTTTGCCAAACCACTAGTCTTGACCTGGTGGGACTTGAACCCACATCTTAGGCCACAGGTATCATTTATAAATGTGTTAAATATTTTGTACACTTGTTACCGAAATCGACGTTAAAATTGTTTGTGGCGCAAAATAATTTCATAATAGTGTTACTACTTACTAGGTGTTCAACAAAGGCATCGCGAGGCAATACGGTCGTAGGGAGGGTTGGGGGCGCGTAGGGTGGCAGTCGGCGAGGGGAACAGTGTGAATAAGTAAATTTGTCACTAGATAGGTAACTGTACAAGGTTACTTTTTTTTAAAACACAAAATTTTAATTATAGATTTGTATGCAGCGATCACTTAGGTTGTTTTGCTTCGAAGTAATTAGGATTAAAAGTACATTTTATATTGCTCTACTACTGCGGAGCATGCGGCAGGGGTGGCTCGCCTCCCCCACCCTCCCGGCTACGTTGGTGACGCTGATACTACTTAGTATTAGTATGTTAGTTCATTTATTAGGAGTTGTAACAATAGATTATAATAATACCTAAAGAAAAAAATGGCTATATACAAAAATAAAGGCGAGGATAATACTGAAACATTCTCAACATATTCTTTAGTGTTTTTAGTATGTGTAGCAAAATGACATAGGTAAATAATAATGTTTGTGGATATATATATAATTATGTATGTATACCAAAACAATTGTTATGTAACTACTAGTGGACCCGCCCTCGTTGCGCTTCGGAAAATGTATGCCGAAACGAAAGTTACAAAGTAACCTTAGTTGCTCCTTATTACATCAGCTATCTGCCCATGAAAGTCCCGTCAAAATCGGTCCAGCTGTTCCAGAGATTAACCAAAACAAACAGACAGACAAATATAAAAAAAAATTATATTTTGTTATTATGTTCAATGTATACATATATATTATTAAGTATACATTTACTAAAAAGCGGCTACTTTAATATTACAAATAGACACTTTAATTTTATTTATTGTATTGTACAGATAGCCAATTTAAATTTCATTTTAATTCAACTAAAACCTCAGTGGGCAAGTGCAACCTGCCTTTTATTTATTATTTGGTATAATGTTTCAACGTTAACTAAATTTTTTATCAATTTATATTTTCAGTGCAGATTGGTGTTGATATTTAAAAAAAAATATTCGGATACCGTCGGATATTTCGTAAAAGTTATACACTTATTCAATTACAAAGATAAATCCGATTACGCTATGGAGGTAAATATTGTAATACCAGACGACGCCCTTCGCACGAATAAGAATGGTTCTATTATTAATTCTATTATTCAATCAATACTTTGTCCTATTCCTAGATGCAAACTATCTTTGTGCTAAGTTTCAGCTCAATCCGTTCAACAGTTAGAGACAATTGTTCCTATCCTACGTACCTTTCTATCGATCAATTAAACTTAATTAAGTCTCCAGTAAGGAATTATAGGCTTGTAATTGATGGTGTTTTGTTTCTTTGTTTACAGATGCATTTATTCGTCCACAAAATGTCTCACTTCTTCACATTGTTCTCAAATATTCAAATGATTTTAGCAATAGTGTTGTTTAATTGTACGCCGCTATGCAGCAACATAATAGGGGGGGTATACCGGAATTATGGCTCACAAAACGTCACATTCGAGCATGCAGTGTACTATGCCCTTCCCTTTGATTATCAACACAACTTCAATGGATATATCGTAGTTTTCTGCTTCAATTGGTACATTTCCTACATTTGCACCTCATGTATATGTATATTCGATCTCTTAATGTCATTAATGGTGTTTCACGTGTGGGGACATTTGAAGATTCTAATCTATAACTTGGAACATTTTCCTAAACCTCGCCTTGAAAAGGGTACCGATAAATATTTCATTGTATCGGATCAAGAAATGGAAAAATATCGTCAATTACTGCGAGAAAATATTAACCATCATTGCTTAATACAGAAGTAAGTATACCTACTATACTTATTAGGTACCTTCTATAAATACATATTATTATAATAAAATACCTACAATTGTTTACAACCTAATTCATACTCTATACCACATATTCGTATAATTGTCATCTATTATTACCCTTAAATTATTTGCGTTTCATACTTTAAGAGCATGATTTTTAATAGATGGGTTTTTATTTTTTGATCTTAGTTAGGTATATTACTTACCAAAACTGATTTTTGCAGCTTTGTCAGAAAAATGTCGGACACATTTGGACCAATATTGTTTATTTACTTTCTGTTCCAACAAGCTTCTGGTTGTCTCATATTACTGGAATGTTCACAAATGGTAAGAACCCCACTACAAAATATTCCTTTGCTTCGTATATTTTACATAATAAATAATAAAATAACCCCTTTGCATAGACCCCTTTGGTTTCTTACTTTCACTTTTGTCGAATCAATTGGGATTGCACATTGCGCCTAATTTGCCACGCTCTAGTCAGACTCTCTTTGCTATATTTAGTTGAATATCCTTGTCACATTTGGTTTCAGGATACACCTTCACTGGTGCGATATAGTCCTATGGCTTTGATATTTTTCCAGCAAGTTGTTCAAATATCCGTAGTTTTTGAACTTTTGGGATCATTGGTATGTGTCGTACATCACGAGTCAAAAATAAATAGTAGGACTAGTATGTTTGTGTGTTGTATCTATTAAGTATGTTTGACGACGAACCACCTACATAGTGATTAGATACTTTATTATATTTATTCTTTCATTGTAGAGTGAGGCTCTATCACACGCGGTGTATAATGTGCCTTGGGAATACATGGACAAGTCAAATATACAAATTCTCTACGTATTTCTCCAGCAATCTCAGAAATCTATGAACCTTAAAGCCATGGGTATGGTAACTCTTGGTGTTCAAACTATGACAATGGTAACTTTATTTTATCTTCTTATATTGTTTATGGCAAAAAATATTACCTATTCTAGGTAAATAGTTATAAGAATGATCATTTAAAAATGAGAATGTATTTTCTTTTACAGGTTATCAAAACGTCATTGTCGTATTTCGTCATGCTACGCACATTAGCAGGTTCCGAACATAAGTCCAATACATAAGAGTTATCGAGAATCTCATTCGATAATAAAATGGACAGTGAGAAACGTTAGGTACGGTACCTTAATGTACTGGAGTTTAAATATTAAATATAATTTTATATTTATTTCACTCTTAACTAAATATTTGATAACGACATAAGGTAAGGTAGGGTAAGACTAACACACGAGGCAAGACTAACACTGTCTATTATCTCGATATGCACTTGAAGAAACGACATGTGTGTGTTTTAGCCGAGAACATTTACGTTTGTTCTATCTTACAGACTGGAAGAATTTCGTATTTAAGCTATACGTATCGAGATAATAGACAGTGTTAGTCTTGCCCCGTGTGTTAGTCTTACCCCACCTTACCTTATACATATTTCACGTTATTAGTAGTTTAGAACCCAACACTATCGATGTTAAAAAAGACGCAATTAACGAATCCGTTGCATAAGGGTCAAAATCAAATAAAAGGGTAAAAAATAGCTGAATAACTATTAAGTAGGTGGCATGAACACTAATAAAGATGCTTTATTGGTGATCAAAGCATGTAAACGAAAGTTATTTAATGTCTAGAAATTCTTCTAACTCATCAACTCTTGACAACACAATTGATCTTTGAATCCATTTGCACACTTATTAATGACTAGTGGACCCGCCCTCGCTTCGCTTCGGGAAACCTATGCCGAAACGAAAGTAAAAAAAAGTAGCTTTCTACTTAAAAGTAGCCTAAGTTACTTCTTGATATATTAGCTGTCTGCCAGTGAAAGTCCCGTCAAGATCGGTCCAGCCGTTTCAGAGATTAGCCGGATCGAACAGACAGACAGACAGACAGACAACATTTTTTTTAAATGTCATTTCGGTATATGTATCGTGTATATCGTGTATACGTATGCATTTAGTAAAAAGCGGTTATTTTAATATAACAAACAGACACTTCAATTTTATTTAGTAGTATAGATAGTATAGATACCTATAGATAGTATAGATATAGATGATGATTGATCGATTAATTTTTTTTTGCATTTTTTTGTATTTTAGATCCTCAATTTTAATTCAAAGCTAGCTACCCGCCCGCGCTTCACTTTAGTAAAAATATAGCATTGTGCACTTACTTACTCGTATAAAGTTTAGGTATTTTTGGTTCAAAGTTTCTTCCCTGTTTTGTACCCTTTGTAGAGCGAAATTGAAAAATCTGTGAAATTATATTACCATACCTTCTAAACAGTATGTTGAGGAAGATATATTCTTAAAACCACGTTGATATCAGTCATGAGTCGCCCGTGAACGATCTTTGAAAAACTCAAATTTAGTACATTCTTTTCACTTTTTTTTATTTTCTTGATCAAATATCGAAAAACTGGGAGACACGTATTCAATTAATTTAAGTAAGGAATATTTGTTATAAATTTGAAACCAATCGGTTGATATTTAAAAAAAAATCCATACAAACTTTCGTTGCTATTTCCAGGAAAACTATAATATTTTCCGGAAAAAAATATAGCCTAGTTTAAGCCCAGACATAACAGCTATAGAATAAAAAAAGTTTTATTCAAATCCGTTCGGTAGTTTCGGAGATTAGCGTGTACAAACAGACAAACAGACAAACAGACAGACAAACAGACATACAAAAATTTAAAAAATTGTAGATTCGTACTCAGTTACTGTTTTTGAGTCACTCTAGATTAGTTTTTGGTAAATATACTCAATGTACAGACAAATTTATTTTACTGTTTTATTATAGTATAGATTAAAGGCCAACTGTTTTAAACTTTTTATTAGGTTAAAACCTTACAGGTATATACGATTTTAAACTACTCTATAGCAATTAATAACTTAATATAAATATAGGATCTGATTCTATGTACTATAGTACCTATACCTAAAGCCTAGACTTCAACTGAAATTATGTTTGTTATACTTAGTATCTATAACAAAATTCACGCCGCATTCATCGTGCTCTACATTAACGGAGTTCTGCCGATAACGGTAGGTACAAATCCAACAAAATAGTCTCATAATCTTTATTGCTACTTCTGCGTTAACGCGATAATTAGGGCTATACCTAAGCTGTTAATAAAGCCCAGGCATCACTTAATCTTATTGCAATTCTGGTATGAACACTGGCATACAAGTGGTATACGTTTGTATTGATCTCAATAGTGTATTATTGGGAGGTGAAATGCAAGTATGCATACATTCAACGTGGCTCTCGAAGTTGTTCTGATTGCCACCACATCCAGAATATACATAACGTTTACATGTCCTGGAATATATAACAATATAACGTTAAAAAGAAATATTTAAGCGTAGTTTAGAAATCACTGTTGTATTATACACCTATCTAGGTATAACCTGGCTTTTGGTAACTGGACATTGTATTTATAAATCGATTAAAATAAAATAAACACCAATTATTACTAATGTTACTTGTAAATATTGCATAGCTACAATAAAATTTAGCTTTCTACATATTTTACTACTTACTACTTACAATCCTTAACCATTGTTATTATTCTTATACCTACTCCTACGCTAGTGAATTGGCTATGCATTCACAAAAAAATTGTAGATTAAAATTATACGTAGGTAATAATAATTACTTAATAGTGCCTCTTATTACCCCTGCCTATATAGAAACCATTCACAAACTATAAAAACTTACTTCATAAGCTTATCCCAGCCCCAACGATAAAAATATCCAAAGCAGTCACCATATTCAAATGCCAAGCTACAAAAATTTGGTATCTCATCTGAAAAACATAGCGTATGGAAGATTTCAGAATTATTAATTACCTACCCTAATTAATTAACCAGTACACGAAATGATGTAACCTATTCGGAAGTAAACTAAAGAAGTTATTACATTTCATTTCACTTAAAAACACATTAAATAATGTTAATTGCAAATCCTATTACATGATACCATTTCCGCAGCATTACCGGGGAGGGGTGCAGTAGGAGTCCAAATGCCCCCTGCCCGTTCTGTGTGGTAGTCTAATAATGATATCTAATATATTCTAATATAGTTGATAATATGTAATTTAAATTTATGGCAGTAATAAACCAGTATAACCGCTACAGTCCTATGATTCTCACATCTCCCAATACATTTCAATCTTATAGAATTCTTTAAGTTATTGAGTTCAAATCGCAAAGGAAAATATTAGTTACGGTTACGGCCTCGACTTTACTGTGATACTTACTTTTCACAGAAGTAGAATTTAGGACACAATAATCTGTACACTTGTCTTTAGATTCGAATCTGTTGCCATTCCCTTGACAGCCACCCCAGAAAAACCGAAAGCATCGGTGCTGTTGAGGATCGAAATACCATTGAACAATATCAGCTCGACAGGGACCAGTATCCGGACGAAGAAAGCAACTCTGATGTTTAGCTGAAATTGTATTTAATTGGTTGTTGCCGTTTTTTGCCTTTTTCTCTCCCTTTGAAAATCATAAATTCGCACTCCAATTTTTGGATCAGCTGATATTTGAGTTAGCACTGACATTATCATGGATAGAATGGTACATGTCCATAATAAGAACTAAATTAAGAAAAGTCCTGTTAAATTAGACTACATATACAGTGGAAATTACAAGCTTATTTTAATTTTCTACATTTACTTATCCGAGTATAACTAGTTTGATGGGTGACTAAAACCTCTGCTAGAAGTAAGAGAATTCCGTGGTTGAAACCATAATACAAAGTTTTAATGCAGAGAATAACTGAACAACATTATAACAATAATGTTATACTTACAATAGTTGCTAGATTCTGTGGTACCTACCCCACTGTAAAGATATCTCTGTAATAGAATACATAGAAAATCTCATCTCTGTATAATCATACTAACAAAATACCTTTTAGCATGTTGTCAATGAGTGTACAAATCTTATGTGTAATAGGATTCCCTGTTGTGCTTTGCCTGTAGGGCCCATATATATATTTTAAATTTGACAATTTTGGAAGTTTGTTTGATATCATCCAAGGACATAATAAAACTAAAAAAACTAACTGAACTACAGTGTTAAGTGAAGGTTTACTATACATTTTGTTGAACTGCTATATAGACTCTATCAAGGAATTTATTTATAGAGGTGCAATAAAATTAGATTGCTTTCAAAATCCATTTATTTTTCCATAAAATTGCGATAATACTGTTTAGTGTTTTTACTCAAATTGATCAGATTAAGTAGTTCGGAATCTACTTATTGGATTTGAAGAATTCTTGTTTTAATCAATTATGTTTAATCTTAAATTAAGGGACGGTATCAAATTTATAAAATCAGTAGTTTCTTAGATACGGACCAAAACTTGTCATTACACAGTCGATTGATCGAGCTACAGGTATGGAGTGAAAGAGAAAATGTCTCAACACCTTAGTCAAATTACTGACAGGAACATACATTGCTAACAGCACCTACTAACTAATTAACTAACAGTCTCCCCCTAAGTCTTACTCAAAGCATGATGCAGTGTCCATGGGCAGCCGGGGTTGGTTGCACTGCCAGTGTTTCTGCTATGTTAACATCATTAAAAAATATTCTATTATTAGCATCTGAAATGATAATTTACATCGCAATTATCTAGGAGTAGTAAAGCTGTGATTATCATTTTTTACTTTTAAATAGTAGCCTTGTTGTATCTAAATTTAAGATTCTAGATTCTTAGGTAGTGTTCTCCCTACGCAATCTATGTAAGTTTTCGTCTGCTATAAATTAAGTTGATTTAAATAAAAAACCATTTTATCACAATAGTTTTTTTTTATCATGTCATTGTGTTAATAAAATTTTGTGTCATCGTCATCATCGTGTTCGTGATACTATTAGCACTATCTACATGATTCCAATTATACTTGTATGATAAAGCCTCATGAAACAAATCCCTGAAGTCGGCAGCGGGGTCGGTACTGAAAATGAAAAGTCGAAGATATTACTATTTAATCATTGGCAACATTTAAATGGAAATAACAGACCCTCATTTTGATTATTTGTTCATGAAGCACTTTAAAGTTTAGCACATATTTTTAGAAATCACCGGGTATCCTATTTGAGCTTTACATTACAAATCAATCAAAAATCAAAACAAAGATTAGAGATGAACGACAGCGAGTTTGAACGAGATTACGCCTACATTGTCAAAAGTGACAGCATCAAATTTGTGACTTGTGACATTTTCTGTCACTCGAAAAAATAGCTTGGGCTGGCTATACTCTATATTTTGTGGTTAAGAGCCCTAGCACACTGGAGACGCGGGTTGGGCGTTTAGCCAAATGCCTTTCTGTCAGCGTTCACGCCACAAAAATGTATGGGGATATTATTAGGTCCGGAAAACTTATCTTACGCTTACGATCGTTACGTTCTTAGACAAGTGATAGTGGGCTATGACGTGGGTACAGCTAACGGCTATAGCATGCCGTCTTGCCGCTAAATGGTAGATAAGTGTTATTTTTGATAATCGTACCCCATTAATTTGAAAACGCTCCCTAACGTGAGCAAGGAACCTGCCGGTATCGGTATTTTTAGTAGTATTTAATAAAGACACTTAGGATAAATGTACACAAAACTATTAGTCAAATTGGTTTACTATAATAATGCTCGTAAAGTATATTATATCCCAAAAATATATTAAATGAGAATATAATATATATATTTTTTACTCTAATACCTAAATCAAATATATTTATTTACCTACCTCAAACTATAAACTCAAAACCTTAGAGTTAAATAATAAATAAATTAACTCGCAGTTGAAAGAAACAACTTAATGACAACTCAACCAAACTAGGTATACTTAAAAGAGATTGATTTTTATTATACAATTACATTATTGATCAATTGCAATTAATCAACTATTTTGCAAATGCCATACTAGCGACGAATGGGGATTTGAAAACAAAAGTTTAAAAGCCCCTCTAGCCAAATGGCCTTTCCTTCGGACGCTCACGCCAAACGCTATCTAAAAATGTATGGGAATGACATTAGGTGTTATGATTTTATTGTCTATGACTAAACCTGTCACAGTCACCGAGACAGTGTCACGTCAAAGTCAAAATACTTCGAAGTTCTCTGCACAGAGTTCTCTGTACAAGATGCAGAGGGCAGTAATACATTTCTTTTTGGTTTATTATCTCACCGAGTATAGTGTAACCTTTGATTATAATTATCATATTCAATATTGTGTTATATTTTGATTCTCTATTATTTTAAATAATATATTAAGCTTTTATATTTATAATGCCATCTATTGAGTATCACGTGCACATTTTTGATGAAATTTTATTCGACGTGATATAGATGGCAGTAAGGTAATAACAGAATGAAAAGTCCAACAAACTGTTCTTATAGCGAAAAAGAATCTTTACACTAACCTTTTTAAGGGGAAGCTTTCGCTGTCATTTTTTTAATCATTTGAATTTTTTAATAATCAGAAACTAACACAGATTAAAGCTACTTATTATCTTTGTTCAGCACAGAACAATAAACTTCTTGTTTAGCCCGTACGACGTATCTATTGCTTGGGTTTTTCGTATGATGCGTGCGCGCTGAGCCCGTGCTAGCCTGTGGTCTACTCAAGTCTACTGTATTCATTTCATCTCCATCGTTATCGTTTCATTTCATTCAGTTTCTGACTCTACTTGCGGGCGGACGTGTATTAATTGAAATTTTAATTTTCTAAACAATAATAAAGCTCGTTGTTATTATCGGAATCACGTCAGTATGGTATCTTTTAAAAAATTCAAAGAAAGTTTTTCTAATGAATATTTAATTTTATTGTGTGATTAAGTGTACCAAATAAAAGATAATAGCAATTGATAGCCTTACAATAATTTAATATTATTAAACGGCATTATGTATAGCGTTGATTTGGTGGTTTGTTTATTCTGTTTTCAAATAATTTATTCTGTATTTGGGGCTGGAAACGACGTTAAGGTAATATTATTTTTTAATTTTATCCGATTAATTATAAGTCTGTCAAAGAATGTAAACGTTAACGTTAGGTTTTGATTATATTAATTGTTATAATAAGTTTTGATTATTACCTTCGAGTATAATAATTATATTATTTAATACCCGTTATTTCCTACGAAATTGCAAATTATCAAGAAAAGTTTATTAAAATTTGTATAGTTAAGAGCATTATGGACCTTATATACCTATAAACTTTTATTTAAAAAAATGTTCGCACTGGAATTGAGTAATTTAATTAATGATTAACATTAATTGGGTATTTACATACCTATGTAAGTAGATATATCATAGATTTTTTACTAACGATATTATGTACAACTGTTGCATTATTTAATTCTCAGACCAAAAAACGTCTTTGGCGAATACCAATTTTATACCTACTTCTTTTAACAATTTGAAATCTTTCATTACTATTTTCAGACTTCATTTAGATGGAAATACCCACACATTGTTTAGGAATACCGTTTAGCAACCATTTTTGCACATAAATCTTATTTATTTTCAAAGTATGTGATACTATTAAAGAGCACAGACGAGGAACTAGGGCTGCCACCTCCCAAATTGTTTTTGTTTAGGTAAGGTGGGGTAAGACTAACACACGGGGCAAGACTTACACTGTCTATTATCTCGATATGCACTTGAAGAAATGACATGTGTGTGTTTTAGCCGGGAACATTTACATTTGTTCTATCTTACAGACTAAAAGACTTTCGTATATAAGCTATACGTATCGAGATAATAGACAGTGTTAGTCTTGCCCCGTGTGTTAGTCTTACCCCACCTTACCTTATATTATATTCGTACAAAATCGAAACCCATAGACCAAGCTGTAGTCTCTTCGCGAAAGAACATAAAAAAATATATTACAATAAAAATGTACTAATTTGTGCCTTGAATTAATTCAATTAGACCATTAATTCATTCACCTGAGAAAACCGAATCGGAATCCATTTGATTCAATTAACTTTTACCTTATACCTACCCAGACCTCATTTGAAAATCCCTTTTATAAGGTCCCGGATCTAGGACAATCAATCATAACTTTAATTGGCTGGTTAACCGATTTTTTTATTCTTATTTTAAATTTAAATCAAATTTAATTATATTTGGAATACATTTA
>LGAG01000450.1:364247-386029 GCA_001278395.1 Lerema accius | reverse complement strand
TGAAAGTTCACAACCCTATTTGAATAACTAAGAATTCTCGGCGTTCGTTTCGTTCATTGTATAATGATTGCTGCGTGCGAAAAATAGAATGCGTTTTATTATGTTTTTACGTAGAGTCAAAAAAGTTAACTATGCATTTTCGCTTACAATTTTTGTGGTATCTTTAAGTTTGCTAATTTCTAGATATGTATGAAGTGTATGAATGATAATGAGAATATCGTCAGGTCGAAAATTTGACTTAATTTATACAGATCCCTAGTAAATTAGAGCAAGGAACATTCGTCGTATTTCCTGACTAAATTGGAAGCAAAAATTTATGCATAAATGATAACCTTTCCGAAGTCGATTGATAAGAAGATACATGATAAGTTACCATAAAAGTGCACACAGAACACGTACAGTAACTTATTTGTAGTTAAAATGAATAGAAATATTCATTCTAAACTTCCGTTAAAAGTTCGTATTTAAGAGACCAATTTGATACTATTTTAACATATTAAGAGACAATTCATAATAGGTTATTTTCCCAGAAAGAGTGAGATTGCTAGAAAATTACCTAGTAACTCATTTTGAAAAATCTCACCTAAGCTTATAGGTTGGAGATTTTCACGACCAAGTTTATAGAGGATAAACGCCCACTAACTATGTCCATTTTATTGAAATCAAGCTTTATCTCATATTGTCTTTCCCAGAGGGCCAGTCGTCCTGCTTATCGGTGTTGCGGTATGCACTAAACGCACTAGGCGGTCGACGAGCGACGTTTGTACCGCGCTGTCGAGCGGACGGGACATACGCTGCAGTGCAGTGCGCGGCCGGGGGCGCCGCTGCCGGCTGCTGGTGCGTCACTTCTGATGGAAAACCCCTGCCCGATACCGCTGTGAGGAACGGCAGACCAGACTGTACCAGAACTGGTGAGTCATCCTTGTATTTTTAGTTTAAGGAAAATGTCCCTCTCAATATTTTATAGGTCCGAGTATGTTAAACGTCTGAAGACAGGAAAGATTTTAATTGGAGTCTTTTATCTGTAGAGTAAAAAGAGACGGCGAATAATTTTCGTATAGAGTATAGACGATAAAGACGCGCGCACAGTAGCGCAGAAAACTTTCTTCGGTCCATTTAAGAGGTCATCACATAATGTTTATACAATAATAAAGTAGGTAACATTGTCTACCACGCAAAAAAATTGTAAACACAACAATAACTTCAACATACGTATAATAAAAAAAAAATGTTGGAGAATCTCTGACCATTGAAAAATACACTCATGGACTAAATCTTCAAGATAAGTTCATCAACCTCCGCTTTTACATTAGACGGGATTTCATAGGACAAATTATAACTACAAACACACGTGAGCAACCTAAAAGCAACAAACAATCTTTTCTTATTCGGTTACTGACACGAGAAAAAACTTTGAAATAAAATCTGTAGGAGTTAGGAATACTAAAATTATATATCACAAAATCAACACCTAGATAAACTAATGTAAAACTATTTTGAGTATTGAGAGAACTTGGTACCTAAATAATACACGTATGTGTATATTTGGTTTTAATCTTAAAGGTGATAACTGACAACCAACGTGGACAAGTATACATAGAAATCT
Organism: Lerema accius; assembly: GCA_001278395.1. NCBI lineage: Eukaryota > Metazoa > Arthropoda > Insecta > Lepidoptera > Hesperiidae > Lerema > Lerema accius. The sequence goes on along the minus strand of LGAG01000450.1, from coordinate 384,423 downwards.
GTTTGACTCTTTGTATAAATTAGTATTTATGTCTGTAGACTTCAGTTATATTTTCTAGCAGTTCCTCTTTCTATTCTCTAATATTTTGATTTAAATACGGCGAAGCTATTTAGTTGCGGTTTCAGCCCGCATAATAATGTGTTCATCTGTTCCCACAGATCTTAACTAGGTACCTACTTGTCATAATTCGATAAATTAGGCATCGTTAGAACTGTCTTGGTCGTCTGGGATTTCAAACTATATTAATTGGCTAAAAATTGTCACAAATAAATAAAACATGCAAGTGATTTTAAAAAGCTTGGTTTATACATACTTGTTGTGTCTATAAGTATATGTAGTTGGAGATAGACAAATAGGTAGCTAACCAAAGTTTTATTTATTCTGTACTATTTTATTTTTCTTTCTAGATATTGTTTTCTGTGATTTTTTTATCAAACATTATCATAATCTTAAGTCCATTCTCTACACATTCTCAAGGTTAACAGTATGAAAACGCTGTCCGTATATTTCTAGGAAAATAAAATAAATATTTACCTCCTCGAAGTTGAGATATGAACTTTAAACGAACTGTATAATATCAAAAGGTTTCCCAGCACCGACTGGTGTGAAAACAGCATAAGTCAATAAGTAAAATCTTTATGTCTGTTAAAATAAAGTCGAAAATTACACGATTCAACTGTATCGCCGACCCTAAGCCTGCACAATCAGCTAAGAAAAAATATTACAATGTTCAGGTTTTCTACGACGTCAGTATATTGCAGTGATACGACTTGTATAATCTTAAAATCAATTGTACCTATATAACAGGTACGAGTATGTAATGTCATTGAATATGTACCAATTTTTCTTTCAATGCAGTAACCGCATAGAACAATAGTCATATTATTCCGACTATAATTAAAATTATGTAACATATTATGATTTACCAAAACACATTAGATACTTTTTATTACTATAGTATTTTATATACTTAAATAGCGCTAGTTAAAACAAATGTAAGACGCACAAACTCCATCAGATTTCTAACGTCGTTGATTTAACTAATAAAAAGAATGTTCATTCTTCAAGATTATTGATACTGAATCAATTGTTTCAAATTGTATTACGAAAAATGTACGTAAGAGGTCATTTGTATTTAAAAAATCCTATGGTAGGTATACTGTTTGTAGAGTTCTAAATAATAATGGAGAGAAGAATTTTCAGTTCTTTACATACTGGAAAACCTTTTTAGATTTCTTGTAAGTGTTTAAAAACAAAGTGTGTGGTTATTATACTACTATACTTAACTATTTATAATTTTTACACCGAAATCGTTCTTTAAAGTAAAAAAATCTACACCCGGATTCAAAACATCTGCTCTGCTTAGCACCAAATTGATGCTTTCAGCTTCGTTTATAATAAACATTAGTCCAGATGAAAGCCAAAATGTTTAGATTAGTCGGGAACCTGCCTTTGAGTAGGTATAACCTGTTAAAACGTCGATATTGAGAATTAAACGTTTTTCAAATGTTTTACAAACGCTTTTTTAAATTTCTCTGTTGTGAAACATTGCATTTTAATTTGTTGAATGAATGTTTTTCATACAATAAATCTTCTATATCGGTCTGCTTTATACCTAACAGAGGCGCCAAGATTCTGCGCAGTATCAACCAGATGAAAAATGTTGACAATTGTTTATTTTAAGATAATAGTAATGGGCAATGTATGCAGAACTATTTCGCTACTATTACTCACAGAATGAAGCTATAAATTTTATTATAGACACATTACACAGCCAATTCTCATGTAGATTTCCACTTAAACTATTATAATATGACTTCAAACTTCAATGAAGTAGCCATCGTATTCAGAATAGTTTGTAGGATTGATAGTAATGGAAAGTACATACATTAGACAGAGTTAATATTTTTTTTTATATTTTAAAGAACCTAAAACTCTGCGAATATTATGCTACATAATTATTAAGATTACTCTTCATCGAGCCCAAATGATAATCTTGATATCATCTCAAGACCGTTATTGGAAACGTTAAATTTATCATATTCGAAGTCCAATATTTAGGCCTTATATCTCCATCAGAATGTCGCTTAGACTTAACTAAGTGTTATTCATTATTAATAGCAGTTTTCTTTTCAAAAATTGTAAAAAATCTCAAACTACTCCTTGAAGGTGTCAATGTTTCCAAGTGGGTTAGCAGCTCGTGCAGGAAGGCATCAATTTCCACCTGTTTACTTGATGGCACCCATCATCGAATTAAACGACGAGACGAATACCCATTGTTACGAGTCACACGGCCAGCACGTAATGGTTCCCTTAGGCTACCAAGATCAGCGGTGATCTTCCAGAATTATACTAATAATCAAATTATTATAATGTTTGGCCGTTTAAGAATGACTAAAAACTATAAGTATATTCATTCGCTAAATATTTTATTGTTATCATTTATTTATAATCACTTTAGTTTTTATATTCTACTTCTTATTAAACTCATTACAATATTTCTACCTGTTTTTGTGGTTTTATATTTGGCAGAAGTATCTAATTGTTTTTGGAAAAACAGTTTGTCAGAGGTTGCTAATCTAACCTATGTAAACTGTCTCTATATTTTCCTGGATATTATAAAGAGCCATAATAACCATTTTACATAATTATAATCGGTGTGGTTTATCACGTTATGAAGAAAGCCCTCTGGCCTAGGATACTACTAGTTTTGGTAGCCTCGTTCAATAATTAAAAGTAAAAAGAATCATGTATTTATAGATTAGTAAAGTGCAACACTTATCGTAGTCACTAGCTCACTAGAAAAACGATGATATTGATGCTCAATAAGATAGAGTTACGTTACACAAATAAAATTCAATAATAAGAACAAGATAATTAGTCAGTTTCCTCTTTTGTTTTTTAAGTTAGATATTTCACATTGATATTAATTACATCTACAGGACATTATTTAAAACTGGAAATTCAAGAATAGCGGCAGTAGAAACTCCGGAATGCAGTATTTGCTAATCGAATAGACATCCGCGGATGATTTACACATACGTTATTTACAATACAATATAACTATCGTTGGTAGTTATCCAATCTACTGTGTTTAATTGGATAACAGTTGCAGATAGAAAGTGAGGAGGGAAATGTTAGAAGTTTTTATTGCTACCAATTCTAACAAAGAGGCGGCCTACGCAGGGCGTCGGCCCGGCTTCTCTGGCGCGGGCATAATCACTTGCTTCCTATGTCCTAATGTATTACATTCATTTATAACACGACCATTGAAAACCCCATAAATGTCTTTAATACTTCTACTGCACCAATTTTATTTATTGTTTTTTTACGTCTACATTCCTCCGAGACTGACGACATTGGCTATGTACCGCAAAATACAACTAACTCAGACGACACTATTTTGCTACCTACGACTACAACCGTTAGGTTCATTATCATTTTTATACACCAAATATTCAGATTTTATTGTAGATCCATGTTTAACTTTGATACAAAATTCTAAATTGTTTTTATGATGAAATTCATTAAACAACTAACGTAAAAATGCGCATAGAAAGTAAAAGTTCAACGAAATACTGAGCCATTTACACTACAATATGGAAGTTATACAATGAACATCTGATTTTATGAATATAAGTATAACTAACAATCGAGGAGATATGAGTAGCGCGTATTGGTTCCGAGAACAACCTCAGGTAAAAACTGGCACGAGTCAATAAGTTTTAGCCCAGCCGTAACTTGATTTTGCACTTTATTCTATCAAAGCAATCTGATTTAAGGCGGTTCGTTTAATAAACGATATACCTAATTAACCTACAAACAGGATCGTACGGCTGCGAAATTGTATTGGGTGTCCGACTCACCCAATCTTCGGGTTTTTGATAACCTGAGATGGGTCGCGTTGTTAAAAGTTACAAAAGTGCCCGGATTGTGATACAATGAATTACTCGACGTTATTAATGGCACGAGAATATTTATATGCAATATGTCCATTAAAGTCATGCGACATTCCATCAGTCCGTCGACAGGGGAAGTCACGCTTGAGGTAATATTTACGCGGTAACAGTAGGGTTACTGTCTTCCAATCAATAACTTAACACTTCAGTTTAGATCAATTGAACGGTTCTTTATTATTTGTGAACTGGAGCCATGGATTGACTGAAGTGAAATATTTTAATCTATGAAGAAATATTAGTATTAGCAATAGTCTCATAAACGATCCCACTGTTCATTATTGTCCACATAGCCAAGACTGAACTGGATACCGAAGAACAACATAAAGTATGTAAACAAAGAAACAGTATCGGATTCCTTGAATAATCTGACAGCACCATATCTCGACTCTAATTGTGTCTAAACCATTAATTACTTTAGGAGTTCAGTGGCATACATATGAAACAAACTGTAAGGAAAGATGTCTCTACAAATTATCTCTATCGTAAGATCGTACGTAATTTATCGGGCATGGTTTTAGCAATAGTCAATCTGCTTAGTCATAAGTTTTTATTAGATAGGTAAATAAAATACTGAAATTAAGTTATCTAAATTAATTCAAAGAAATAAGATTACGGTTTAGTTAATGGATACCTACATTTTAAGTTCATTACTTTTGTTTTTATTCGTTATTTGGTGAAGCTCTTGTATGTGTATTACTAAATCAGATAAAGAATGGGATTCCATTATATCATTCGCTACAATATTACGTCACTTAAACATCGATTTTGTTTGAGTGTTTAGGAGAAATATAATAAATGGGTAACATCTTTTGAACTTATTCTTTAATTTTTGGATTCATCGGGTTATTATTATCAATGTTTTCTTTTAAAGGACTTCATTGTTTTGGAAATGTTATAGTACAGCTATGTTCGTCTATCTTAAATCTAACTCAAAAGTCCCTTGGTTGGTACCAAGTAGTGAAATTAGTGATTATTTCTATCATCAATGAAAGCTACAGAACCCCACCCTACTTTCATTCTCATTCGGTGTTTCACACAGTCCACAAGCGATATAAAAAGGCTCATTCACAATTACAAACTGTAGAATGCGATTGGTCGTCTACATCATCGTGGTATTGTCGTTAAAGTCGCCTCTATCTTATTCCGTCACGGCTATTTTCCAATTACCAACGCCCAGTCCTTCCATTAGGGCTCTGCGCACACTCACTCCAGCAATTAAACATTTATTACCACTTAAATTGGCCCCGTTGATTTTGCTATCAATTACTACTCCGAAAGTAACTAACTACACGCGTCTGTAGGATATTACGCGTCATTAGGATAATTTTGTTAATGAAAACTGTTCAGTTCTTCTTTCAAATGTAAGTATAGAAATCGTGCAGGTAAAGTTCATTTCATATCTATGTAGTATTTATATTATAAATCTAACGTAGCGATAACGATCAATAAACCTTTTTAAGCTTGTATAGCGAGTTTATTAAACCTTGCCTATCGTATATTTCGATGCACTGAATACTATCTGTCGTGATGTCACCAACATCTACTCGGTAGATTTAGTAGTAGAAGATACAAAACAATATAATGTTACTAACAGTACGAAAATAGATACTTTTTATTATTTACCCATGAATGATTTGTTCAAATTGCAACAAACGTTTATCAAAATGTAAATCACATAATTGTGTCTCTATTATTATAGAGATTAACGTAGAGTTTAGACTTCGATACGATAATAGTATTCAATTGTGTAATTACATAGTGATAGTGATACGGAGACGCGTTTGCTCGACAGAAGCGGATACGGTTAACTGGCTACAACCCGTATGGGTTCAATTCACTAATTTAATGCAGTACGCAATCTCTGTGACTGCTACTTTTGCGTTTGTCTTATTATATCACTAGACTACGCCTGCTTATTCATCTGTGGTTACATTCTGGATATATTTTCATATTTTTCAAGTTTTATTAGTTGATACTAATTGACGAAACTTCTGCCGTGCTTATAAAAAAGAAGCTATGGCTTATCAGTTCAGTATGATATAGCTATAAATCTATAATACCTAGAAAGGTGAAAAATATTTCTTAGTTAAACTATTCTTTCAGTAGATCAGGTTGCGGCTATGTATAGGCGACAGCCTTTCTTATTCTTTAACATTGTTATTGAAACTGCTTAATTCATTCAGGGTTATAATTTAAGTGCTGTCAAATATTTAAACCTGATATTTTGGCCTCCATTTTATTTTACAGTCGGACTAAAACACGGAAACTTAGAACACAAACTGAAATTATCAGAGTTATAAAAAATTGTTAACGCCCAAAATATAACTTTAATTTAATTCTTGGGCTGAAAATTTAATTGGACTTCGCACCCGGACATGATCAAAAAAGTGTCCACTTGATACAGATGTTATAAATTATCTGTATGTAAATAATAATTATTTGGAAGTGTGTATGAACAGATTTGATCGGAAACGTAAAGATGTGTGCGCGCCGCGCGTAGGTCTCAGAAACGAAGTTTATACACGAGTTTAAGTTCTGTTATTCTCTATTTTGTGATTTAATGGTGTATCATTGACGGTGCGAGCGGAGTGCCCTGTGGCGAGCCGAGACAAACCTTCGCTTTAAACAAGCGCAGGCGCGGGTTTCTGAGAAACAGCGGCTCGCTCAGACAGCTCGACGCCAGATTACAATGGCGTCCAGTTTTTTGTGACCGTAAGCCAACCATCAGGCGATAGAAAAAAAATGCTCCAGACATAATAGCTTTGTTGAGATAGTTCGCCGCACCTTTGATGTTTTATACTTAGTTTAGGTACCTGCCGGCCTATAAACATAATAAAATAGGCGAAAGAGTTACAGGTCGTCAGAGAAGACACGGGTATTTATGCTTTATTTTGTAGATGTTGTACTGTAATATAGCTCTAGTTTATTTGTTTATTTTGGAGTATACTGTTTTTGTAAATATACTTAAAAATATTTTGATTTTAGCCTTAATTTACATTTCCATTCGGTAGATAGAGTTTGTATTGAACTTTTTGAATGCATTAATAACTATTAAAAATATTAGAATATGGTCAAAGTCGAAGTTTTTCAGTATGATGAGAATAAATATTGTGGCACAAGAACTTTTGTTGCTCAGTTAGTTTATTATAAATGTAATTAATCAGAAACATTATGCGACAGTACAATGAAGTCAAATTACAAAGTTTAGGACATTATTGCCGTACTTTTAAAAATTTTTATTTACATCTTTCTGAAATACATGTGTTAGTTATGAACGAGTTTAAAAAGACATTGCTTTAAAGTCAAACAAATGAAGCCATTTCAATACTCAATTAAAAATTTATAGCGGCATAAGCTGCAAGCTCGTTCGTTACCGGTTTTTATATTGACTAACTCCGTACATCTCGGCCGTTTGGACCGGTTGGTAGAGACGGACACCCCGCCTCTCCTTACAGGACATCGCACACACTTGCATCCAAATAATATTACGATACACACTACCGCGCGTGCACAGTTTAGGCCCGGCTAGTAGGTACTCGTATAGACTCCGCAAATATACGATTTACGCGGTTTATTTCTTCAAATTAAAAAAATATCGTCTTTTGTCATTAGAACCACCTTTGGATAAAGAATACTCTTCATTGATGTTGACTACTTAAGTATCTATTGCTAAATTGTAACTAAGTCACTGATTGATGAAAAAAAATATCTATTTTTGATCACCACCGAATTTTGATAAGAAGTTTAGTTACGGAGTATAGCTATGCAAGGATAGCTCGGTATTTAGCTATGCACTAATCTACACAATCGTATTAGATGCCATATACATTATGTGTAAACAGAAGCAATTAATATCTATTATGAATGAGATTGGAATGAGTAACTGATTGTGTTTAATAGTTATGGTGTCTCAAGTGGTGCGTAATGTAGAGTGTGTTATTTTATTTACCTACCGTGTGAAACAAAGATACTTATCTATTTTTAAATTTTAAAAGCTGAATTAAAAATAATAAGTAATTTATAATAGATATTTTCTTAAATTATTTATATTTCTTGAGTCATTGATGAAGGAAGTCTATGTGATTGTGAGATGCAAATTCAAAGTAATTTTGTATTTTTGTAATCTACCGCCATTTATGAATAATGCTCGAACATTTCTTTTTTTTTTACTTTAACTTAGTTGTTATATAAAGTTTACGTAATAGCCTATTATACCAATTTAATGTTTCTACAAGTTTCTTTATTTAACTGTCACTGTTTCATAGATTATATCGTTATTATTTTATATCCTAACAATTCTTAGAATGTTGGGGTTTTAACGCTGTCAATTACATTTTGTCATTTCCCTTATAAACGCTGTTGAATAGAGTAGTGATCGGGCATAGTTATGAATATTAATAGCATATCAATTTGACTTATCTATCCAGGTTGGCGTTAACATTATAATTTAATTAGTACTCTATTTGTCTCGTGAATATTCAACGGAACAACCGTGCAACCAGCAATCATCCATTGTAATGACAAATAAACACGAAATATTGCACGTAGATAGCTAGGTACTTATTATAACATACGATGAACGGTAATAGGCATTATGTTGGTAATATTGTTTACTGGAAGGAATAGATTATTTATTATAATAGTACCTACTACCTCATAGTGACTTATTGTTTTTCTGATACAATTAGTTAATTATGTTATTAAGTATGTATGTTTATTAATCATGGCGGCATCTGTTTATCTAATACCTTTATATTAATACGTAAAAGATAGACGTTCGGTATTACGAATAATCCAAGCACGTAGGAGTTTAAGGTAAGGATGAACTAAGGGTTGTATGTTGTATGTGTTTTAGGAAGGGCTAGGAAGTAGGAGCCGTTCTTCCCGGAATGGAAATCCTTCAGGAAACCTCTAATAGGAACAGGAGAGATGACTATGACTAGACTTACATGTGGATGCAATGATTTAATCGATATTATTTAGGTACCAAAACCAAGTTCAAAATTTAATAAATCGTTCTGATCCTAGTTTAAACTGTTAAAAGCTAATCGACTGTTTCACATTAACACCAATTCTGAAGGATGAAGATTTGAAGATAGACTTAAAACATGTTTAAAGACTAGGTTATAAAATGTCCATTACCTACTTAAAACTAGTTTTAGGACAGGATTAGACGTAGAAATGGTTGAATAGTTGTTTTGGTCAGTAAATTAGTTTACAAGTAAATAGTTCAGCTATTCCTTATTTTGTGTTGAAATTTTAATTCGGGGTAGCACCGATAAAGGTTTATCATTCGTTAGGCATCTTATCATGTAGGCGTTTCAGGTTTCACCGTGTTATGGTGACGCCCTATTGACTCGTTTATAATAGTTCATTAAATGGACTAACATATTTTGTACACGTGTATACATCCTTGTTGAGCAGACATGATGACTTTTAAGATAACTTTATTTTTTGCAGGTAAATCACATACAAGACGTCGTTCATCGGTTCGGGGTCAACGGAACAAAAGAAGTGAGCTCCCAAATTCTACCTAGTTTCCTGCCACGTGTATTGTGCTATGCAGTTATATAACTGGTCTTTTGTGATCAGTTTCAATAGATATTAACAAACGATGAGAGATACAGTTGTTATCCAAAACTCGTGTAACCCACATACCTACCTATCGTTTACCATAGTTTCGCGTTTAGATACCGTCGCGGTATATTTATAAAGTTGATTCAATTTGTTAAATCTGCGAATAGTATAATACTGAATTGTACCACATTGCAGATTGATCTTATTAATAAATATAGTAGTATTGGTAGCAAGAAGGAGAGTTTAAACAGACTTTTTAATTCTCTTTTAAAAACGTTTTACAATTATTTTTTTTCCATGCAGGTTGCACACGAGTGGATCGTGCCCAATTCAATGGAAATCTTATAAAGATTTTCAGTGGGGAATACGATCGGGCTCGAGTGGACACTGGTGGGACACCTGTGGAACCGCGGGCGGTAGCTGACTGGAAGTTCAGGGAATTAGACCGGGACAGAAGTGGCTCCTTACAGAAATCTGAATATCGAGGGTTGAGGCGACTTATTAAGAAGGTATTCCGAATTATGTTGCGATTATATTAAACAAGAAAAGAAGGTCGGTTTCTTTATCTATTACTTACTCGTACCATCAGATGATAGAAAAGTTATGTGAGTGTAAATATGCATAAATAACAATACAATACATTCCTGTTAGCTTTTAACCATGAAATTAATAGAGTGAAAAGAAAAAGTTTTATCTGTAGTTAGGAAAAGTTGTCGGATGAATAAGATAGTTTTTTTAAAGATTAAAATGTATTACATTAGTATTAGTATATACATTACTTGGTGTATCTTAACTTTTAATAATTCATATGTTTTTATAGCATTAGTAAAGTAGGTAACTTTATTTATAAATATTGATATAGAATGCCAATAATCCAGTTTTACCAGTATGTGATAGATAGGTTCTACATATTATTATCAAGAATACATTTTGAAAACGATGCAAAAATGTAAATAAATACCGAAACACGGATGTACTTAAAGGATATCAAATGACATTGGCACTGACGTTAAAAACAAATAAACACAAACTACGAACATCTTATTAGTCTTAATACATAGATGACTTAAATCACATCGATTAACAAGTAAACGTCCAAATTATCGTAACTCACAACAAGGTAGGTATCTCATAGCAGGGTTCTATCAATTTTAGTTTCATAAGTCAGTTTTGCAACTGGAATAATTCTGGTTTCTCCTACACCTAAGAAGGCTGAGATCATACTTCATCACGCAATTATTAGGATTAGTTATTATTTGGATTATTGGAGAGTTTAGTGGCCTTCTCAAATGTTAGAAATTTTTATACAGCTTGAAGACCTTTAACATGGCTTAATGACTGTCATCTAACGAAACCAACTTATAGTTTACTTTCCGACGAGCGCATGTGCTCATGTGTTCTAAAGTCGACTAGACATTCTAAAGCAGTGGTTCCTGACTTTTTCAATATAGTTACCCTTCTGACCTACAAAAATTCAAATTTTACCGTCTTTAAAATGTTATCAAAACAAACAATATAAGTCACTTTTTTCTGTGTTTTTTAATTTCCTAATAATTAGGTCATTCGTTACCTCCGTAAAATAGCTGATTTGCCTCGCGGGGGTAAAACAGGTAACCACAGGTTATAGTGTATTTGGAATCCTCATATTAGTGTATTTGGTGTCCTTATGATATTTATTTCGTTAAGGTGGTAAAACCTAAGCGCTGTGCACGTGCCTGGGCGCGCGGTTGCGATGGCGACGGCGACGGAGACATCGCACGCGCCGAGTGGGCGGGCTGCTTGCTAGCCAACCCTGAACCACCCGCACCGGACTGTGAGTACCTTGATAACCTCTGGAATAACAATAATAATAATAGGTAATAACGCTATACACTCATAGCCCCACAGTAGGATTCCATGTGTCGTGGCTACCATGGACGACACGGAAACACATAAATATACACCCAGACCGAACACAGAAATTTAAATTCATTAATCAAGTTTCGGCCCCGTCGGGAATCGAACCCAGGACCCTTTGAACGGCGATCCGTGGTAACCATTACGCCATACGGGTCGTTATAAATACTGATCGATAATTTCTAGAATAATCTTTTTAGCCTTTTGTACCTCGTTCATCATCATCATCATCTTTGCAACCCATAAATAACTGTCCAATTGTTGGGCTCGGTTCTCCACTTGCAATGTGAGGGATACAGGCCATAGTCCACCACGCTGGCCTAGTGCGGATTGGCAGACGTCACACACCTTTGAGAACTTAATGGAGAACTTCACCGTAGCAAGTGATAATTAGTACCTATCTATCTATCTAAAAGTAGCCTTTTGTAGTTATGGCGTTGTATTGTGAAGGATAATCATATGTTTGCCGCCACGAAAAACTCGCACTTTCTGATGATAGATACTTTAATTTTGTTCTACGTTTTACCACTTGCGTTCTACCACAGGGTTTCCATTTTATTGTAAGTCTTAATCTACATAGCGATCTTTCTAGGTCAATAAGGTCTTAAACTAAAGAAAAAAGAAGATTTTTTGATAACTAAATTGGTGAAATTCAGAACTGTACCTACTTAACAAAGTATATAAAGCATAAAAAATCTTTATGAGAACAAAGACGCATTAGATTAGAGCGTTGATCAAGGTAGTGCAATAAAGACAGAGACAGTATTATCAGAAGCTGAGTCACAATTAAAGAGAAAGTTGTCATAGATCGAAATCGAATGTAAAAGGTTTGCAACAAAGCTAATTGACCGCTGCAATCAGGCAAATTAATCATTTTATATCATTTATTGAAGTGTCCTGTCTTGGTGTCTAAAACCAACTTGAACAAAGATAGTCACTACCTACATTACGTAAAGGTACTTACTAAGTCTGCGCTCATATTTATTCGTCACGTGTTATCAGGGAATAACTATAAACATTAGCTTTAAAGGTTACACAACTTCATGTTCTGATTAAAACATCAAATGCTCATAAAATTATGTAACAGTGTGCACAAATCACATTCTCACGGAAAAGAGCACTAACCATTAACTCAATGTCGTCCAGTTTGTTAGCTTCAATATATATTTACAAAAACGCACAATGTTTATTTGTACAGCAAAGTTGCCACTTCATTTAATTCGTCACATGCACCATGGTACTTTTCACGATTGTTTGTATAATTTCACAATCATCAAAATGTGCACTTTACTATTTACTCCTCACTATATTATGACAAGTTATTCAGAATAGCGACTTTTTCATTTTAATCGCGCCTGCTCGACAGCTTTTATCGTACCATAATTTGTTTATATATCTAGTCTTGTTCGGCGTATCAGGTTTTCATTCGTAGTGTTGGGGTGAAAATTTAAATCCCTTTCATGTTTACGATCGGTTGTTCCTTGAAATTAAATATATGATTTGTTTATTTTCCCTTGTATCGTAGATTATTTCCTCATGATTGTAGAGGCTATGGAAAGAAAATGTTTCGAGAAATGCAATGACTAGGTAAACCGGTGGTCACTAACAGAAATAATGTGTATTAGTTAGACTACTTCAAAGGCACTCAGGAGGGTATAGATTTGTTTTAAACTTTAATAGTAAGCCTAATACATTTCTATGGATTTTTTGCCATTTACCTATACCTAACAAAATACCACGAAACAAATCAAAACAAACATTAAAAACACCTACACTGCTCAAGAACAAATAACTAATTATGTAAACGACCTACAAGCGGAAGTAGGAAACCGCAAATCAATTAAAAAACGCGAACGTATGTGCAAACATAATAATAATATATAGTCTCTCTCCGCTTCTTCATGTCGTTGAACGCAGACGACGATAGTGGTCCGGAACCAGAGCCAGACTACAACGAGGAGGAACCACCACCGGATCCCAGTGCAGGTGACACACACAGTGTGCATGCATGCCTGCCTAAAGACAAACTTCTAAAGCCTTATTAATAAAGATCTCTACTTTAGGTTTATGCGGAATATAATGAATTTACCCTCAAACTTAGCTCTGTCGATAGTTAGCTTTATTTCGACGAGCTATAGTTTAAGCTTAAGCCGTTATTGTGCTTAATACTGTTATTTTATTTTATTATTAAACCAGTCATAAAGCGACGATTAAAGTTTATCAGTGTTTAATATGAGGATTGGTTTACGTACGTTAGTTTCTGTCGCTTTGGACGCATGTAAGATTCTTTGCTTTAGTTAAATATTGTAGGTAAGTGGTTCTTTCAGACAAGGGGGAGATTGGTAGGGTTAATAAGTACTACAATACTGCATATATTATTATAATAATTAAATGGCTCCTGGTTCGTTCGATGCGGACCGATATCCTTCGATAAAACTGGCATTGACAAATAGTAGGTACTTATTGCAGTTTTGGGTTAGGTTAGGTTATCAATGGAACTGGCAATTTTAAAGACGAAACGTCCCTAACGTGGATAATTATTACATCTTGCCCAAAAATCGAAAAGTGCATGCTTTTTCCTTCTTCGTAAAAAATTAGATGAATGAGTACCTATTAGTTTGCATGTTCTTATCTACTCGTATTATAATTAGTTAATCTGGTTAATGTTTTAATTAAGGCTTAATTGTCTTGTATAAAATAGCTTGCTATGATAGAAGTATAATTCCTAGAAACTTCGGTAAAACGAATCATTTCTTTTAAAACGGTGCTGTTTTGTGGGCAGATGTACTTCTAAACTACTTCATTATAAGAACTTGTGTCATTGTATACCTTGAAGGGAATGTTTCCTATTCTTGTACATGGATGTGTGACTCAACGAAAATAATCTATAAAAACATGTAGGTACTTTGATGATAAAGTTTAGCTAAATATGTCCCAAGACTGTTTTACGCTAACCGAATCCTTCAAATTATGATCGATAAGAGCGACAAGAGCAATGTGGTTTAGACATAAACATAAAATACCAATTATTAAATAGGTCTTAAGTCCTGAAAAAGCAATCGGACATTGCATACCTAAATAGCAATGTATTGTTATTACGGCTCATTATGATAAAAATATACGTCAATAGAGTAATAAACCGAGCGCTGTTATCGTAGTAGCACAGATTCTCCTCACGCGGTGATGGTGCAAGCTTTACGTACGATATTCAAGCACTTAGCCATCCTATATTTATGAAATAAAACACGCATGCTATGCTTGACTCATCCTCTTTTATAACATCTTATTAATTGGTAAATGGGCACTAGATAATAACGTGGCTGTGTAAAATATGTTGGCTTTGTTTATTGCTGTGTAACATGGCCCATTATTCACTTTGGCGACGAGATGCGTAACACAGTATAGCGGCAATGTCATGTTATAAATCCTACAATTACATTTAACACTTATTTGATAGCAAGTATGTTCCTGATGGGCTTTAAACCGTACGCGACGTTACGGCGCCGGCGCTGGATTGCAGTGATGTACGACCAACAGATAAGAGGACGCACCTCGGATTTGAATTCCATTCATTGTGCACTGCCCTTTCTGTATGCAGTACTAGTTATTATATTAACTCATAGTCATCATGTACACCTTGCATTTGTAACATCTCAATTTACTAATGTATTCAGAATCTAATTAAATATGTCCTGTGTTTATGCTGTAAAACTAATTGCTTTGATTGAGTTATTGTAAGCCTGCTTGCAGCGAATGGTAGAATTAACATTATAGGCTCATTGTTATGCGTTGCGAAATAGATATCTATGTTATTATTAGCTACGGAAAATAATGGAGAAATGTTTATTGGTAGTGTTGCCAGGAATTATGCGGAATTCCTTCGCTCCCGATGGATCGGTGACCAGGGAAGACGAGGCTAACGACTGCCTGACTGACCGCCAAGCTGTGTTGGATGAACAGGTATATGTTACTACGACAATGTAACAATGGTGTTATCTTCTTAGTACTTAAAATGCTGTAGCTACATATACGCCGTACTGTTTTTGTTGTAGGCAGAATATTTTTAATAAAATTAGTGGCAAGCGCTCAGATTGGCTTCCTGGATAAAGGACATTGATGATTTGCTAACCAGAATTGATAAAAAAGAGTCCAATACATCCTATATTGCCAAAACCCATTGCTGGGTATTTGCCGCCATGAATATAAATTAATTTCGAAACGGTTACTAAAAAATCTATAAAACGTAAACAGACTATAAAATTTGCTTAGCGAGTAGGTACCTACTGAACATTTTTACTGTGTATTTATAATTAATTTTTTTATTACGTTAAATCACCTACATTAGTGCAGAATTTATCTAATGTGCAAAGCAATTTTTAATTTATATGTAATGTTTAATGGCTTGGCTTTGGTGCGTGCGATTTAAGACGGCGATGCTCGGCGAATTTTTTGTTAAGTTTTAAATAACTGCCAAAAAAACCTAGACAAAAATATCAACGACCAAAACAGGGAAACATTAAGGTTGCAATTGCTATAATTTCAAAATTTTATAATTCTACATAAAACCAGGATCATACGTTTTACTACATTTTACTTTGATCCAACCCTTAAATCGAAGTCTTATTCGAAGTGTTTTCCGGTTGATCCAATAGAAAGCGGGTAGCGCGGTGTTATATGTGCCGGAGTGTATGGGTGACGGGAGGTACGCGCGCGCCCAATGCTACCGTTCGACTGGGTACTGTTGGTGCGTCCATCAGGACACTGGGAAACCCATTCCGGGTTCCTCTGTGAAGGACAGACGACCTGACTGTGACGCCGCGCCGCAACACGCTAGCCCTATGAGAGGTAAGTGACGGGGAAATTCCGACTTACAACATGTAATTTACTACAGAACAAGGAATGTACCTGTATACATAAAGTTAGATACCATGTAAACAAAATTATGTGAAAGAATTTTATTTTTTGGAGACCCCGTTTATGTGATGTTAACCCTTCAAGTTTACTGATGTTTATAATTTGCCTTTTTTTTATTACAACACAGTCTCTTTTTGACATGGTAGAAGCAAGAAAAATGTGCTTATTATTTACGACTTATAAATAAATTCATTCAGTTGACTATATACCTATAATTAAATGGATAGGTTTACAGGACTTCTACAACAAAGGAATATTTAAATAACAAGAATGCCTGCTTTACATGAATCACCACTTCCATTATAAACGATTAGTACTGTACGGTTTTGTTTAAAATATGTATTGTTTGCCATGGCTAACACATTAAGTAGGTAAAATTCCTGGAAAAATACTACAACCGCGAAGTCTTATAACTGGGAAGGAAATTCATATTGTTCGATTGGAAATACTCGTTTTTACCCCTTCAATGCGGTTGGCGTATATTTACGTCAAAAAGCGCATCGTATATTACTAAGCTGGCTATAGTAGTACCGCTTCAAGCTGCTTGTGTATGGCGGTTAGATCAGACCCAAATGCTTGAAGCTCAAACAAAAAAATATATAAGTAGATTAAGTATTTAGAACAAAAAAGGGAGTTCAACTATTTACTTTTTTTACGATTTAACATACGTCACAGAGCACGGTCTATCTAACAACGAACCGTGATACGTTATCATTTGTTAGTTACGTTAGGTTTTTATATTAGTATAGGGTCTATACCTACTATAGACAATCAGTATTCTTACCACGCAAGATCAATATCGTATGTTTACGTTTAATTAATGAAAATGCTTGGCTTATCTGAACGGATAAAAGTAGGTACCTACTAGGTTTAAACTAAATAGACCTTGTGTTTATTGTAGGATGTCCTGAGCCTATGAAGACTAATTTCCTGCGAGATTTGATGTCCTTCTTCGTGGCTAAAATGACGTCATCAACTAACGGCACTGGCCCCGGGTAATATAAATAAAATAAAACTAATTTTAATTTTTACATTCAATGTTAGTATATGCTTCTGAACTTGACAGCCAGTGTTTTCTTTTCTTGTGTTTTGGCCAAGAATGATGATGTGTTGACTTACAATCTCAAACCTCATATGGTCGTTTTTGGGCTCTAGTGCATTTTAGGTTATTTTCCCTGCAATGTTACATTGTTGACAATAAATCTCATACAACTATTAGTCAATTAAGCTGTATCAGATTTAATTCCAACGCCACACACCCCAGCCCCAAACAAGAAACAAAATAAAACCAATTTTAACGTTATAACTGTATTTATTGACTTTTTCTGATACATTTTTTAAATACAGTTTTTTGGCCGGCCGTAACAAAATAGATTCAAGTTTAACTGTTAAACTAGACTATTAACATTTATCTACATATAAAGAGAAGTGTTTTTACTAATAAAATATAGTTTGTAAAATAAATGTTTTTGTAGTGAGATGGTGAAATGGGGTGCTTCGAAGGAGGAGCAAGCAGCTACATGGACTTATGTGATGTTAGACAACGATAAGAACAAAGCTTTAGAACGACGGGAATGGAAGTCGTTCCACCAGCTAATATCGAGCGTTGAGTCGCTTAGAAGATGTGGTAGGAAGTTGCCACGATACTGTGACGTCAATCATGACGCTAAAATCAGTATTACCGAATGGATGGCTTGCCTAGAAGTGACGCAGGCGTCACAGGCACAAACAAGTAAGATTTTTGATAACATACACTTTCAAATATATTCCCCTTTTTTGGTTCCATTGCAATCTATCCAATAGTTACAATAAAACCCATTTTTTCACTCCCGTTTCCCACTCCGAATACGATTTAGATCTTAAAGTTTATCAATAATATGCGCCTTAACAAGAACATAGATTTTTATCTAAATTGATTTGTCTAGATACGTCGACAACACACGCTGCCCTACAATTGTTTCCAAGAAAAGCTTACATTGCGTTACAAAAATAGATATTATCTATAAGTTAAATCTTGGAAACGCTCAACAATGTAATAACATTGCAGTAGAAATAATAAATTAGAATATCCATTTTTAAAGTTAGCTTACGTAAGCTTGTTGACACTAGATTTTCAGGCGATGGCACCAATACAAATTATACTACAAAACAGATGTTTATATAACGAACTTATATTCTTCTTTATATAAAATTTTATAAGCATTCTTATACAATGAATGCTATATAAACATGCCAGATACCACATTCCATTGAAGGACAAATTCAGCATAAAAAAGCCGATTGACATAACATTGATTTTTCCTCCATTGTAGCGAAAATCTTGTCATAATTTTAATACGACAAATCAATTAAGATTTAACAGTAATATATAAAATACAACGTATGATATACATAATATATAACGTATAATATTTTGCTAGAGAACAACATCTAATATGTCAAAACATATAGCTTATATTTAAAACCTTATTTTCAGCTGAAACAGTCCGAGTGAGTTCAAACCCTAGAAGGAAGGGGCCGAATCCATTGGAATCTATTCTTAAGGCGGATGATTAATGTTGTGTAATATATTAATGTACTTCTCATATGCTATCAGTCAGTGCTACTACTTCTTTCCACTACTTAGAAAAAAGGACTAATAAAACTATGTGTTGGATTTAGTGGCTATGAGAGTATCAGTGATATGTACAAATGTACATTATAAGTAGCTTGGTCATTGTCATACATTGTAAGGACATAATTGTGGCTATCCAAAAGCAATTAAACATCCGTAATGTATTAACACTTTATGTTGTAAATTGTTGTCTATACGGTATAAGTTCATATAGGGGTAACAATTAAAATTGTACCATGTAGCTAAATGTAGCTTACGATATGTGTAGCTTATTTTATGTTTTAGATTATACATAGATGGCATTATTGTAACATTAATTTATCCAGTAACAATATTTAATATTAAATGAGCTTAAATATTTGTGTTGTAGTAACTAAGTATGTAAAACAGTGATGTAGGTAATGTATCAGCAATTTTTGTCTGAAGTTAACAACGCAAACTATGATCCACAAAATGCATGCCTGTTCTGATAAGAATACCATTCGTATCATCACAAATATGTATTACTATAAACCTTGCGTATCTCTTGATTTGTCGAACACAAGATTAGTATTAAAAGTATTTAATTTTATAGAATTCTTATACAATATCGAATGTAAGAATTATGTGATATTTTAAATAAAAAAGTTAATATTTATGTTCTTCTCATTATCTGTTATTAATATAAACAATATGCGCAGCAATTTACATAATTCATTAACTACAATTGTACAAGGAATGGAAAGAATTGCTATATGTAGTAAGTTTTTCAGACACCAATTGCATATAGCTATATGAACACTATACATATACATAGTAAAGTAGAGAACATTCATATAAAAAAGACATTAATATAACCACAGAGAAATAACCTACCTACACTTCCTCGATATCAACGACTAGTAAACTGATTAACAATATAAATTGTAAACAGATAAGTATAGAATTCTAGCACAGAAATTTAATTCTACAATTTTCTAGAGAATACCTACTTACTTAAGTCAATCCACTCTTGTGTCGTCAGATTCAGATACACAGAGGACTGTTCTTTTATATTCGTCGACGGTTTCGGTGAGAATTCGTTGGAAAATGCTTTCGAATAGTTGGTTTTTGACGACAGCTTCGTCTGAATGTAGCGTGGTCCACTCCGGTTCACATCGCCGCCATTCCGCGAACAGTATGTCATCGATGTGGTCAGAACGCCTGGCTCCGACACCTACCACACAAACAATACTGA
>LGAG01000450.1:336088-349562 GCA_001278395.1 Lerema accius | reverse complement strand
CAACTCTAAAAAATAATTGTTAATAATGCATTAATTTTGACCAAAGATTACCATTAAAATGTTTCTAGGGAGTTAATCTTAAAAGATAGACATTATACTGTCGCGGACATTTTGTTAGATCATTTAAAGCGGAATAATTCTTCCATACACATATTTTTTGATATCTTGAACCGTTTTCGCAGCGCACGCAACGGAAGCCTTCAAAGATGAATAATTTTCCCCGTTTTATCCACATTTTCTATTATTTCTTCGCTCCTATGAGTTGCAGTGTGATGTTATATAGCCTAAAGGATTCCTCGATACATGGTCTATTCAACACAAAAAGAATTTTTCAAATCGGTCCAGTAGTTTCTGAGATTAGCGCGTTCAAACAAACAAACAAACAAACTCTTCAGCTTTATAATATTAGTATAGATTCTAGGGTAACATTTTGGTTTCTATTGCAGGCAACGCAAGATGGCTGTAAAAAAACATGAGCTTGTCCATGACAATCGTCTTCAGCCGGATCTGGCCGCGCTGGAGCAGTATCTTCAGTTGATGAACGAGCAACACGCCTATCTACCCCCTCCCGGAGAGCTGGTGAAGACATGCCAAGACATCGTGAAATGTCTTTGTAAGTATTTAATGTTTGAATTTTATGCTTAGTCATTATTGTCAGCCATCACCGTTATGTATACTTTTCAAATGTAAAGCAAGATGCTGTAACATAGTAACTTTGAGTTATATAAATTATTATCCATTTTTACTTGACTGTTCAAGGAGGGTTATGTTTATTGAGCTTATGTATGTATTTCCATTTCTTTGACATCCCCTGCAGCTTACACAGCTTGAAGGATTTTAACATGATGGGATGTCATTAGGTCCATCTCGATGGAGAGAGTGACATAGGATTTTTAAAATCATTCTGTTTTTTTCTTAATGATGACTAGTTATTTATTTAAATAATGTGTTTGTACAGCACGGGCTACGGGCAATGAAGAGGATCTGTGGCTGTTGCTCCAAGCTGTTGAAGAATTTCTTATCCGCATCATGAATACAGTGAGCTGTGAACTGCGTCGAGAGGTCGTCATGGCTATACTTGATAAATTCTATTCCCTCATCTCTGATCCACGTAAGTATATGAATTATTAGTAATCAATGATCAGCTATATAAGATATTTAGTCAAATTAATTAACAGTTTCTTTCTGTAATCTGAATATACTGTATACTTGTATTGTATACCCTTCAAAGTGGATATGGATTGAACCTATTATAGCTTTTCTTGTCAAGATATCAGGCATGATTAAATTTTTGAAAATAATAAGTTATTGGAAAAAGAAACAACATATAAGGCGCTTTTATATAAAAAAAATCTACAATTGTAGTTTCTAATGAAAGTAAATACTGTAAGGTAGGTTACATTAAATGAATAGTTTTAAAACATACTGGATTTGAACTAAATTAAGTATTTCTGTTTATAGAATCCGATGCTTGCCCGGCCACGTCTACCGTACTGGTGATCATAGATGGTACTGACAGCGAAGCGTCTATTTCTGCCGCTCGCTGGCTGGTGCAAGAGCGAGACAACGGGCCTGGGGGGGCGGGGCTTCGGTCCTCTCTTTCTTGCCTCTACCGCTGGATGTATGAGTGGCACGGCACACCGTCTTTGGGGGAATGGATCATGTCTTACATCAAGGCCCTTGAGGTATGTTTTAATACTGATTATAGCGCTTCAGTTATTATTGTCTGTTGTTCTAACAGAATCAAATGTATGTGGTTAGAGCTTGGACCCACTTGTGCATTTGCTTCTTGTCTATAAAAATATCTGTTATTTTTGTTACTAGGAAAACGAGCGGTTTGATATCCTGATTGAAGTGTCCTTGGACAACTTGGGCAGCATGTTTTCGGCTCTGGACGCTCCTGCCCTACGTCACTCGCACACTGACGTCATCTTCCACGTCCTCGCATCCCTGCGCGAGTCCACCGATGCACTTGATAGAGTAAGTAGCCATAATATTAAGACGTAACCACATACCAAGGAATATAGATTCACCCTTCGCAACAAGACAGTGAGGTCAATTTTTGTTTATGATTTTGACGTACCTACATGACAGAGCACAGTCTCTCGAGCACTGTGGTGCGAAACGCTATCATTTGTTATTTACGTTACGTTTTTCCGACCACGCTTTTTTTTTTGCGAAATGTAAGTATATTTTGTTTTTTCCATAAGCACTTATTTAACTGTATGTTATAGGAGGTAGTCATATTAAGGTTAAAAAAATGAGTATCTATTGTTTGAAGATTTCTACCTAAGCCAAAGATTTCTGGAAGCGAAGCGAGGTCTGGCTACTAGTGTCGCTGTAAATGGATAGACTATCTGCGTCAATTACTTAATAAAGTAATTGCATGTTATTGACATTGACGCACGGTGTGCACCGATTTATCAATCTGCTTTATACACATACGTTTTGCTCGTTGTCGCTTTAGTATTGTAAAATTAAATTGATCCTAAATCCTTTTTTCGAGAAAGGTTAACTGAACTCTGTATCTGTTATAAAGTTAAATTAATATAAACAACACATTAATGAATTAGTATTTGTATGACCAACATATTAAAATGTATATATGTATATTAAAATATACACCATAGCTTTTTGTATGAGTGCAGTTTGAAGAAGCTTATTATTTAAAGAAGTTTTTCTTATTAAACATTAAGCGTTTAGATAATTACGAAAATAAGTGCAGTGTGTTTTGTACTAAATTCTCGAAATAAATGTTCGTTGCGCTGTGCTGTGGGGTAAATGAGAATAGGAAAATTGTTGAGATACAGCAATACAATAGTGAAATCTTTTCAGGCTGAATGTTTAATTTGTACAGTTTAAAATAAATGTATTAAGGAGCATTCATACAATTATGAATGTTTTATTTTTGTATAAGCCCTATAGTGTACAGCAAATGTTAACTTCAGTGTTCATTCAATACTCGTGTTATATTTTTATGAGATTACTTTAGGGGTGTCTTTTTCGTTTCTAGATCTCTGCGCACGTCGGTCGTGTATTGACTCAGCTGGCAGCCGAGAGTGGGCAGTGGAGCCGCACACTGTTACAGAACATTGTGGATATTCTGACCGCGATGATCGATTGTCTTCTTGCCCCGCTTAAAGGAGATGCGAAGGAGCGATTCAGGGCCAAATATGTTGACGTGGTGAGTGCAATTAATGCTAATTAAGGAGTTTTTGAAAATATTGGATAATTACACTTTTTTCTTTTTTTTTTACCTAATTTCAAAACTTCTATAAATTCCTGATTTAGCCTTTACTGATTCAGGCTTTGCTTTGGATACCACCGTTCTCATTGGTGGTTATAAATACTTAAGTAATTTCTCGAGAAATTACTCTATTGAGGAACTGACTGGTTTGTTTTTATAAAGCAACAAAAACAAACGAATGAAACAAATGTACCTGATTTTATTTCAACCCTTACCCTGTGCACGCATGCATTTCATAGCCTAGTTAGTAACAGGCTTACATTATTTACAAATTAATTAATACAAAAATATAAATGTGTTGTATAGATCGGTTGTCTGGAGCGTCATATGGCGTCGCGCGGTTGTCGTTTCTTGCAACTGGTGCCGTGGCGCGCCCGTAACGCGTGCGTGCCGCGCGCGCCGTCTATACCCCGCGTGCCTACCCGCAAGGTCGGCCTCATCAACCTCGGGAACACCTGCTACATGAACAGCGTGATGCAAGCGCTGCTCGTCACTAGACAGTGAGTTCATAACTCTGTTACAGTTTTTGGCCCATTTAAGTAGGTACTTGTAATGAAAACACCAATTGCGAATGGGTTATTTGCTTATTTTGCAATAAAGAGTAAGAGAGGGTCGTTTAAAACGTTGTGTTCTGGTGCCCATTGAAAACATTATATGACTTTAATACCCAAAAATTGTTCCATGGGATTCAAATTGACACATATACGTGTGCTTTCTATGTTTGGGTAACTGATTTACATAATGATTCATATAATTTATGTATGTATCATTTCAAAAAACAAATTGGCTGATTATGAATATTCAAATTCGAAATGAAAAATATATAATTTTAAAAGTACCATTTTCTATTTTATTTTTTTAAATAGCACCATGTATTGATGTAATAATTTAATATTAATAATAATTATATTTGATATCTATCGGAAGCAATTTAAATATTTTTATTGCATGTAGCAGTTGTTTATTTTTTTTAGTTGCTGGTTTATTTTGCGCTGGTGCTATAAATGGCTTTTGAGGGTTCCGTTCTAAATTCAAATCTCTTATAACTTCGCCATAATTATCTGTCTGTCTGTGGTTTAACTCAGATTCCCCTCGTTCTAGAAAGCTGTAACTTGTTTTCAGTATAAGAACAATAAATTCATAAGAAATTATGATGTAGAATAAAACTTAGAAAATATTTTTTTTTGTGCTACCCTCCTTTTGTGGACATCATTTTTTTCTTCCCCATTATGGTGATATTGTTAGACATCGCTTTGAATAACATTATGCATCTCAGATTATCTAATTAAGCAACTACGGAACCCTTAATTGCGCGCGGCTTCACATGCACATGGCAGATTTTTTGTGAATTTAGTTATGTTTTACTTAGTTATTTTATTACTTTGTTTTAATTTTTATATCCTATATGTTTTAGCATGCTGATATTAGTGTAAACGCTGCGACTGTTATCATATTGATGTTGTTTTTGTACATAATATTACATAAATGATTTCTGTTGTTAAATATCGACATGACTAGCATTAAGCGAAGTATTTATAAAGGATCTTGTTTATGGCATGGCATACAATACTAATACACATGAATGAATAAACCATATGATGTAATTGTTACCATAATAATAATCATACAAAGAGGTCTAGCTTCAGTTTCAAGCTATGCAATTTTGTTTGTTGTTTTGTTAATAACAGAGTAAAAGAGTGCATGCCCATGAATAATATATATATATATATATATATATATATATAGCTGAATGCACTATAAATACATCATGTGTTTTTGTGGCAACAGCTGCCATTTGATGGTAAGTGATCACTGTTGCTTGTGGAAATTAGAAACACTACCGTTGGGGGATCCTCATCCATGAGCGGGCTTCGACTGCAACGAAAACACATAAATTAATATCCTACAATCTAGGAGGAAAGGGGTAGCTAGTTATATGAATAAAAAACTTTCCGTAACCAAAGTATATATTTTTTTATTCTGCTTAACATTGTCTTTATATATGAAAAAATAGAGTAGGTTTGTGTTTTGTGTGTTTGTATTTGAACTCTTCGTAAACGCCTGGACCAATTTGAGTAAAAAATGTAGCCTATTTTAGAGGGATCGAGTATGATTTAAAATTACACTACAATGGAGTACAAGTACATAATTACCCAGTAGGTATGTTGTTGTTGATTAAACTATTAGAAGTATTGAAATGCTTTCATAGCAAACCTTGTACAATATTAGAAGCGTTTGCAAAAGAGACAGACATATTGATGGTCTGGAGTAATTAATGTGGTATGGGGCTAATCGGTATGCCACAATATGTCACATATTTTTTGGTGTTCAAAAGTTACTTATATTGCCATCAATTGGCTGTGCGACATATTATAATGATGATAGTAAGATTCAAAACGTAGAAAAAATGGTTTAATTTGCTCATTTATTAGCTCGTTATATTGCGTTCCCTGGCTTTGCTGCTTTGCAAAAGTATACCTAAATTGCCGTTCCTTTTATTTGTATTTATAAAAAATATTTAATTTAAATAATAGGTATTATAGCTTTTTGTGCTGTAGCATTCGGCAAACCTATAGACGAAGCGAATAAATAATATTATACTACAAATTAGCGCAGATTTGTGTGATATTTTAATGAAAATATCACGCGGTTATGCAACTCAATTGAGTCTATTCGAAGATAACGTGTTATGAGATTTGAAGTGACAATTTCCCACTTCTAATAGTGCAAGTGCAATTGGTTGATTCCTAGAACAATTGTATCCGGATGTGACAATTTTATTGTTAGGGCACTTACGTACCTGTCACGTTACTGCCTAGTCCTTATTGTATTATACCAGTTGTTATGTGCTGCGATCACACGGTGTTGAATAATGTCACTGAATGTTAGATGAAGATGACTAATAACAAGATAACTACAAAATCCTTTCATAAAATAACCACTATTGAATAATATAAGAGAGCTATATGAGGTCGACTTCCGTAGGTCACTAAGACTGAACAAACACAAACACACACATTGATTGTCAAATTTGCACAATCACTAATTTGTCATTTATTACAATGCACTGCAGTAATGAAACTGTTGACTGAATAAACATTATGTTGAATAATGAAAATGCTTACATTATAATTAAGTAACAAAACAAAATTTATAAAATGCAAACTTTAACTGATCTACCAACGATTTAAAGTAGTATAAGTATATCAATGGTTCTTTTAATTGTTCATAATAATAAGAAATACAGTGATTATTTTAGTCTCCATTCTCCGTAGTATAAGAATTACAATAATTACTTTATTGTTCATTCAGGTTCAGCAGTCATGTTGTGCTCAAGATGAACAGTGTACCTTATTGGTCGAAAGTCGGTATTCTCTTCACCAAGATGTTGCACTCTATCTCAACCAAGCTGAATACCGAAGATTTCTTCGCTGTGGTGAAACCACCTTTCTTCACCACAAACACTCAACATGACAGCTCAGAGTTCCTTGGGTAAGTTTACAAACAAATTGTGTTTTGACTTTTGTTTTTAATCTGTGAAACTTCATAGTCTCCCTAGATGGTCAATGACAGTAACATTAATTAAAGAGGATGCTATGTGACCTTAATTATATTTTATGTTTAAGGCGTTTTTTTTTAGTATGAATCCGCTATTCTCAATACTAATCTGTATTATAGAGAATCAAAAAAATTATTAAACAAATACACTGACTGAATGACTGAATGTCAGCTTTTCAAAAATTGATTCAATTCTTAATGTGAGTGAAAAACTGATAGTAAAAGGAAAAGCTAGTAGTTTAATAAGTATGTAATGTATGTTTCTTAGTAATGAATCTTTCTCATAGGTACTTGTTCGAGTTGCTTTCGTCGTACGAGCACAGCTCTGATCGTCATCACGACTACTCCCGACCGGCTGTACTCAACACTGCCCACGGATGGACTAACCAACTAGTTCTGCAGAGCAACGGGTCAGTTTACTATACTTTAACTATTATTACTTTACTATATTTTTACTAGTAGACCGGCCAGACGTTTTGCCACATATTTTGTCTTATACTTAGTTTTCCATTATTATTTTCACGAACTTAAATTTGTATTTATTTTTAGTAAATACTCGTACAACTTTTGCTATGCCTCCATAGCATGTTTCAATAACTGTAATAGTTTGACTGGTCTCTTGAAGTATCTCGACATGACCACTAACAGTTGGGTCTAACTATTATTATGATCATCTTCTTTTGCAGTGACCACAATCCTCCCGGGACAAGCCAGAACCGTCGGTCACTTTCACCGAGACCGGGGAGCAGTGCTGCAGGTATTTATACTAGCCATTCTTCAAACTAAACTAACTACTACTAAACTAAACTTTACGCAGTTTACAACATACAAATAAAAAATATACATAATATAATAATGCATATACAATTACATTCAGAAGACGCTTTAAATAATACAATAAATGCCAGTTTTTTAAGTTACACAAGTCCAGAAAAGTCCCTAGTTAAAAGGCATGGTGTGCGGTTGAAAAATAAAATAAAATTTGACTAGAAATAAACATTTGTTTTATTATTTCAGGTTCCAGCTCGTCAATAAAACGCGCTTCGCCGGAGCGCGAGATCGTAATGCCACCCAAAAAACGAATGCGTATGCCGCCCGAGCCGGTATTTTTGCGACGCGACACTTTCATTGACAACTTGTTTGGAGGAGTGCTTCTCACTCGTGTAGAATGCACGCATTGTCATTCGTCGTCTCTTTCTCGTGATGTGTTCCGCGATCTCCAACTCGCGTTCCCGGAGAAGCCTGACGGTTGGCAGTATAGCGTTCAGAGTCTGTTAGACTACTACTGCTCCAAGGAAAGCCTCTCGGGTGACAACAAGTATCAGTGCGCTGACTGCGGCGTACTTCGTGACGCTGAACGAAGCGTCCTGATCGAAACCACCCCCAAGTACCTCATATTGGTGCTGAAGCATTTCAAGTAAGTGTGATTCGTTGTCAAATGTTGATGGCTCACCTATCTATGTAATATAAACGATTAGTAATTTTATTGGCGTCTGCAACTTTTTATTTACTTAGTGTCAGTTAGTTGTGATACCATAATTATTTAATACCATTTCGGTTTCCAATCATGGAAAAATTAAATCATGAATAGAATACACTGCAAACAAACTATGCCAGATACAGTATTTATTACTTTTTAATGTTCTTATGTATACTGCCACTGTATATTAGCATAAAACTTGTAATGGTGTATTTAGATAATGGAACCTAATATATCTTTAACTTCCGTTACACATATACCGTACAAGAAGTACACACCCGAAAAAGTATCTACATAATATTCCATGTCAATAAATAATGATTTATCTTTCAGGTTTGATTCAAAGCTGCAAGTGCAGACTAAGCTCTGCCATCCGATGTATCACAACAGCAACGTGAATTTGCCGACGGTACGTGCACAAGCCGACCACGCCGCCTATACTCTGTACGCTGCAGTTATACACTCCGGCACTACTTTGGACTCGGGCCACTACTATACGTTGGCTAAAGACAACGAGCAATGGTACTTGTATAACGACGATATTGTAACCCTGTCCGATGAATCTGAACTCGCCGAAGAAGGAGACGGCGCCACGCCCTACATTCTGTTCTACAGACGAAACGATATTGAAGAGCCTTCCGCACCAGCCCTGGAAGATATCCCGCAGGCCCTCCAGGAAATGGTCCTCGCTCATAACAAACACTACGTCGAGACTGTGCGACAGATGCATATCACGCGCCCTTGACGGTTAAGATCCGATAAGCACATCGATTTCTCTGTCTTAGACATAGTCGATGCCGAGGAGTAAAATATCTTCAGATTATCACATGAATGTTATGAAAAGACAACTTTACGAGATCTTTGCAGACACACAGTGAGTGCGTACAGTGAATTGTGACACTTGGTTGATTTATTGATTCAAATATTCATTTCAGTAAATTGTGAGACATTATTTTTGGGATTAATATTATACTAAGAATGCTAACATTCAAATGTTGCATAGATGTAGAATTACTTTTTGGTTGTTTATACTTGATTTTATTAGCATAGATGTTGTTAGAAAAAATAATGTATTATTATATTTTATAGAAACATAAACGTTGAGAAGAATTTCATTTTCATCTAAGAACGGCTTCATAATCGATGTTGTATATGAATTGGTGCTGTCAAACTTCACCTATCAGCATTACATGCACATAGGTGATCCTAAATTAGAGTTATTTTTACAGCGAGAAGCCATCGCCCCATAGATCTTACGTATACAAAATTAAATGGTTTCTATGAGTTACTGATACTTAAAAAATAAAAATCGTTTGATTACTTATACTTTTATATATTTTTCATTATTACAAAATATTTTACAATTATGTCTGCACACGCAAGTATAGTTTCCCAAAATTAGTAGGAATATTTCTACTTAACAACTATTTTCCCAATCACAGTGTTATGCATTCTCTCTCATTCATGTTTTCTGATTTTTGTGTCACATTCATACTTGGTCTAAGATATAATTTTTTCATATCTATCAACATCACTCCACATCTATCTCGGAATACTTACTGTTTAGCTTAGCTTTCAAATTAGTTTTGGTCATTTGATATATTCTATAATTATATTTTTCGCATCCAAAATTGTGGGGAGCATTACAATTTAGTGGAGGTACTCTGTATTAGATATTTACCCTCAAAATCATGTCACTTCACTATTTTAATACATATAATGACTGTGTATTTTTTTTTTATAATTTTCTGAGCGGGTGCGGTGGCATCTACTATTCACTTTACTTAGGTATTCATTATTGGTTTCGATTTATTGTCCTATATTAGATCAAGATGAGATACCATACTGTTTCTTCATCTGAAACTGTGTTATAGACACAGTAATATTTGTAGTCCGGTACTACTTTTTTTTTGTTTGACTTTACGACAGGTGGACTTTATAGTCAATTATTACTCTATTATGTATCCAATAATAGATATTTAAAATAAACATGGCTATAATTATATTTTCTAAGTAATATTTTGCAATCCCCGCTGTCAGTATTGTGTATGTTATTAAAGCACAAATATGTTAAAGTAGTAGATACCTAATAGTGAAACTTTTTGGTTTCTATAGATACCTATTGTATATAGATTGTTATGTTTTTTTATAGATTATTTTGATTTTTCAATACTTTGGTATGGGTATCGTCGTATTAAACTTGATTAAGTTTAAATAAATCTTGTGGCAGGTGAATGTAATTTCATTTTATATTAATAGAACTTGTTGAGGTATCATGTAATAGAAATAGTTATCATAGAAAAGCGTCGCTTACATTATGTATTACTGTACTTGTTTATTATTGGACATTATATAAACAATTTTTCAGCTTACTACTATTTTCAAAATATGTAGTGTTTTTTTAAAATCAAGTTGAAAAATATTAGGGAATAGAAAATTAGGTACAAAACGTCTTAACTTCAATGTCCCTAATTTCAAGCAATAAATATGGTCCCTAAACCTAGAACGTATAGTACATCTACAAAATGTTGTATACTAGCTTGTTCTAATAGATTCCACGATTTCTACGATATTAGCAAAGCATTGAAAAATCTTTTAACTGTTTCAGGAATTTCCTTTGGTTTGGTTTCATGAAAATATTTTGTTGATTTGATATTTTGTCAGTTAATTATTTAGATTACTACTAAAAATGTGCCCTAAGTGTTGTAACACTTCGCCATGTCAATCCGTCTATCTGTCTGTCCGTCTTCGGTCTAGCTCCCTTAAGACCCTTAATACTAAACATTTTTTTTGTACCCTTGTGTCATTCGAAAGATTTTACAAAATTACTCTATAGATCTACGGTCATTTCTTAAATTTAGGAAGTCGTTTGAGGAACATTAAGCTTTAAATTAAAAATAAATTAGAGTCAAGTCTCTTATCTCCTCTCTATTGGCTTAACAATAGTTTTTTAAATCTGATAATTTACCATTGTATACATAATGGATTTAAAGGAAAACTTACGAACAGTCACGCTTAACCATGCAGTTAAGCAACTACGGAACCTAATATAACGCGTCATCTGAAACTCACTTAGCAGTTTTTTTGTTATGTTCAAGTTATTGACTTAGTTTATTTTGGAAAAATATATTATGTATAATTATATAACATTTCAACTGTTTTTCGTATGTACCTATATTATTATATTGCACAACCGCCTACCGTGCTATGTCGATAAATACTGGTACTATGTGGAATATCTTTGGAAATACTTTAATGTACATAGGTATATAAAGATTCACTTACAGTTTACTTCAGTTAAGAAAAAAATATATAGTATATGTATGTAATAATAAGAATCGGGTATTGTATAAACATGGAAATTTGTCACTATAATTGGGTTGGCTGATTTCATAAGTGGAGATGAATTGCTTGAAAGCATAAGATATTTAATAAAATTATATAGAATTAACATTTCTGCTAAGGTAGAATTGTATTTAAAGACAATTAGTGGTTTTGCGAAATCTGGTTTGAACTATATCGTCTACATGTCACTTGTTATTAGAATTTATTGGAATTAAAGTTAATAAATGTAGTTTATAGAGATTTAAATCATCATCGAAATTCATGTACAGATAAATCATATTACAGTTACAATATTACTACTACATATAAATCATTAAAAAGAGAATATTATAATTATATATATTAATCATTATAATATAGAAGATTGATACATTTTGTGTTGACACTGACACTAATCAGTGTGACTTGTAGATATAAGCAATATAAAACAACGATAAATTATGCACGGTTTTGATAGAAACAAGTGTTAATCAGTCTGCCGCATCTTCACTAATCATACACATTATGTAAATACATAATATGTATTAATAATATTATTTTAAAATAATATAAATCACGTAAACAATCGGCATTTGCCTTACATCTTTAGTGTCTGTTTATAATAACTATCTTGATGACTGTTATAATATTATCAATAATTATTAAGGCCACTAATAACTGGGGAATGCCGGCTTTGTAAAGGATAAGCTATAACTAAATATATTTTAAAAATCTCCACATATATAATTTATAAAATAATGTATACAAATCTACTTCTAATGAGTTAGGTGATAATGCATGAAATGTTATAATAATAATATTTAGGGTAAATCAAACACTGTTTTTCCTCTAAATTTATTTATTTGTACAAATTTAAAAACTAAAGGGAGACACCGAGTATTATTATGTTATAAACGGAGTGAAATTTGGGTGTGTTTTGAGTCGTAACTATTACTGTGGGGTTTTCATTTTACATTTTCTCTTCTTGGTTCAATGTTTACTATGATGATCTCTGTGTTGTGGATTGCCTAGTGTATTACCTTTACGACGATCAATAGAATTGTCCGAATATATTATTATCTAAATAAATCATATGTAGAAGGTAATTACCAGGTATTCATGGCATGATTAGATTTAATTTAATAAGATCTAATTTGATGTTAAGGCCTAATAAGCGGCCAAGCATGTAATTATTTCATGAAAATTTATTGTATTAGTATTTATTGAAATAAAGAACATACAAATAATTTAGTTTTTTTATTATTCGCTGACTACATAGTGATTGTTCAAGTATTATGTAAAGTAATTTTTAAACATTTTTGACCCCCCCACCCCCATGTAACGCTTCGTAACGTTTTTCTGTACGGCCCCTCCCTAAACGTTACGTAACACACAAATGACTGTTTTTATCTGACATAAGATGAAATAAAAGAATATTTACATATATTCCCTTAGATTTCTTGCAATAAAAAACAAGTTACGTAACGCGTTGTTCGACTCCCTCCGTCCCACCTATGTAACGCATCATAACATTTTACAAGACCCTCCTCTCGTAAATAGCGTTACGTAATATTTGAATGGTCCCTTAGTCAGGGTACATTAGCACCTATTTTAGCTTTTTCTCTTTGTCATCCAAGAGCTGATGTCAATATGTAAGTTTTATTTATACAATGTACAAGTACGTTATTTATACATCTTATGTGCACTACGAAACTATCCGTGTTCAATGAGGTTTAATAAAGCTAAGGAGGTATGTATGTTTAGATACCTATGACATTCTTCTAAATTGGGAAATAGATTATTGATTCCAATGATATAATATTATTGACTGATTCCTAATTCTGTAGGTACCTACTGACCTAAAT
>LGAG01000450.1:256949-328820 GCA_001278395.1 Lerema accius | reverse complement strand
ACAGAACAATCAATACAAATACAACAGACAGTCCAACTCCTCTTATCTATGAGTCAGTCAGTCATGAATTGACTGAAAGTAATTGTGATGTGATATGATATTGATATTATGATTAATTACTAATTTGTGATTGTATTTTATTTAGCGTTGCAGTGCTGACATAGCAGTGCATTTTTCTTACCGCCGTTGATTTGTTTAAGGGAGAGAACTTCAACTACACAGATCTAATAAATTTGTGCTATGTGGCGAATTAAACTATATTACAATTTATCTTAATTCTTGAGATTTCATTCCTTGAATTTAATACATGTTTTGCAACATTTCAACAGCGATTTACGAGAGGCCGCAATGCGACTCTGTGTATTAGTCGAATTTTATTTAATAACTTAAGTTGACAGTTATTTTAACGTAAATACACGGGATAGATTCGGAAACAATGCGGAGAATAAGTAATTCCTTTTTTTGGGGCATATTGATCGCTTCGTTAACTTGGACAATTTCCTTGTACCTGTATTGGATGCTGAATATGAATAGTAAGTTCGTTTTCTAAATTGCCTTGTTTTACTTAAAATATCTGGGTAAATGTAATAGATAGTACAGTTTATTCGGGAATATTTTGAGCAGTTGTTTGTAGGATTTTAAAGAATGGGGGAATATTTTTAAAATTTCTGTCTTACCATGAAATGGTCCGGTTATTTGACTTTTTTCTTTGTTGAAAATATTAGTACTTTAATTTGTTAGGTAAATTATACTGTATTACTCTTTTAGTAAATCCTTTGATACTGAGTGACATAGTTTATATTTTATGTCAAACACAATTTTAATATAATAAAGCAATATTTTAGTATTATGATTGTACAAAGGCAGAGTGGGTTATTCAAACTAATTATTTCCTACAGTATTGTCATAACTTATAGGTTTTAGTTATGTTTAGTACTATTAAATAAAAAGGTTAGTAGTTTAAGCAGTCTACTCAATTAAAGCGCTCATACTAGGAATGCTTGCCGAGCAATTACATTTCTTTGTACAACACAAAGCCTAACTTTAGCAATATCTAAGTAGGCTTTGGGATTCATTTTATAGTTGAAGGATACCTTGAAATATTCGTAAAGTTAAGAATTACACAAATTATAAAACTTACATACATATCTGGGGTATTCTCATGTATACACTCAAAGCTGCACGTTAGAATTCTTTATGCTATGGACAACAAAGAACGACACACCCAGATTAAGAACAGAAATGAAACTCATCTATTAAATTTCTTCCTCATGAGAACCAAACACAGCATAGAAACAAACAAAGAACAATAAACTAATAATAACAATAGTCTGGAATAAGTAATCTTCGCACCATAGGGGTTATTGTTGATTATTTCTTATAATTCCTGCCTATAGAGGATAGGTTCTATTTAAGCAGCTGTGTTTTTGTTCTGAATGTTAAAAAGATATTGTTATAGCTCAGTCAAGATAGACATTCATCCTTGCTTATGATGCATGAACGTTAAGGACACTATTATGCTAAAATTAGGAAAAAACCCATTTAATACTATTGTGCGTTTGTTTTTGAAGGTCAAAGTTTAAAAATGGTATCTATTTTTGGGAACACAGTTAAGGGATATGACAATTTATTGTAATTTCTAGACAGCGGTCATTCAATTTTACTTCTATTCTAATGATTTCCTGATCACCTAACAACTGTAACTTACTGCACTTGCTGATTTTCCATTTCCCTCTCATAATTATCTGCCATATCAACTATAGAGTATAGCCAATAACTATACATATTAACAAGATCCATTTACATCCTTTGAATTTTATTAATTTAAGGTGATATAACCGCAAGTAGTACAGATAAAAAAGTGCAATATCTAGTCAATGCAGAGGAGAAGAATCGTATTAAAAACAATGATAAATCAATTGCATCATTAAAAGGCAAAAATTTGCTCGATGACATTCCTCGGAAAAATTATGTTGTTGGGAAGGCATGGAAGAAACAACACAAACAAGGGAAAGTTTCAAATACTAAGGCAGATGATATGCTAGAAAGTAAACATTTGGAGAAGGTCGATAATAACCTTGAAGACAAGGTACAAAATGAAAAAGAAGATAAAAATAATCCTGATCCAGAACAGGCGGAGCCATTTGGTAAGGAAATACATTATTGTGATTATTATTGGTGTATGGATGTAAGGGATATAAGTAGCTTATATATGCCAATAAATTTTAAAACCATAAACTCTTTTAAAGTAACCAAGTTAGTGGCCAACCCAAGTGTTGGAAGTTTTCATAATGCCAAGTTATTAAAAGTTCTGTTAGGTATTAACACTTGCCATTTAGCAATAATAATCATAATAGATAGCTTGGCATAGCCTTTGAAATATTGTAAATTTTTTGTCAACAGCAATCAATCATCCATCTACCAAATTTTTACTTGTTTAACACTACTTCTAATAATGCATTGTACATATCATTGAGTCTTGTAATATAATTATGCTTACGACTGACTTCACTTACAGTAATGATAAATATAATTGTGAGAATTTTATATGTACATACCTTCCCATTATACTCATTCTGTAGGTAAGGTATAGTATTATTTTGACATGATTATGAGAATTAGGAATAATTTGCATACTGGTTTAATTGCTCAAGCGGTTATCAGTTTAGTTGATCTATAAGATAAAATGGTTATTCATCTGTTTTCTTTTGTTTTTAAAGTTATTTTATTCCTTTTAATTTGCTCATGTGTACAGAGATACATATTATATTATGTTGTATGAAACAAAGTTGAGACAGTGTGTTTATATTTCTAACTTATTAATTTCTTCTTATTTTTGTATATCTATCCAAACTAAACTTTTGAATATTTCTCAAGAATTAGTGCATGATGGTCCTATAAAATTACAGTAGAGTCTGCTGTTGTGCCTCGAATCGACAAACAATTACAATTGGATCATATCAAACTGAGAAGACTTTGGAAGCAAATGAAAAAAGAAAGTAATTATGAAGCATTGAAAAAGAAAATAATGTTGAGGAAGATAATTCACGTTGATCCTTTTAATGACATTCCTGTGGAAAGCTGGGGTAAAACAGTAGATAGTATAGAATGCTGAGGTCATTTCAGTGTAGAAAAAATTAATGATATACCATATGAATCATTTGTATCAAAATGCTGATTAGAAATCATTAAATCTCTACGAATGTCATTTTCTCCTACCTTAATTTCATTTACATGCATTATTTTTATTTTGCATATGTTAATCGCTAGAGGTATCACTTAAATTATTGGGTTATGTAATATGTTACATAGAAATGTTCTAGTGATTTCTTTTTTATTGACTGTTTCTGTTTTATAATGAAAAGTTTATACAACAGATCTTATAGGTAGTAGAACTCTAATCCTTATAAATATTGATTGACTTTGATTCAATGTCTTACCTAGTTTAATAAGATTGAGTATTAATCAACACAGATAGATTCGGGTTGTCGAATCTAATTTGCTCTTTGAATTAAATCTTAGGATCTTATAATCTTAGGATTTAAAGTTAAATAAAAGTTTCTTTTTAATAAGGTTGAAGAGCTCAAGCTTGCATATTATATGCTTGCTTTTTTATTTCGGACTGTAATATATCTATAGACTATATCCTATAGGATTACCTAACGAATATGCATGTTAAAGTTTTCCTAACTATTCGTGAATTTGGAATCATGTAGCAAGCTAGCCCCATTGCAGGTTGTATGTTAGACATTTTTAGGTATGTTTTTATTTATAGTTTTCATTAATATAAACATTTCATCAGATAGTACATAGTTATGTGTTAAATATTTCATAATGTAGTATCATAAATGTTAATTTATGTTATGTCTTGCCTGCGTGTTAATGTTGTGACTTATGTGTAATCAATACTCATTATATTATTCTGTTTTTAAAAAGTAAGTTTAAAAAAGAAAAAGCAGAATGGTACAGTTTTTCTCCTTTCCATCAATGATTGTTTGATCCATCGTTATGATAATTCTGGTGGTACTGATATTTAGGATCGTCGCACGTTGCATTAGCTTGACTGTAGACGACGTCGCTACTAAGTAATTGCGGTTTTTAAATTGATATTCGTAGTAAAATTTGCAACCACTAATTACACAACCTTTAACAAAGTTTAGTTTTGTAATAACAGAAAAAGACGTTTGTTTCTTGGTTGGTCTGTTCTTGATGTGAAAAAAAGTTGTCAATATAAATTCGGGGGGATAACTGGTCTTTTTTATTTTTCCGGGATTCTTTTCACTAGGTTTATTTCGGGCTGGCTACGTTGAAGTCAAATCTTCTTCGACTCGTCGCATAGCATAGAATTGTAAATGAGTTTTATATATTTTTAACGGTTCTATCATCTATGTTATGAAATATAAATGAAAGCTTTATTTTGGGTAATTTGTAATCCTCTTAGCTTTGTCGGAAAATTTAGTAATCTTTTTAATTTTCCGATAAAATAAATTCAGTATTTTCTGGAGTATTCTTAACTCCTACGTAAAGAAAGTCGTTCGGTTATTAATTATTCAACGATCGTTAACAAAGGATTAATTTACGGTGTAGTTGTGTACGCAGACAACAAAGTTATTTTTCTGTAAAGATAAAAAGATATAGTATAACGTGTCTTTTATTATTGTACATGTAATATGTACTTAAATGTATTTTATTATTATTACAGATTATCAGTTCGGGCGAATACATAATTTAGAGGATATGCGTATACGCGAATCTGGATATAATTCGCATGCTTTCAACACTCTAATATCACAGCGAATTGGATTCTCAAGGGACATTCCTGATACAAGACATCAACTGTAAACAAGATTTCTTACTGTAGTGTTGTATTTCTTTTTAGTATCCAACCTGTTTTTTATAAAAATACATTTTTATTTCAGTTGTAGATCTCAAAAATTCGAAATGAATCTTCCAACAGCCTCAGTTATTATTTGTTTCTTTAACGAGCATTTTGACACCCTCATGCGTTCTATATATTCGATCATAGAGCGCTCTGATCCACTGATGGTAAAGGAAATAATTCTCGTAGATGACTTTAGCGACTTGGATAATATACATGAGAGAGTTTTAGCGGAAGTGAACGAATTGAATTCTAATCGGAAAAGAGAAGACGATACTATAGACACTAATAATGATGCGGAGAACATGGTTGACTACATAGTTGATGACGTCATTAATGAAGCGGATAGTAAGAGGTTTAGTAAAGCAGTCTTGAGACTACCATCTCAAGGTATGGATATAAGACTTCTGAGAACTCCCAAGAGAGAGGGTCTTATTCGTGCCAGACTTTTTGGTGCAGATAACGCTTTTGGCGAGGTGAGGTTTTATCACTTAACCCTTTCATGTGAAGTAATGATATTTCGCCTTGTGTAGTTAGTTTTCAGTATAGATTCATAGAAGGATTTTACTTCCCACCTCAGTTTCTAACTAAAGTTCTCTTTGAATCTCTTAAGAAAATAAGAAATTTTGTCAGTAGTTCTGGCACTTTTCTATGCAATAGGTGCGACCACAGGATGCGGACTTTGAGGAAGTTTTTATCAAATGATATCTAGTTTACTTTATCAATATTCCTATCAGATTTATTTGTTTAAATTTAAAATATTTTACTGTGGTTCATTTCCTCCAGGTACTAGTATTCCTGGACTCTCACATCGAGGTGAATACCAACTGGTTAGAGCCATTGCTCAGTCGTCTTTCCAAAGGCGTGGACGGTAGTACAGCAAAATACTCCCAACGGATCGTTGCCCCTATCATTGACGTGATTAATGCGGATACATTCGAATATACCCCCAGTCCATTAGTTCGTGGTGGATTCAACTGGGGCCTGCATTTTAAATGGGACAATCTTCCGAAAGGTACCTTAAGATGTAAGTGTATGCCAATGTATTTGTATGTAAATTTCACGTTTATTTAGTACTAGATGTCGCCCGCGGCTTCTCCTGCGGATGAGTAGCTTAAAAAATATTGGATGTATCCCAAGGGAACTTATAATCGCGATAAAATCTATCCTATGTCCTATTCCTGGATGCAAACTATCTGTGTGCCAAGTTTCAGCTTAATCCGTTCAACGATTAGACCGTGAAAGACTTACAAACATCCAAATATCCAAATATCTTTACAAACTTTTACATTTCTAATATTAGTAGTATGTATAGTGTTTTAAGCAATTTGTGTTAGGTAATTATAATATGTCGTATTCTTAATTGTATATTAGAATAAAGATTGGCTTTTCTTGATTTGACATTGATTATTTCAGCTGAAATAGACTTCACCAGACCCATTATGTCTCCAACTATGGCAGGTGGATTATTTGCGATATACCGCGAGTATTTCAACCACATTGGGAAGTACGATCCAGGCATGAACATTTGGGGTGGTGAAAATCTGGAGATATCTTTCAGGGTAAGCTGTATATACAATATACAAAGCTGTATCTTAATATACAATATAATATTAAATTAAGAATCTAAAAATCTCAGTCTATATATTTTTTCGTCTGTGACTGCTGTATGCTTGACGACACCGTTGCCTAGTTGGTAGTGACCCTGCCTGCGAAGCGAGGGGTTCCGGGTTCGATTCCCGGCCGGGGCAGATATTTATGTGACTGATAAATGTTTGTTCTCATCATGGGTGTTAGTGATGTGGTATTTGTGTAGTCCATGCCACCCGCGACATAAGGAATCCTACTGCGGGGGTATGAGTGTGTTAGCGTTTATTTATTTATTAATTATCTATATTAATAATTTCGTGCAGGGGTACGATAGACTCGATCGAAACCTTATATGAATAACAAAACTTAAAAAAATAATGATTTCGAGTCGACAACATATATTCGCAAAATTCGGATTGTGGAGTATTTCGTTAAATTGTTATGGCACTGACAATGACAAACAAAGCGCATTCGCCATCTTGGTCAGTTAATAAACGTTCCGTTTCACATATAAAATGATCGGTCACGAAACTTATGTGGCAGACAAAATTTCACGCGAGCGAAGCCGCGGGCAACTGCTAGTTCTCATATAATTTCAAATTTTTATACCTGTTTATTTCTAAAAGGTGTGGATGTGCGGTGGCACGTTGGAATTGATACCTTGCAGTAGAGTGGGCCATGTGTTTCGGAAGCGACGACCATACGCTTTTACCGAAAAGCAGGACTTTATGCTTCAAAACTCTATGCGAATGGCTAGAGTCTGGATGGATGAATATGTGGTACGTAGTTTATAAATCATGCTTTGTTTTTGCAATGAAAATATTACATTTTTCAGATTTCATTACAGAAAAATTGCCGGTGTATTTTTTTTACTAACGGTAATAAGGAAGATATCCAATAATTTGCTATCACAAATTAAATCTTTTCAAATCAGGTACATCAAATTTAAACGCAATTATTTATTTCGTCTTAGAAAATAAAAATATCCTCATTTAACGAACGTCAATCATTTAATGCTATAAATTACATTATATTTTAAAGCGATCATTTGCACTTACCTCAGACAGATTTACCTACGTAGGTATTAGGTGTGGCACAATACATTGAGCTAAATCGCCTCTTTTATGCAGGAAAAAGTGATAGAAAAGGATCCGTTAGCGGCGCGTGTAGACGTTGGCGATGTATCCGAACGCGTGGAGCTTCGTAAACGACTCAACTGTAAGCCGTTCAGTTGGTACTTGAAGAACGTATATCCTGAATTGGAGTATGGTGAAGATGTAGTCGCTAAGAAGAGGATTAAAGCCCTCAATGACCCGGAGAAAAACAAGTTCCAACCGTGGCATTCTAGGTAAGAAAGTAAGGTAGCATATCGTTTCTATAGTTTGACCGCTACCGGCCATGTATTTAGTTACTAGAAGTCGCCCGCGCAATTTTCCCGTTTCTCAAACAATTTTTTTTGCTGCTCCTCTCCTATTCATCTTAGCGTGATGTTATATAGCCTATAAGTTTCCTCGATAAATGGACTATCTTACTCTAAAAGAATTTTTCAAATCGGTCCAGTAGTTCCTGAGATTAGCGCGTTCAAACAAACAAATAAACAAACTCTTCAGCTTTATAATATTAATATTAATATAGATATAGATTTTGTTTTTGCTGCTCCTCTCCTATTCATCTTAGCGTGATGTTATATAGCCTATAAGTTTCCTCGATAAATGGACTATCTTACACTAAAATAATTTTTCAAGTCGGTCCAGTAGTTCCTGAGATTAGCGCGTTCAAACAAACAAACAAACTCTTCAGCTTTATAATATTAGTATAGATTTGGCTTTATTGCTCATTTTTAAAGTACAAATGGCGGGCTTAATGCTTGCAGCATTCTCTACTAGCCAAATAACAACTATCTATACCAATAATATAAAGCTGAAGAGTTAGTTTTTTTGAACGTGCTAATCTCAAAAACTGCTGGACCGATTTGAAAAATTTTTTTAGTGTAAGATAGTTCATTCATCGAGGAAGGCTATAGGCTATATAACATCATGCTAAGATGAATAGGAGAGGAATAGCAATAAAAAGATTGCGAAAACGGGAAAATTAAACGGGTGGAGCCACCGGCGATTGCTAGTTATTATTGTATTAAAGGGTAAATGCTGATATTTAACCTTATTGCGTCAGAATGAGGGTAATCTATTACAAGCGTATGTATGTATGTAGATTTGTTTGGCACGCTCTAGAGCCCAAACTGCCTGATGAATTCAAAATGTCAGGTGTTATTGGGTTGTTCTCAATTACGACTATGACAGTAACATTTTTTTTGTCATACCCTCACAATTTTCAAGGAGTCGGAGTTTTATTTTTAATTAATGATTACTAGTTATTTTTTCTTAAATCATTGCAGGAAACGCAATTACACGGACTCGTTTCAAATTCGGCTTGCACGTACGCCCCTTTGTATTCAGAGCGCTAAGGATATCAAATCTAAAGGAAGCAAACTGATTCTCTCTACTTGCTTCAGGACTTTGAATCAGGTAATATTTTGTATGCAAATTGCTGAGAAACATTGAATGGTATGGTCTCTCATAGACATCAGTGACTTCAAAGGCAAGTCATCAAAGCGATGTTGGCCAAAAAGAATGAGGAAAGAAAAGTAATCATCGATTAAAAAGAAAAAAAAACGATTAAATTTATTTATTTATTTCTCTAAAAAGTAAAAATAATACAAGATGTAGAAGTTTCAAATCAAACATTGTAGGCCTATTATGATAGATTTACATACGATTTTAAACTCTTATCATTGCGGATAATAAACATTTTAAAACTATAACGAGTTACTCACGATTTGTTTATTTACACCAATAACTGATAATTATAGTTTTAAATTGTAAGGTTTAAGAGACAAACTCTTAATACCATTACCACGCCGGATCGCTGTTCAAAGGGTCCTGGGTTCGATTCCCAACGGGGCCGAAATTTAAATGATGAATTTAAATTTATATTCCTGGTCCGGGTGTACGTTTATGTGTTTCTGTGTCGTCCATGGTATCTACAACACAAGGAATACTACTATGGGGCTATGAGTGTATAGCGTTATTGTTATAATTACAGATGTGGTTTGAAACAGACCGGCACGAGTTAGTATTGGGTCGTACGCTCTGCTTGGACGCATCTACAAACACAATCCCAATGTTGAGTAAATGCCACGAGTTAGGAGGAACTCAAGAGTGGAAACATAAGGGATCTGTGAGTTAACTGTTGATTTTACATAGTACTTTTTTAGGGTTTTGATTTTGACCGGTATGTA
The DNA here is from genome assembly GCA_001278395.1 of Lerema accius. Taxonomy (NCBI): domain Eukaryota; kingdom Metazoa; phylum Arthropoda; class Insecta; order Lepidoptera; family Hesperiidae; genus Lerema; species Lerema accius. The sequence goes on along the minus strand of LGAG01000450.1, from coordinate 319,053 downwards.
TGTATGCCTCGTTTTTGTCGTCGTGATTTAAAAAGTAAACAATCTTGGCACTACTTTTATTTATTTCATTAATTAAAAAAAAATATTTAGAAGTATACAGAAATTTATTTTATCATTAAATTATTGTTTATTCTTTTACTTTTTTTAATTTGTGTTTGTCTTATTTTTAAATCGATAATTACAATAAAAACACATTGTAAGATTTTTCACTTTTTAAATCACGAAATAAACGAGGTATATGTTCGTCTATTATGATTACTAGTTTACTTTTCATTAGTCGTTTAGTTAAGAGAAACTTGCAAGTGTTAACTACGTTTGAAAGTAAGTAAGTTTTCATTAATTTTCAGGCTGGTAGTCCTATATACAATACAGCGGCTGGCATGTGTCTTGGGGTCGATAGACCATATCGAGGCGAAACACTACAAATGGTCATATGTGACAGTCATCTGACCAACCAATGGGAGTTTATTAGATCCTAAACTTTTTAAATAGTACTTGTTCTAATATTAAGCGATGAAAAAAACTCATCAATTATGTGAGGTATATATTCCTGTATCGCTAAAGTTTGGCATATCATTATATCCAAATGTCATATGCGTTAAGATTGGTAATGTATGCCGTGAACAAGTACTTAATGAGTGATGTTTGAAGTAATTAATGACAATATGAATCGAAATAATCGTATAGTTAGTGTAGGTCTTCGCTACGCATAATTTTATTAAGCGAGATAAATCTCAATAGTCACTGTTTCATAGAAATGTAACTTTTAGTGTCTGTTTAAAATTATATTATACGTTCTCTTAGCGATTTACGAGTCTCGTAATAGAAGAATCTCTGATGCTTATTTCTATTGAAATGCTTTGAAAACGGTGTTTAGTGTGTAGGGCTTGCGTGCTAAGCGAGAAGTTCTAGATTCGATTCCCGGCTCTCTTCTTTCCTTTGGTGATTATGTCTCATCTCGTTTGTGAATGATTATACTCTAACTAACATAAACTGGGGTCTCATCGTAGTGCTAAACCGATCACTAAAATTAGGTCTTACAAAACGAATTAGTGAAATGTTTATGTAAGAATGTAATTATACCGTCCCTATTCAGTTCTGTAAATAATTTATTCCTAGTCAATTTATACCCTTTCTAATCGCTTTTTAACGTAGAATAAGTTTAAATATCAGTACTCTAAGCATTTTATAACGCAATTAATATTATAACCTGAATGATATACTGTAAACTCAAAAGAATAGTGATAAATGTAGACCTTAACATGACTAGGGAAACTATAATGAATAATCTTTATTTTTGAACTTACCAACAATATTTTTTAGGCAAACCTCTAAATTTCTTTTAATGAAGCACAATTGAAGCAAAAAGAATTTGCTGTCATTAAATAATTCGATTTTTATACGTCTTTCAGACGAAGACTTTCTGACCTGATTGTATTCTGGCTTGTTACTGAAGGTTAGAAATTAATTTTACAAACGTATATTATGTGCTGTTAAATCATATTTTATTTATTAACCTAAACACTAATTCAACAAAGACTGGCAATGTTTCACGCAATGGAAAGATTCAGAAGTCAAAATACTCTGTAGATATATTATCTTTAGTTATATTTTAAAAGTTTTGATTACAGTGTTCATCACAGGCAGCTTAAATATATAAAAATACCGGTTACAAATACGTATCATAGGTTTAGAACAGTAGTATTATCATATGTAATATTTAACGATAACTTTTGTACAATAATTTGTCATACTAAGAATAGAACTGAATACACAATTAGCGACCAAAAAAGTCCTCACCAAATAAGCGATATAACGAAAATTTGAGCGTATCATTTCATTAAGTCGCGTTCGTTAATTCCGAAAGAAAAAGTGTCGGAGCTCGTTTATAATTTGTCAAAATATCCATCAAGTATCACATACAATTTCGCCAAGAAATCTCTGAAAAAACAATTTTTAAAATCTACTGGTTTAATACAATTTCTCCAGAGTTGTCGTCGGTTGCCATGACATAGTTGCTAGGAGGGCAGTGTTAAATAAATTAGGATCTGAAATCAGAGTATATTTTAATATAAACTCTAAACAATGACGATAAGGTTGATATTACATCAATGTATTTCAACTATAAGGAGAGAGAAGCTCGATTAGGGACAGTTTTGAAGTCAATTTTTGTATGGGACTGCGCATCTAGTTCCTCTAATAATGATCGTTGATCTACGCACAAAATGTCTACAATCTGTTTAGAATTACTGTACATAGAGTACCTAATATACATAACGTACATAACTTTGTAGGTAATATAAACATTAAACAGTTTTTAAAACATTTTTAATATTTTTAAATGTTGTACCTGATTTAAACATTCCAATTTATTTTTGTTTAGTTACATATATTATAAGAATATTCCTAACGATTTCACAAATAAGATAAGCAGTAAAAAATAATGGGGGAAAAGATAATATTCTATAAACATGATTGATAGCTTTTATGTATTTCTGATACACTACAAGCCTACAAGCAATTCTTGTGGTAATAAAAATGTCATAAAACAATATCGTTAACAAACCATTATTGATTATGTCCTTCGAATATGCTGTAACTATCAGTTACTGTGTTTAAATTATCTGGTAAAATGAAGGCAACAAAAGTATATTAACATATACACATTGATTATTATTTAAATGATTCACACATGCATTTATTTGTAAATATTTTCTGTTTCCCCAGTACACCTTAACGTACAATGGTCATTCCTCTCAACATTCTTTTACGATTATTTCATTATCCAGAGGTTGAAGCATGTTCTTCAATTATTCTATCTTTCGTGAAATCAACAGTCATTAGACGATCCATCCATCTTTCCTTCCACTTTCACGATTATTAGTTACCTTTCATAACTCATCCGATATAATAGACTTTTTTCAATCATTATTCTCATTTTTCGATATATATATTTTTATACCTTTAGCGAGAATATAAAGAATGGATGTGACTCTTAGATATTTCTATATCTTTATTATAACCATCGTGTTATCGTTTCATCATGCATGAAAATACTATTTTAGAATATTTTATTATATTTTTAGTCTCTGTTAACTGGTCTCATTTAAAGTGGTAGCTTTTACAGGTTTTATATATTTTATATTTTAATGAATATCTTCATAGAGTTCGTTCTACTTGTAATATCGACTCAATTCTAACCTCTTAGAACCTTTATGAGGAAAAATAATACTGCAGTTATTTTTCTGGTTGTACGTACTTACATGTGTAGGTTATTTTTATATCCCTAATGATAAGAATGAAATCACTAATTGCATAGTAGGTAATATAATTCGACTCTTAGTGAGCAAAGAGAACCAATTGCCAATTACATACGTAATTTTTTTACACACGATAAAGTCTTTTTACACGATTTCAATACGACAGCTTTTAACTTAATATCTTAAGCGATTTTGTACTTCGGAGAGTATAAAAGTCGCTTTGTGGTTTTTATCATTGGATATAATGTTGATAAAAAATATATAAAATGTAATTATTTTCTATTGTCATTGGAAATGAAAACTAGTGATTATGGTTCGAATTTTATTTTGTGAGGTTAATAGGATTTAATTTTTTAAATATGTTCCAAGTGTCGATTTTAAAGTATGCTTTTCAGTGATGATATGCAATTTTGGGATTGCTCTTTCGTAGCTCGATTTGAAAATGTGTATTCGAAATTCATTGTGTATTTAATAACATTATTTTATTATTATGAATCTCGGATCATGGTGTCATAATATTTTAGCTATGATATTTTTATATTAATTATCAAATAAAAAAAAATATGGATAAGACAATAACATTCACTATACAAATGGATATTGCATTATTTTATTTAAATAAAAAATGTAATCTTATTCCCAATGGATCATCACAATTATTTTTTGTAATATTTTTAACACTCCTATTAACTTTTTTTATGGTATTTTTAGAATTTTTATACACAATGTTGAGTTACATTTATCTTGATTTAATTTTTTGAGTATTTTTTTTAACTGTTTACTTAAAAAAAAATTTTGGAAGTAATTTAGTTCAGGCGACTTTAAACATAATATAACAGCATTAATAAAAAAAACGAGCGCCATGCTTGAATGAATATTATTATATTCACAAAATTAAGTGTCAAAGTATGATGTTTGTGTCAAATTAAATCTGAGATACAATTAAATGGAAGCAGGGTAGTTAGTAATTTTCCTTATATAATTTACTGGCAAAATATGTTTAAAGTACGGTAAAAAAACTTTTACGTTTGGAATATATTATTATTAAGTTTTCTAGGAATAAATGTGAAGCGACAGACAATAATATAGATTTAGATTACATTCAGTGATTTTACATCCATATCACGATATCTCGAAAATCATAGTACATTTTTGTGTCGTTTCCGCCCTTTCTCCTTTTTGTACACGCACTTTAAAAGCTTAACCGATTTGGCAGATTTTTTTTCTGTTCAGTTTGCAAGAAAAATATTTAAATAATCCACCAGAATCGTGGATATTTTTAATGTATGTAATAATGACTGCCGGGTCAACTTGTATTCAGTAAAAAAATATTTTTTTTGTACTTTTCACATACCTAGTAAGGTTTTACTATTATTATCTAATAGTGGGAAATTAGTTAGAAGGTTGGAGCACTGCAACCATTTTTATTGTTGTAATATTTATATTACACATGTTACTTTTAACTTATTATTTTGTTGCAATATATTTGTTACTATAATTTAGAGATTTAATTCGTTCTAATAACAATAAGTTTCGTAGCACATCAGATACGTTTGTTTGTGTAAATGATTGCGATTAATGAAAAACTGAACATGATATTGCCTAGAATAGATATTTGTTTGATTTGCATAAAACCATCTTTTCTATTTTTTGTATTAGGTATTTAGAAAGGCCAACGGAAAAGGTGACGCTAAACTTTAGATAGATGGCGTTACTAGTATTTGAAACAAACAAATACATTTTTTATTTTATTTTACTACCAGTACAGTTTTTGGGTTTTTGGAAATGAGTTCTATTTTTGTAAGTTATAATTTTATACATAGATATTTTACTTTGATTAATTTAAAATTACATGAATAAATGTTATAAAATCATGTAGCGCCAACTAGTAGCACAACTCGGAAGAAGTCTTCCCTATTGTTACATATAATTTTACTACTTAGCATTGTTTAGTGAAAATATCATGTTTAGAAATTTTTGCCAACATATACATAATTGTAGAATAATCAATGTATTTATCTATGTGTGTTTTTAAAAGAAAATTTACATGTATGAATACCTTATGGAATATAAATAAATGTACCTATTGTCGCAATTGCAATTTTGTGTTTAATTTATCATTATGTAACCACTTATTTTTTCTTAGTTGATAGCTTTGTACAACTTAGGGAAGGAGTTCAAATAAAACAACATTATTTTGATATGTTAATCAACATTTATTTAACATTCAAAATTACATAAAAAGGAGGCATTTTGCCTAAAAGTCTTTCACATTTATTCATAATGTACCTACAGAATTGATTTCATACACAGAGTGCGTAATTATTATAAAGTGACATAGGGTTCTATTTGCTTGAACGATAATGTTAAGTTTTCTAGTATTTTCTGACATTAGTATGATCCTCATCTTCAATTACTATAATTAACAGGTTTTCTACATCTATAGATATAGATAACATGTCGAATACGTAGAACCACAAATTCGAAATAGTGTAATAACACACGACGTTCATAAATAAATAGCACGTATTACATTTATAACAGGCGTACCTAAGTGAAACAAAGCCATGTATTTATGAACCATAAATAAATACACTTGTCCATATTACAATCTTCTCCACAAAACACATTTAGTTGAATGTCATAAAATTTACATAGGTAAGTAATTTATAAGTAAACTTCTTAAAAATTCATATATTAAGTATTTATTGTTAAAATTTTATTGTAAGGAAAATAAGGAACTAGGATATGTTTGAAGGAATGATATAGGTAAATGGAGGCCATCCATATTTCAATCATTAGTAACATTTTTATCGGACATCTTTTATAGCACACACATACCTACTATTCTGCAATTGTTAATATTTTCTTATTATTTTATATCTAAATTACAGATGGCCCCTTTTGATCTTCAAGAAAACGTAACAGAGATTACAATAGAAAATTAATTATATACATAAGCAGGTATTTAAATAAACTATCCAATTTATAAGTAGGTATTTCGCAGTTTTATAATAAATTGATTCATTCAGTGAATGACGTTAAAATTTAAGTACCTACACCGGAGCCATTACATTATTAAAATTGTTTCTTATACATTATTAAAAATTTGCTCCATTTTTAACGATTAAATCGTAGCGTTTACAGGTTATCAAGACAAGAATTATTTTTTCTAGGCGTTTATTAAATAAGTCAAAAAAGTTTGACTGGCTTACACGTCTTCTTCACAATTGATATTGTCTATACGAATTCTTCAATACGATTAGTATACATTGACTGTTGGTCTTGCTCGTCGTAAGTAGCATTTATCAGTGTGTCCAAAAATTAAACAGTTATTTTTGGACTTTTAAATGTTGACAGTCAATGTCCAGTTAACACGAGGTTTAACAATGTCCGTGTCTATCATTGGTCCCACCACTATTCAATGGAGTCGAAGGTAACTTCTCAGTCGAAAACCGACATTAGAAGTAGGTAAATACGCTCCGACTGCAATTCGAAATGTTTACGCCTAATTTACATGACTCCATTTAGTCTACGAATATTCCAACGTATAAGATAACCAGTAAAGATAAAATTGTATTAAAGAGTCATTAACTATTAACTTAAGAATAATTAGATAAATATATGGACACAACTCACAATAACATTGGTTTGATGATATGATTTCATGATACTAATATCCGAGCCTTTTATGTGTTACCCGGAATCCTCAAATACCTACAGTGTCTTACACATTGTAAAGTGTTACAATCTAAGAAATATATTTAAGTATGGAATGATCATAAAGATGAAGTATTTTTCGCTGACGATGACTCATTCGAGTGGACAGCTCAAGAGATTAATTCAACTTATTATTATACCTATAGGACATCATGAGACACGATAGCCTACTTAGTAGTTTTTGATACGAAGAACACACATCGTCCATGAAATAAATAGTGACGAAATGACGCATTCTTAATACGCTTAGTAATTATGCTAAAACAACATCCAATATGAATACAATCACTTAATATTATTTACTTGTGATTACTCGATATTCAAAAACTGGACTTTGAGGACTATCTACTGTACTAGATAGTACGAGTATTATGAATAGATAGACAACGAAGCATACTAACATCTAATCCAGTTTCTAAACATCTACCAGACGAATGTGATATTTAATGAGAATTTAAAGTTACGAAAACTTGTTATAACATTCGTTGTACACAACCCACAAGTTACGTTTCACACTCATTTAAAATACCATAATTCATATACCTAAGTAACTTAACTCTATCAAATGAAATGCATTGTTGAAGGGACTCTTACTAGAAGTGTACTTAAGCTAACCTGTTTTCTTTTAATCTCTATTGGTTACATGTGAATATATATAACGGGAAATTAGTTTGCGAGCTAGGGGTGACTGAGAGGTGCATTTTATTAAGACCGGTACAATTAGACTAAGCGCGCACTAGGCAGCCATGATTCCTCAAATATTTCTGCTGCCGCAATCTTTTTGCCTAGTGCTCGCCTAATCTCAGGGAGCGCTCTTGGAAATAGATAACTTTACTTCAATTAAAATTCACAACGTCCTTATTATTTACGTATGAAATGAACATGAGTTAAGCTGTCAAAAAATTAAGTCACAATCTCTACAACTAGAGTAATAATATTATTTTTATTACTCTGTTCTACAAGCTAACGGATAAGGGAAAAGTTACCTATCACTCAAAGAGCGCACATTCCCCTACTACTAACAGACTCTTTATCCAAAAACACAACTTATCAATACTACTTCGATATATGCCACTACTAAAAATAGGTTATTGATAATATAATAGTCTTAAGCATGACTAGCTTCTATCTCGATGGTCAATCTACCGAGATAGACTCAATAACCGTAAAAATGAATTTTGGAAATAAAGAGTCCTATGGTCTAAAATCTGCTTTGGTAAATGCAGGCGCAGATGAAGCCGTTAAAAAAGTGGGCGCGGTTACCTCAATATCTGCCAAGTACGAGCTGGACTACAAACAATACAGAAGTTTACAGAACGATATCCAAGCTGTATTAAAAAACATTAGGCCTTATTCTACGTACTGTAGCTTAACGTTGTCAATTACGATTGGGAGTATGCTAACCGTGCCCACAATGCTAGATTTGCGCTAAGGTTAACGATATTACCTACCTATTGATTACCTAGGTAGGTATATCATTTTAAAACCTACTGCAAGTCACTCTACCCCTCAGTACACAGCTAGCTCAGGGAAACACTATGTATGGGGACACATTTATTTTTAATCCTACGTAATATACCTTATCTGTAAATTGAAGGAACAGCAAGCACCCCGATTCATCGATTGACAGGTAAAAATAGGTAGGTAAGTGTTTCGAAAATCTGATTTTCATTCGATACAAATTTAGCATTCAGTTGTATTTGTAGGCCGTTTTTAATAAAAATATCTAATATATTTAAAGGTAGGTAGGTGGATTTATATTTTCATCTAAAATAGTTGTTTGTGGTCAAGCAAATTGCTTTAGTTAAGCAGTAATGTAAAATCTTTTCAGCTTTTGTTTCCGTGTCATATATTATGTCGTGTGAAGTGCAATGTTCGATGAATGTCGGGGTTGAGTGGAAATAAAGGGAATTGTGTTTAAGAAAGTGGGAACAATACAATTGAAAAGTCCAAGTAGACCTATATAGTTTAGGTAATATCCAATATATATAAATATGAATGACTCGAAATCATCGAGTTTAACACGAGTAATTCGGTTTTTAACGACCTTGTGTTGTTAGATCACACGTTGCATCTAGACGCGAAGAGTCGATGAAAGACTCTCAAGTCTTTTGTGTATCATTGAGATGTTAAGTCTTTCTTTATAGCATGTTCGCAATTTCACACGTGCTTAATAGAAGAAAACAAGAAGCACAGGGGGCGAATATCGCCCGGGAGGTAATTATGACCTCCCGAAGTATACATCCTTAACATTTAAAACAGGATAAAAAATAGGGATAGATTTGGATATAATTATAGATCGCGTCCCGATCATATAATGAATTAACATCTAAAAAGCTCATCGGTAACTTGCTCGAGCTGGTTCACCGTAGTGGTCGAAGATATAACTCCAGCATATGATCGGCCCACGAACTAGGAAACGCTACTGAAATATACATCAGAATTTGAGTGACGACAAAAATATTATTTGGTAAGGATATTAATGTATCCTAGCCGAGTCTATTGTATATTTCAGTAGTGTGCCTAGCAAGGGGTATGCCGTAGGGGCAGTGATACGAATAGTGGAAGATCGTGGGAGCGCTAGGCGAAGGGCGCTGGGGAAAGGCGTGAAGACACGATATCGATGTCCCTAGCAAAATAGTTAATCAAAACAACACTGCCAGTAACATCGATATCAGGGCCGCGAGTGCATCTCTAAATCACAATTGGAACACTTTATTATTCTACCTACCGTTATTTCCAATCTGCGATTTCCCGACTAACTACTTTACAACTGCCATTCAGAGACCCACTGTTGGTTTCAAATATCGATACATATTTACTATATCGATATTTTATACTAAGAACTAACATCAATACTGGTATCACGTGAAAGAAGTGGTTAAGTAGGTTAATGGTAAATTGTATACTGTTTAGATTTTTCAGGATACATGACTAGATGATAGTTTTAAAATAGCAAGTAAATAGAAGTGGCATGTTGACTACAACGTGCTATTGACTTCTCTACTGTACCTAGAGCTACCTAATGATTATATATCTAACTATGCCAATGAATACTGGCGCTAATACTGCCCATTTCCATATCACTTTCTAAAACAGTCTGTCAGAAATTTCCAATTTTACACAATCCGAACCCTTGGGCTTGTACCTATAATTAAAAGTGATTACGTATTTTTAAGACTAGTGACTTAAAACTAAGACGAAAAAACTTTATAACATGAATGACATCGCCTTTTCTGAAGCGGAATATAATAATGGTTTAGCAACCGGATTTATCTTAATCTGCAACTACTACAACATTGAGAGAAAAAGGTTAACTGCCGATTAGTTATCTGAGTATATTTAAAATGGTGAAATTTTAATGTTTTAATTATATTATATGCCTATTTCTAAAATGATCGTGTCATACAGTGACGACGATTGGGTTTATTCTACTATATACTAACATTCAGTGTACCTACACTAGTATTTCGTCAAAGATCAGGGGATGCGTATGCATCAAAAGTACCTATTATCTATCAAATCGGTAATGGGTTACGACAATTATATCGTAACATGTCTCACGTCCGGGTATTTCGTAATCTTAATTGTAATTAATTAATTAATCTTAAATGTTTACAAACATAGGGGCCATTGGCTAATAAATGTTCAGTAAATACACGAATCATTGTGATATGTACCTATACCTACCATAATTTTAACTAACCTTTAGAAAAAAATAACGATTATATAATAAGTAACATTCAGATACATAAAACATTTTAATAATTATCGCATATTTACGAGAAAAAATTTAGTACCTAAAAGGTGTTGAGTATTTAGTGAAAATTATTTATAAGACTTAGTTAATAAATATAGGGTTAGTATAAACAAAATAATAACTTATTGCAAAACTGGTTTCATTTAGAAAGTAGATATTTTTAAAATGTAATAAATAATATGGTCGAAGATAATTTTCTCCAAAAATTCCCGATTGTCACTGTTCAAACGCATTCGACGCAATGTAAACGGTCATGGCAATAACATAATTTGTAGTATGATGTATAAACTAGTCGATATTAAATAACTATCCCTACCTAGTCTACAGGTAAGGTAATCAGTAAACGCAATCGCAGTTGGGGCAAATTAAAAATCGTCTGTAGACGTTAGAAAAATTTGCCCACAAGCGGCAAGTACTCGTATGCGGGTGAATACCGCTAGCTATAGTAAATCCATAATCCAGTTGTCGTCGTTGGCCATTCAGTGGTGTTGGGGTTTGTAGCCGTAGGTCATACGTTCGAGGAAGCGATGCAGGTCAAAGAAGCGGGGTCGTTGCATTGGTTCACGGCGCCAGCACTCGTGCATCAAGTCGTACAGCTCGCGACGGCAGCGCGGCGGCGGAGCGGCCGGCACGCGCGCGCCGCGTCCTCCGCTACGCCATTCGCTAGCGTTGGCTACCACCTTTTATAAAAAAATGAAAGCGTGAAAATTAAAATTAGTGTGTATACTTACAGTAGAATGTTACTAGTATAAGGTAATTTAGTATTAGTATATAATTTGGTAGGTGCTTACAAAGAAAGGTGCGATGTTTTTATGGATAAACGAGAAGGATGTTTCAGTAGGTAGCCTGCGTGGTTTTAGTAAAGTGTCATCTTTTATGGGGCTTTGTGTCCAATTCTTCACATTGCCTATCTACGTAATAGATACCTTCTATGCAATAAAATTGGTAATTTTATTAAAAGTTAAAGTAATTTATAACAGTAAGATTCATGTTCGTATTGTAGTATTGTTCCTATTTACTATTGCAGTTTTTACTCAACATACTCAACTCAAGTTTAACTGAGCAATGCCAGTTTTTATATATGAATTAAATGAAACGTCGCTCGTGGCGTTGCTCATCTGAAAGTTTTTAATGTATATTAAAAAGTTTTACGTGACACAACTGCGACGATCCATGATAAAGCAGCTGAGATCGCTTCGTACTGGTTCAGATTAAATAATCGAATTCCGAAGGTTTGAAAGTATTTATTGTCAGAGATCCATTTCTCGTATTTTAACTCGACTCGGAGAGTTTCCCTTTACGCCACTACTATAGAATGTAGTAAACTCGGAAAGTTTGTTGTTAGCATCTGTTTCCTTGCTCAGTGCCTTTTATTTTGTATAGACCGTAGATTTATTTGTACCTTGCGTGTCAGATGAATATGTACCTTCATATTGTTGAATAACTTACCTGATCATCATTCATTTCTTCAAACGGTTTTGCCATGCAGTACGTCAGAACTTCCCACACGGTTACGCCAAAGGACCAAACGTCACTAGCAGGTGAGTAAATCCCCTATAAAAAAAAATGTATATGACTCTTGATACTTTAATTTTTCTTTTTACACAAAATATTTTGATAGTAGATAGTAGAGAATTTAATCCGATAAAATAAGATAACTCTGAAACTTGCAATTCGTAGAAACAATGGGCAATAAGAAGCAGGTTTATGTGCTTTTAGCATTAATTAGAGTAGGAACCAGACGGCGAATAACTATAAAATATGACGCACCATCAAAAGACTTTCCCAAGCCATCCAACGCAGAGGGACGCGAGAACCATCCACCATGATGTGGTAGTCATCAATGAACTCCTCACAGAACATAGCGTAATCCGACACCTTAACATTGAGTTCGTTGCTCACCATTACATTCCTAAAATCGATATCCAATATTAAATTATTTAATTATCAGTAGTTATTGGTTTGAATTTCTTCAATTTTGTTTTAGACATCGGCACCTAGATTAAAATATTTCTCTACAATTTTTTTTTTTAATATCTATGAGGTATTTTAAACTGTTTATAAATAAATTGTTATGGTGTAATTTTTTGCAATTATATAAAAATTGCTAAATTGTATCACATGCCAGTAAATAATGCCTCATCAAAGGTACTATAATAATGAGAAGTTTAAGTAAAGTTAGGTGATAAAGATGGTTTACCGTGCTGCGAGATCTCTGTGAATTAATTCGAAAGACTCCAGGTATTTCATCCCGGCGGCGATTTGGCAGCAGATGTGGATTAAGCTCGAGTAACTGTAAATCATTAATAAAGTAATTAAATTAAATCAATATTAATTAATTAATTATGCAATGCAATCGACTCGCCTATCTACTGTCAGAATACGTGTCTACGTTAACGTAGTTTTATTTAAAGCTTAGATAACGTGTCTTTATAAAGTACTCAGTACTATAAATCAAATGGTTCTGAAAATAAATAGACAAATTAAAGAAAATACCTCCGACCAAAAAATATATAGAGTCACTTTAAGTTAAAGAGGCCTGCATTGTATCGGTAAACGTTATAATGTGTTATTTACGAGTATATTACGTTTTTCTGTGCTCGCGTTTTTCTTCCGAAGAGTGAGTCTATATATTTTTTTTTGGGACAAAAAAAATATACAAACTTCAATTTCCGGTCGGCTCTCAATAGTGACGGTAGTGGTGCAGCATTGCCCCGATCTAACGCCGCGCACGGCGGCTCCAGAAGGCTGAGACCTAAAACCCTGGCTAGTTGAGGGTGTTTCAGTCCAGCTCCCCAGGTAGCTTCGCGGGCAAACGCTGCCCTGCAAAAACATTACCATTCCCAAACTTATTGAAATCGCTTTAGCATTTATATCACCGTACAATACACACACATGCTATCCGATATATTCAAATACGAATATATTTTGCCCCATTCGATGCGCTTTTCAGATCCTATCCGAATAAAAGTAGAGTTCGGCTTTATTAAAACGGAGTGTTTTATAATTCCTTGTTGCACTGAATAAGATTCATGGCCGTTCTGAGTTGAAAGCAATCCCGGCTTAGTGCATAATCATGCATATGGTTATTTTGCTGCTGTGGAAACCGGTGCTGTGCATATTGTCATCCATCTCCGAGCATGTCACGTTCTAAGTGGATACATAACAATGCACTATATGCACCTAGGTATAAAGTACTCCATTAATATTAAAAAGCTAGCGCGCATTTCAAATGAGGCTTTGATAAGTTTCATTGAATAACCGATTAGGATTGACCGATCTGTTATTTTATAGGATTTTAAGATTTACTTACGAAATTAATTTTAATACGAGTAGTGTTTGGCAAACATTGATAACACGATAAATGCTAATCAGTCTTCAATACATAATATACGCCAGCACTCGTAGGTATCAAGGAAATGATTAAGTACCTATATCATTTTACCGTACTGTAATATTGTAAAAATTAATTCAAATATCATCCCACCAGTAACTAAAAGTTCTAGGGTTATTAAAAAGTAGATACAATGTTAAACCACCACGAAACAAGTTTATATCGTTCGGGAGAATCCCCAACAATCGCACGAATTGTAGCTGCCGGCCTTTAACTATTGTTCTTCTATAGCTTAGTCATCAGTTTACTCAAAATGTAGGTTTCGCGCGAATTTCCCTCTTCGTTTCGCTCCGCTTCCGTTCGCTCGCTGTGAAATACACCTAACGGCGCAACAGTCTCGGACGAAGTTTTAAACAATCTAGCCAATTAGAATATATTGCGCATTCCGAGTTGTTACGCCTAGCTTCTGCATAAATTATGCACGTAATGACTAATCCCTGAAACATTCGCTCGTGGCGTGATTACATTTTTTAACTGGTTACAATAAAAGCTCTCGCTGTGGGAAATAGACTTATGATTTACAGCTACATGTACATATGGTGAGGTTAGGGGTTTGATGGTAAATGAAAGGAAGACTAACTTGATATCGTTATGGCAGCCGCGCCACAAGGTCTTGACGACGACCAGTCGGTGGCGACTCCCAGTCGAGCATTCGTCGTCGCTCAATTCTTCGATGCCATCCGTTTCGCAGATCTGGAGCTGCACGAGCAATATTTATTAAAATAAAAATCAAGATAATCCGCTTGTAACCCATTGCAGTATTTCCTGAGTCGTGGGTACCATGAACGATACAAAAATATACGGATACATCCAGGCCGAATGTAGAAATTTAAATTCATCATTCAAATTTACACCTTGCTGGAAGTCGAACCCATGACCCATATACATAGGTATCGGATGCCGAAATTAGAGTTATCAACGAATAGAAAATAAAAATGACTTATCTCTTTAATCAATAATGATTATCACTATTTATTTAGTTACAATGAAAACAAGTAATCGCAAGTTTCACATTGTTTGTATTGGTATCAGAAATAGTAATGTCAGTAATTCAGTCGGAACGGCTGCAAACGGAATGTTTTAAACAACTGAAAAGGAAAAGGATTTCAGAATTTACATTTTTATTCTGCGGCACGTGGAAAGTTTTAAAGGAAATAGTTCTTAAGCACGTAAATAGTAAGGGGAAGGTGGAAAATTTCCGTAGGTATATTTCGCGAAAGCCTACTTTGGCCCAGTTTCTGGATTTACCGAGCGTGGAAAATGGCTTTGCGCCTAACGGATTCACAGACCTTGGGAAAAGTCTACTTTAAAAGGGAGGCGGTTAAGCACGACGGTGTTGAGATAACCATGTGGAGAAAATATGATACATAGACAGACACTGTACATACAAAGGTTAATACCAGTTAAATACTACTGATAGGTACTGTGTTAATTAAGTGTATGTTATAGTGTAAACATTTTCGATTTTTTAATTGTTTTTTCTATTTATCATTATTTTATATGGCTGAAAATTTTATTGTATATACTTAACTATGCTTAGTTAAAACAGAATTTTTAATTTCTTAGACATAAGAAATGAAACTTTCTTTATGGTTTTAATTAATTTTTTATGCCTAATTTTATGTCGAACAGCTGGAACTTGCACTAACATTCTTAATCTAATGTGTTCCTTTATACACTTGTCTTACATCCCTATGTGGTAAATACTACGAGGACCGAGATAAAAGACCCTAGTGGTTAATTGGTTATAATTCGAGCCACATGCAGACAGAGGGTTCGCGAGTAATTTAATAAGTTTTCAAAAGTTACGCAGAATTATTCTACAGAAGTAATCAAATCAAAGTATATTTCTAATTTAAGTGTACATTCTTCTTATGGTTACACCTACTTACGTAACTGCTACAAGTTTTTTTAAATAAAGGATTTATAAAGCGCGAGGCAGCAGCGCAAATTTATATATTTTGGAATTATCTATGTCTCACCAATCGCGAACGAATTCCAACAAAACTTGCAAGAGCAAAACGAGTAGAAAAATTATAAACAGGTAGTTCTAATCTAGGGGAGGTAGCATACACATATTTTTTGTGATCTTCCATTTCTCGAAGCGAAGCAAGGGTTGGTTGCTAGTTTGTGTACAATCAAAAAAGTTTGAGGCGAGAAAAACTTATCATGAGTGGTTGTTTTCGCTTCATTAGCTGCTTTATTACTAACAATTCCTACGAAACACGCAGCCCTGAAATATTATTCCCACATTAAGCTTTTAAACCTGCACGCACCGTCTGAATAATTTAACATTAATCATATTAAGTATTCTATAGGTGTCTCGGTGGAGAATTATTAGTAGGCATTATGTATTAGGGGTAAGTCTTCCCGGTTTTGTTAGTTTGCTAGAAGATAATAAATTTACCGAAAACAAATATGGGTTATTAGGTTCGTGTGGCTGGGGCTTTATTATATATACAGGGTGTTAAGATTCCGATGCTTGATTTTTATTAAAATTAAATATATTGAACAATAACTCGGCATCTGGTTTTTGACTAGGTATTCCACAAGCAATATCAATAGTTAACAATAAAGGAATTGATGCTACTTGTATATGATAATGTCGATAGATCCAATATTCCTTTTCTAGAAAATCGAACAACGAATGATATTGCTTACGACGATTCATAACTTTAGAAAGGTATTATGGTAGGGAGGGCAATAGGCTTTACACAAACTGAATACAGTAAAGTAGGTAGGTATAAAAGAACAAAATTAAATCTGCTTATGACATTATATAAGCTGCTTAATTAGACTTATTGCTCAGCGTCAGATTACACCTATCCAATAATTTAAATTTGGGACAAAATTAATATCTATTTTCTCGGAACGGCTGCGCAGAAGGTAATCAAACGAGGTTACATTAAATTTTCTTGAAAACTGTAATTACATTAAGCCAAGTGTAATTGATTCCTTACTTTCTTATAGGGAAACAAATTACACTTTTTTTATTCAATTTTAAATTTAGAATCATTTATTCATATAAGTACTTAAGTATCAATGATACACATGAACGTATTTTTTTTTAATCTATCCCCGTTCCATAAAGGTGCTTTGACATGGAGGGGAAGAAAGGGGAAAGAAACTCTTCCTGTCGTGCTAAAAACGAATAGTGCTGTGGTCATACACTGTTATAGGTAATACACTAGTTGATTGTCGCTGTAGTGATAAGTAACGTAAGTTAGAATCAATTTTAAGACCAAAATCTCGAGAACTTTCTAGCGTGTTATGATTCAATTTACTACAGGATTATTGAATAAGACCTTGATAAAGTAAACATCGAAAAATCGACTAGCAATTCAAATAAAAATTCTCAACGATATCTTTGAAAGGTGAATTTTCTAAAATATCATCATTGGTAGCCTATAATACATAAAAACTCCTGTACGAAAGTTTAACACCAACAGGAACAATATTGTAACTTGTTAATTGAAAATCAACAAAGGAACAAGATATAAATCCTATGCATTTGAGGGAAGAGGTGCTGCAATCCGAAGTTAAACAAAGAAGTACCTATCTGTTCTCTTTGCGCGGTATAGTATGGATTTAAGTTGATACCTTAATCTTTTGGTTAAAGTAGAAGATGCTGTGTAGGTACATATTTTTACACCATATATGTATTGTATTTTGTCATTATATTCGTATATCATCTACCTTGCACCTTTTATGTCGAAACCACTACGTCTAATTTTGCGTAATAAGAAACATTTCAAAACATTATTTTTATAAGGTTTAGATAGGTATATATAGAAAAACAAGTCAGATATTTATTGCGGAACGTCTACATTATTATGTTATTACCTTGCTTTTAATATAACAAAATAATATTAACATTGTTCGTGAATCTTTCGCATTGAAAACTTTATGAACATTTCACGAAATTCGCTTTACAATACGTAGCCGAAACGAGTCATGGAAAGAGTATTTAAACTGCATTGTGAGGCACGCAAATTTGAATTCGTCTTGAAGTTGGAATTTTAAAGTAATTTCCTGCGCAAATAAGAAACTTGTAGTAAATGACAAAGGCGGAAATCTACGTACATACTTATATGGTGCTTATATGTTACTAGTTGTCACGGATTTGACACTGAATCACGGATTATTTAAGACAAATAATAGGAAAAAACAATTAGTCAATCCCAATGGCATTATGTACGAAAAATAAGCAGATATCAATAACAACCCAATCGACCAGTTTCTGGTTTACGTGACAGACTATAACGACGCTTCCATGTAGCGTAGAACATTCTTTCCTTTGTTTAGTAAGGACCAAACACAGTATAAAATATGATTAGTGGATGCTAACTGTATTTCAGTGGATTAAATTCCTAGGTGGCAGTGTTTGCGGTAATACTATTTTGCCAATTTTCGGACCAGTTTGCACATTACTACTCTTAGGGGTTGCCGAGCGAACTGGACTACAAAAATACTCATAAAAATTGATTACTGGCCTTAGCAAGAAAATGCAATCTGCTTCCCCCAAACTCCTCACTGCCGCCCACACCTTTCCCCCTGCAATACCCTGTCTTAATAGCTTGCGACGTTTATTCCATACTTTTCTTAAATCACTTGCAGACATGCCAGACCTTTTTGCGATATATTTAAATGATTGTTTCGGCTTTATGCACATTTATATGATATTTTTAATGACTATAATACAATACCGTTCGTTTTAATAACAATTATCCTTTCTTGTAATTAATTCAGTTATATCATCAAAACAAATAGGCCTAATCTATGCATAAAAGATTATGACCTTAACCAACTTATGTTTGCGAGGTTTCCTGTTTCTTAATACGCGTCGTTTATTTTTGAATTGTCCATATTTTTACGTTTGAAGCTCCCCTCACCGTAGCTAATAACCTTTGTAATTTAATTCCGGATTGTTACACTCACAGATATGCAGACATCCGCGGGCTATGAGTTATTTTAGTATTACCCAGAACCAGATAATAATTTGCTTGACATGGCATGTCGAATTTTAAAACGATATTATTGTTTGGAATAATATGAAGTAAGTGTATTATTTCACATAAAACAATATGAAGGGACTAAACGTCCGAACAGTATTATCAGCTTTAAGTTATAATTAACAAATTCTCATACATTTTCTCAAATGCCTAGTACGAACCTAATACTGCTAATAAAAAATTGTATCACCTATCGTACATATCACACAAATAGATTACAAATAAAATATCAAAGTGGTATCTATCAAAGCTCTATTTCTATAACATTAGAAATATCCACTGTTCTCTCGCGACAAAGAATTTGCAATTTATCTCCACACTAGTAATTTCCAGCAATGAAATTGAAACTTTACAGAATTATACGGTAGAAAATTGCAGGTAGCGCTCCCTCTTACGCCGCGGTAAGAAGTTCTAATGGCGGCAATATAAGAAAGGAAGTAAACTGAAATAGAAGAGCCCTTCCGTTTCTTTTCGTTTTCTCACACTTTACCCGATCAGTGAGCGTTATCGTCGGAACTACATTCAAACAGATGCTTAGCCAAGCGCCACTTTACTTTAAGAGCGTCTTTAGTTGTTTTATGTTGAGAACAAATCGTAACAGTGACTAAAATAGTCCGATAATCACTCAACAATTTCACGGGATTTTGATAAATTATATTTAACGTGAAATCTCGGTTAGAATTGTTGAAATAAGTAAGTACGACAGGAATTTTGAATTAGTGATAAGTTAATCCTGGAGCCAATATAAAGCCACTTATTCAAGTGATATAATAGGGGGCAATGACCGTCCTAAATACCTGAATTTCTCGATAGTCATAAGAACCTGGGCAAGTTTAAAGGCCGGAGCGCTTCACTTATAAACTTTTTATGTAAGTATTTTATTTAGGAAGTGATTCTCTTTTCGTTAATTAATGAACACGTGACGTAAATCAAGTACATAATTATATATAACAATTTGTCTGAATATTTAGTTCATACACATAAGGACTTACTACGAGAAAAGTAGATTTCCTCGCTCGCTTAATGGCGTCATTTCTTCTTCATCTTTTTAGGGTTCTTTTCATCGTGTCAAATATGTCTTTGACTTTGACTAAGATATTTTTGTATAAGCGAAACGAATTTTCCGTTTCAACTATCGCATTTGTGTAAAAAGAATTTAGAGAAAGTTTATTTGAATGGCACAAAATGTTTTGAAGTGATTTAACATAAATCTGTAGGGAAAATCAATAATAAGTATACAACGAAATTGTTCATTAAAGGTTTAATACATACTGTACTAATGGAGCTTACAATATAAACGTTTATTTAATAGAGCCGAAACAATCATAATTAACGGGAGAATATAAACCATATTTCCAGCAATTTCAAACAATAATTCTCGTTCTCATTAGTTGATTAAATTATTGTTTTGTTGCCGTGAGTGCATACCGGCTCATTGCTGATGTTTTGCTGAATATACCAATTGGCATCCCAACACAAATTCTGAATTCCAGATCAGTTTGGAATGACGATACAAAAAGCAGGTGAATTAATTTAGCTTATGCATTTTGGATTACACAGTAGCGTTTATCGTTTATCCTGATTTGAGGAATTTATTTCTCCATTTCAGAGCACATTTACGAAATGGTATAAGTATTAAAAGAATTTACGACCATAAGCTTATTATCATACCAACGTGTTTTTTTTTAATTTGAATAACTAGTTGGATCCATCGACAATAATATGCGGCAAAACTTTTTAGTTTTAGGTAGAAAATTCCTTGTCTTATAAAGTTATAAACGTCTCAAAGGCAAGCGCAGTTACACGGTTATAGAATTTCAACTTACATTCTAAATTGTGCCATATTAACACTTCAGAGAATATTGTCTCACAGTAAGAAATTTACTTATTACGTAGGTAAGTATTTTGAGAGCAATATAAAGTGGTTTTGCAGGTGTCGCACGTGCAATCTAATATGTTTCTCTGAGAGTCTTGAAGCGCAACACATCCGTCTCCGTTGCTATTTTATTTAATTCTCTAATTTCAGTCACTTAGGTACGAGACGTATGTAAGAGAGTACTTAGTAGTATTAAATTCTCACTGCAGTTCTTGTACGTGTAGCTATTAGTGTGTACTATGTATGTAGAGATGTATGTAGGTAGAGATTTAAATTGGATTGTTGATAATCAGGAAGATTATACTTACGCTTTGTAATGTATTTAGGAGTAGCAATTACAGTGTAATGTTAAATGGTTAATAATACGTTTCGAGTCTTCAAGCAGAGAATGAATAGGCCTTTACTAAGTGCTTTCACTCATTAGACTACATCTTCACTCACTATTGAGTGGGAAATAAAATGATGACCATAATCAAAAAATATATGCTTAGTCCTGTTGCCGACCTCGTTGATTCGGTCGTTGACTGTATCTGTTATAAGAAATGCTTTCGGCTGCGATTTCAAGCTAGATCATAATAAATTATGTGTGTTCGTAATTACTTAGACGGGCAAATTGTTTGCTCATGAGTTCGTGATGGCTTCTCGTGTTTTAGGAGTGTGAATTTTGCTTGTATATCCACACCACGCACATTAGGTTGTATACCTATTGTAGTCAAATGAAAATAACGTGTTAAACACAGCACATAACACCCTTCTTACGGATAGAATCGGTTGCTTAAAGCGTCTTGTTTCACGACAGACTGAGCGGGTGTAATCATTTCTTATCTCATCAGCGGAGTCCTTTGAAGTCAGCTGGGTCGCTATGGTCTCTTACTGTGAAGTTGCAGTCTTGCGGAAATTTGCGGAGTTGTAGTTTGGTAGAGAAGTCAGGAAAACGATATGAGATAAGAGTACTGAAATGGATTAGGGAAGGGGAAAACTCCCTCTTACTTTAAATACAGATCGCACGAATCCTGAACTGTTATTGAGCTAAAGTTATGTGTCGACCCTTTGTGATGATATACACGATCATCTTAAATATCACGTTATTTATTCTAGAACATCTTCTAGGTATGTTTTATAGTTAGACATGACGTTAATATACTACGGCAGCACCTGTTCACTGGGTACTTTCTAAGTGTTTTCGTTCCATGAGAGCATCGCATCTACTTTCAGCTTTAGAAGTTACATAAAATACCGCATGAAAATAGCCGTTGTAACGTACGAAACTTCTTGGTAAAGGAAAACATCAAGTGAAAATCCTCGTTGCAGAGAGCTCCCTTAACGTTCTCAACGGTGTACGTCTGCCATTTCGCTTGCACTTGGCTAATGCGCTGGATAACTCAATCTGACGGAATAAATTATGAGCTCTTTAGTTAGACCGTAATGTTTATGATAACGTAAATAATAAACATGACCGTATTAGGTACAAAAAAAGTGTAGTTGCGGAAAAATATACTTCGTTTAAACTTCGTTAAGGATCTTCTAGAACTTAGAAAATCTATTTTTGTTTTATTGAAAACGAAAAAATAATAGGTAAGTACTTATATTTTTTTATTTACCTAAGTTTCACCCGTGTCGACAATGATGTTGTATTAAATTGTGATGTGAAATGCCGTTCTTTACTTTCAATTTATATTTCATGCGTTTAATCTCGTGCGTCGATAATGAACGTTCAATGTAAAGCAATTTGAGTTTATGGCAAATTAATTTACTACAACGCGGTTTTGGAGAGCTATATTTTATTTCATCCTACATTACTTGATTTGTGAAAAATAAGAAATATGATAAAAGATAGGCGTTGTTACTATGTAGTATGTTGAATGTTGATGTATTTATTATTCTCTTATGTTTCTTACTTTATGTATTTTATTGCGAATAGTTATAAATATAATTTACAGGGATATTAAAAAAATCTATCTTAAACAATTTTAAATGTCTCTCTTTACGTGATTATTTTGGTACCTAATTTAGTGGTATTATTTAATTTGATCAGTGATATTGGCTTTGAGACACTAGTAGTTAGTACCTGTTATTGTTGTAGGTAAGTTCTGTTAATTTAATTTAGTTATTCCCGATCAATGAACTTTTCATTTGTTTAGTGCTGGCTGAAACGAAGTGTTTTTGGTATCGGTTTTTGAACGATAGTGATAAAATTGTTGAAAATCGAAGCTTTAAATAGAAGCTTTAGAAGACTTTCTGAAGTTTTTCTTAAACAATATGTAAATTATGAGGATAATACAAAAATATATTAATAATAAATATTATATAATTTATACAAAAAAATTGAGAACGTAATCTAATCACCAAAATGTTATTAAATACCTTGTAAAGGAATAAATATAATGATTTTTTTTATATCCATGAAACAAAACAACGATACTGAATTTCCTTTTGAAGTGAATATATGTAAATTATGAGGATAATACAAAAATATATTAATAATAAATATTATATAATTTATACAAAAAAATATTGAGAACGTAATCTAATCACCAAAATGTTATTAAATACCTTGTAAAGGAATAAACATAATGATTTTTTTATATCCATGAAACAAAACAACGATACTGAATTTCCTTTTGAAGTGAACAGAAAGTGATGCTTGGCGGCAATCCCCCCGGCTATAGAACGGACGCTGACGTAAAATCCACTCATCATTTATGCAACAGCTCTTTGTACTTCAGGTGGGGTCAGTTATGAGCTGACCGTTAATTCTTAACACAAAGTGAATAAGTAAGTCTACAAAATAAATAATACTCCCTAAATATTATTAACTTTGAACATATGCTTATCATTTTTACCTACCTATACTACTTTTGAATTAAAAGTTGCTGGCAATTTTAACTTGAGATACGAAACCTAGAAGAAAATATAACAAAAGTGAAAAGATAAAAACTGACATTTTCCAATCTTCAGTAAAATGGCATCTCAAATGAAATGGAAACGTTAAAAATATTGAATATCATGCAAAATTAAGAATTTAATGGACGAGATAAAATGGACGTGATTTTTCGGAACCTCAAGGAAAAAATTCCTATTGATAAGATCGTCGAGTTCATGAAAGAGGGTGAGAATTGTATAAATTTTTACTTAAAATAAGTCAATGTGTATTGTACAATATTATATATACCCATAATATTGAATGCAAAAATGTTTTTTTTCTTCTTAATAGCGTATTATTTACATCATATATTTCCGTTTCAGCTCAACTAATTTCCGATGATAAAGAAGAGGAAGTTCGTGAAACATTTCATAAGATAGACTCAAGTAAAATTCACAGCGTTGATCAACTGACTGCAAAACTGAGTATATCAAGGAAGTCAAAGTCCACGATTGAGGAGGCCAAAAGTCGTTCTGGTGTATCATCAAATAAGAACAGCTCAAATGTACTCCAAAAACCAACGGGAAATTCCGTAAGCGAAGATGAAGAAATGGCTAGACATGAAAATATCATTTCTTTCTACAACTGAATAAGTCAATAAAAGGCCGTTCGTATATGATTTTTTATTTTTGGTTTGGTTTCTATCAGCTAACGGATCATTGCTTGGTGCTTTAGGTTCTTTTCTTGTTTGAAAAAGCTTGAATTCTATTTAATTCCAAATAAAGTATTGTGTTAATAGTGGAAGTTTGAAACTACGATACTAATCATGATCAACTGACTGATGGCTTATTTAGGACAGGTTTATATTTAAGACGTATTTTCATTCTCTAAAGCAAGTGATATTATTCTATACGCACATGTGAGGTTCAGAAATGATTTTCAGTAAAAACTGGACAAAAAAATAATCAGTTATTGCCAAAACCAATTAATGCTTATCAATCCAGCGTGCGTAAATGCTCCAAGATAACACACATCCTCAAACAATTAGGGACGTCTGCAATAAGATTGTTCGTAGTGTTGATGTTATATCGCTATGCTATATTGGAAGGTAGGAGAAGATAGGATAAAATCTTATTAATTTTTAGGGATGCCTATTAATAATACGGGGAACTAAAACGTCTACTTACATTCCCATGAGGGCCCTCGCCAAGGAAAGTTACCGGTCGCATGCGCCCCCGCGGGAAATCCAGCAGGGGCGCCACGCCGTTTGGGGGCTCGGCTTCAGGTAGTTTGATGGAGGTGAACAGCCCTGGGGCGGGCCGTTCGCGACGGTGCAGCCTCTCCTCCGGATACGTCTGGAGACAATGTCTAATTTAAGAGAGTGGTCACCAAAAATATTGATTAAACGAAAGGCTGGTCAAGTAATTGCACGCTTTTTAATTAATATTTTTATTTTGTAAGGAACGAAGAGGTAAAAAAAAGAAATGTTAGGAGAAGACATGGCTGTTTATAAACGATAAGACTTGAAATTCACTGAAGTTTTTTGTTGAAGATATAAAGAAAGAGAAATAAATGGCCAAGTAATTTCACGCCTTACTCACTATTCTCGTATATATTCTAAACCATTTTCATTACTTAGGGTGTTCGCATGGGCAGGTGTTAAGCAATTCATAAACATTACCACCTTATTGCGTTCATTGCGATTCCATTACTCAATTACTTAGGTGGATCGAGAACAGAGCGAGTTATGAAGGTGGTGTACTCGTATTGATCAGTTTTTGCGAGATATTAAACGTTAATAATGCCCGTGGTTGGTTTATGTGTGCCTGTAAATTATCTAAGGTTCTTGCCTTAATTGCTATTCCCTTAGCTAGATAATGTCGGTATAATTTACGCTACACGATGAATTATTCTATCAATAAAAATATTGTATTACCGATAGTAGGACCGATTAGTCCGGATGAACTACAGAGGTTTCGGAAGAAATTACTGTTGAATTAAATTTTGTAACATGCAGAATTTTAAACGGCAATCTTTCCTTATTACTTACCCTAGTACAAACTTACAACATAGAACGTACATTCTGGATTATTGCTACTAAATTATCCAGAGTAAATATTTAAAAATATGGGATATAAATACTTTTTTATGAACGGCTCGGTCTACTGCCCGTATGGCGCAAGGAGTCAACTCTTCGTCTGTGTTACACTGTATCTGGCCAGTGACAACCATTCTACATCGTACGCGGTTTCATGTAAAATGTATCGCAGGCAGAATTTTCTCATGCAAGACAGATTGGTTGGGTCTCTCAAAGGATTAAGGCTATGGTATTGTATACTAGATATGTTTCGTCCTTAGCAAACTTAAATAACTGAGAAAAGTGCTTCGCGTTATCGTCTTTATGATAATTATTTGCCGTCTCTTTCGTACTACAATAAAACAGCCAACTCACTGTGCTTTATCGAATTACATTTTTAATACTTAGGTATATATTTCGATATTGTGTACTGCTTACGTCAGAAATAATATTAGACACTATTGCTAGTAATTATAAAAAGGTTTTCAAAGGAAACAAATTTCTTTTTAGGTAGGTACTGTAGTAATCTATTTATTCTTGACCGAACAAAGTGGAACATTAAAGGCGGTTTCTATAAAAAATATTGTTTTGGAAATTTACGATACATTAAAAAGCCGTCGGCAACATCCAGATATAATACATTAATATTACTGTTGTTATAATACGATCCCGAAAAACTGTATCTCTTTTAGCGGTACCACGAAAATCTTATTATTCCGAAAACATTCCAACTTTGTTAACATTTTCTCCATTGCCTTTGGTAAACAAGTCAGAAATAAGGTTCTTTATTACAATTTTAATCATTTTCATTAATTTCCTTTTTTAAAACAGACAGCGAGGCTATTGTTTATTATACATTTAGATTAAACGAAACATGACTTTAATTAAACGAGCCAAAACTTGTTCATTAGAATAAAGGAGGGTTCAGATATGAACAATAAACACCATAAATTCTATGAGCAATAGATTTTTTTTTTTACTTTAATTAACGTAATTTACGTTAATACTCTGTGGTAAATATACCATATTTACATATTAGTGTGTAACATCAATTAGATACTGTTAACATTATATTGCTTATTGTATACTCGTGATACCTACATCAAAATACTTATTTATGTTAATTGAACAAGTTAATTGAACAAATTAAAAATTAATCAGAAATAATGGTTTTAGGAATATATATATTTAACATTGAATTAAACGCAAATATTAAAATTTTTCGTAGCCGTGGGGTTACACGACGCCGTCGTAGCAGTACAAAGCCCTAGTTAAACTAACAAAACGCCACTGGGTTCACAAGTCGCTCTGCTCATAATACCCTCCTTTACTCATTTATCATTTCGCAAACAGCCACATAATACCCCTAATGAGTAAAATCCAAGCATACCTTAGGCAATACCATTAATATTACAACCCGGCCTTTTCCCTTTGCAGATATACGTAGCTATGCTCTATATGTTCACTGCTAATAGTTTGAAGATTATTTGAATTGTTTAGCAGGTGGAAACAACTTACTAGTTGACAATTAAGGCTAGGTACAGATTAGTAAAATCTGTTTGTTATCTTTAAGATCCAGCAAAGAAATATGTGTTTGTGTACACACAACTTTTGTAAATACCCACGCAGCATTTATACGTACGCTAAATCGAGATAAACCTCGAAAGTTTCGTTTTATTCGTTGATATAAGCAACAAGTGTATAAATTAAAGCAGTAAGTTCTTAGTCGAGCTCTAAAAGAATAGTTCAGTAAATTGCTCCTATCTCAGCTAAGCGTCCAGTAGTCGCTTAAGCGGACAGTATATGTTTATGGATTTATCCATTAACGGCGCACTACCGGCTTCTCTCTATGACGTAGGAGGCCATGAGCATACTACACCACGTTGCCCCAATCTGGATCGGTAGAAAACACGTAGGTTCATACTTCGCTAATATTGAGGAGATACGAGCAAAAGATTGATCGTCAACACTGGAGATATATTAGAGTCAAGTTGGTTTATTTATGATCAAACGGAATAAGGTAGAAGGTATGCAAAACCGATCCATTATTTAATTCAGCTCCCGTGTCACACCCCTACTTGTGGAAGGGTGGCGGGTGTTACGGTACAAGTGACATATTCACGTGCCACTCGGGTGTACTTACTAGGTAGTGTTGCGGCTACATGCTACCGTATGTTACACATAATGGAGTGCCCACAAAAGATGGTGGTATAAGCGTGCTATGCCATATAAAACACGATGCTGATGAAATTTTCTTTCACGCTGAAGTTTACGAACGTAATAGTTTTGATACTGAATGATCATAGTTATGATCGTAGTGAATTGTCTTATTAATTGAAGCATAAAAATGAATTTGTGAATTTTATGTCTGTTTACGTGCTCGTAGACTCAGTTGACGAGATTGAACACGACAAAATAACCAGGAATGTTGTAATTTTTGTAATAATGATACAAAACTAGATAGGGACGACGTAATGAAAACATGTGTTATAGTCTAGTCTAGGGATAATAAAATCTAATGTTTGCCTGTTGGCGAGTTAGAGGGAGGTTGGTAAGAAATAGTTTACAACAATAAACCCGGCTTCAGGCGTGTTGAATATTTTACGAGCGCGAGTGAAAGAGACAGGTGAATAGCTCTCCTAACTTGTTTTACTGCGGATTCAACGCTTGATGAATCGGCTTTACTTACAATGAGACGTAAAAGAAATGTTGTCTTGGAATAGAAAATGATAAACTGTGGAAACTTGGAAGGGAATGTTGAGTCGGGGAACGCATGTCATAAACAAAAGAGCATTTGGTTTTAGTGTCAGGTAGAAGTACTTGTTTACATTACATAATTTTGACATAGCTGGATACGTAGAATTAATTTATAAAAGAACGCGCCATAAATACGTTACTGACAAATTGCGTGAAGGGTTAAATTTTGGATCCCTCTAAAAATAATGTAGGCATGCATAGTTTGAGATTTGGCATAGGTAGCGTTTATATGAAGAAGGAGTACTGAAAGCAGATTTTTTTTTATTTTTATTATTTATCAGTTCTGTACACATGAAAATACGTGAAAAAATCGACGACGAGGCCGTATTAGAGAAGATGGAAAATGATACCATTGATATTTATCGATATGTTTATGTGGACTGTTGACGTTCATTGTCAAAGCTACTGACCCAATTTTTAGCTGATGAAGGTTTGTAGGTGAATTGCCACATTTGGCGGCAGACCGCATAAACGACTGCGGTTACAGTTTAATTGAATTGTGCCCACTATTTTTGTATACGATATTGATAACGTTAACTAATAGGTTTTTTACACGCTAAGGACTCACGATATGAAGAAAATAGCTGAGTCATTCATATTCTAAATTAAAAAAAAAAATTAAAAACTAAAAACAAGACTCTTGTTAATAGGATGTCGCTAATTAAATCGATTATTATGTCATTCAGAACGTTCGTCTTTTTAGGAATTGAGAAAAATCGCTGGCCCGCCGGAAAATTTACAGTAGAATGCTAAAAAGGGCCAATATTAATTGCTGAATAATTTGTTGTTAAGAGTTAAGCCGAGCAGTGCTTTAGGCTTCAAGGACGTAAAAATCTAAACTGATGAATAAATTAAGCAAGTGAATGTGAGACATAGAATGTATAAACTATGAGTTATATAAAAAAACTTGAAACGAGCTGAACTGATTTGACTTTGATTGGATTTTTTAGTTCTGTTTGTATTTGCAAAGACAAGGTTTATATGAAACTGCTAAAATATATTTCATGGGGTTTTAGGGGTATAGCCTATGTTAGTTCCACAAAGGAGACGCATACAATAACACCTCTATTTTGAAATCTAATCGTATCAAGCCTTTTGGACTGTACAGTACAGCGTTCCATACAAATGGATACACATACAGACGCTCCTAAAACATTCTCCTTTTTGTAGCACAGACGAGTAAAAAGATCGAAACACATTCAACAATGGAAACAAGTTCAGTATAATGTAATCAAGAAGTCTAATATACCTTTCTTAATATGTCTCCCCCCAGTCGCCCCAGGTTTTTAATGTGACCCTCGGGATCTCAACTAAGTTCAAGAGTTTTTGAATTAAACACATATTCTATGCTGAATATGCGGAGGGTTAAATAAGCCACGTGTTGTTAAGAGACTGTTATGTTATTTCGCTTTTGTGAAATGATTTTTTAACCTTGCCTTTGAAATACTTTTATTGAAAATATTTTTTTTCTATACTTCTTGGGTTTGTTGGTAAGTAAGTTTTGTGGACAAATATACAATAAATATATGCCCTAGTTGGGAATCGAACCAGCTCCTTACCTCGACAAGGACACCTGATTTATAGAAACAATGTTCGTCTTTCACTATAAAATGTCAATAATTATAATCCTTGATATCTGTGAGAGAAACTACTCGTATGTAACAATGTACGAGTATTTGTATAATATTTCCTAATTACACGATAGTCTTAAACATGATTTATAACTAACTTGTTATACATATAATAAATTGTTTTATAAACAAGGATATTTCTGATGAAGCTTTGGGGAAGAGATGAGAACCGTTGATGTTTTATTACTACTGCGGTGGCTCGTACCGCAGTGCAGTGATTCCAAGTCACCACACGATATATTTTTTGACAGTAGTATGTTATTTAGAATATTGTTTTATATATCGAACTAATATCAAGATGCTCGTTATGTTAAGCAGCATGCATATACCCGACTTCGCCTGGAGGGTAAATATTTTTCGAGTGTATGCATGTTTATTTCCTTAGTACGTTCTCCAGCATAAGTGTTCTACAGATTTCAACATTAGAGATGACATTAGATTGGGCTTCATTGTACACCCCCCCCCAAATTTTCAATTAAAAATTTTGGTGTTATTGATGTCTATTAGCGGTTAGCACTAACCATCTTGTAACATTACGTGCCGTTTTTCGACTTTTTCCATTACAAAATATTGGCTCAAGTTAGCCGTGGAAGTAGATAGGTGTTATTGACCTACAGAAGTCGATAAATCTTGTCGGAAGTCTTCAGGTGGTAAGACAATAAATAAGATAGGTTCACATCTATTCTTTTCTCCTACTCCTTAATAGGACAGCGTGATAAAATAGGTATAGAACGTTGTCAATTCATTAATGAGTACAAACCATAATCTATACTTAATCTGTATAAAGCTGAAGAGTTTGTTTGTTTGTTTGAACGATTTGAAAAATCGTTTCAGTGTTAGATAGTCCATTTATCGAGGAAGGCTATAGGCTATATAACATCACGCTAAGATGAATAAGATAGGAGCAGCAATAAAAATTTTGCGAAATGGGAGAATCACGCGGGCGAAGCCGCGGGCGATTGCTAGTTACTTTGTAAAAATATAGGCTAATGTCATTACATCGAGAGAAAAAACTTGAATAGACATTTATCTATTGTGGTTACAATATTGACCTAATAGCCGCTCTCATTTAAAGCACTATTCGTGATTAACAAATATACAAATAGTTGACCATTTTACACTACAAGTAATTCGAACGTATATATATTTTAGTAATTGAGGATCACTGAATCGTTAACAATCACTATAATGGAGCCATGATGGCGGCCGTAGATTTTATTTGAGGATTTACTCGTATCTATAAAGGTGCGATTTGTAAAATGCAGAACTAAACAGTAACATAGCAATAAGATCTGCTGGACTGATGGACAGTGTTTTTCCAGCGTATGTATATGAGTATTCATGTCCATTTTTTGGGAACACCTTAGGTACTCTTAGGTACACTTAGATAGTGGTGTCATTGGACTTACCTATCAATTTTGTTAAAATACCCCCCCTATAGCAGTGATAGCCTAGTGGTTGGAATTTTGGTCTTTCAAACGAAGGTTCCTAGGTTCAAATCCCACAGCACGCACCTCTAATTTAAAAGTTATGTGCGTATGAGATACTAATTATCACTTACGGTGAAGGAATACATGAGGAAACCTGCACACCTGAGAGGTCTCCATAAAGTTGTGAAGGTGTCTCAAAGGTGTGAAGTCTGTCAATCTGCACTTCGCCAGCGTGGTGGCCTGTGAGAGGAGACCCGAGCCCAGCAGTGGGACAGTTATGGGATGCAATGATGATGATGATGAGTCCCCCGTTTTTCGCAGTCGGATTTCTTGTTTTCTTTTAAGGAATACTGGTTAATTTGCATTATAATGTATTAATACAGCGTTCAATATAATTATGTTTAGTATATTTTTTTGTCTGCACTTTGACGTGTTCTACCGAATCGCACTTTAATATATTGTACGCACTTTGTATTGTACAGCGTAATTAAGTATTTTTAATACCGTACCACTCTACAACAATTAGATACGAAGATTTTAATACACTTCCTCTAATGAGATGTTATTCCCCAGTCAGAACAAGATCAGTTAATTATAAGTAATTATCCTTGCGCACGAAAACTAAGACAGGAGCGTGTAACCATATTAGCTTCATAGTTTTCTTATATACTCGTTCGTTATGTTTAGTGATATAAGCCTTTGCTTTTCTAAGTTATCTATATCATAATGGTAAACTTTGGTTACCGCCTATTTCACGAGACAGGACTCTTTATAGACTTTTTTAACCCCTAACGAAAAAAGAGGGGATTTGTAAGTTTGAGGTGTTTGTGGGTGTGTCTGTCTGTCTGTGGTACCGTAGCTCCCGAACGGATGAAGCGATTTCAGATTAGTTTTTCTTTGTTAAAGTTGACTTATCTGCGAGTGTTCTTAGACATGTTGAATGAAAATCGGTTGAGCCGTTTAAAAGTTGTAGGCGGTTTCAAAGACAGCGAAAATGTTGACAGATCCAAAAAGAAATGTTACAAATATATTCAACTTGCTGTTCAAACTATTAAAAATCGTGATATGAAAATAATCCGTCTGGTAAAACAAACATCCCTAAATGTTCCTAATCCTTGAGTGGGCAGCGGGCATGTGTCGTTCGAGCAAACTACAGTGTCATTATAAAATACGGGCCACAATGTGGATTCACTTTGAGAAATGGAAGCCTGCCTCGCGAACACCTGAGCCCGCCCCGAGCCCAGCGGAGTCACTGAACTAAAAATGGATCTGGTATACGTAGTATATATACTTTAAGGATTTGGCGTGTAATATTACGTAATATTACTGTTTTAAAATATACCTAGCTTAAGTATTACCTAACGTACTCGTAAGTGTATTGATAAATGAATATTATCTACAAGAAATAGAAAAAGCTAAATTTGATTTTATAAAAGGTTTTTTTTTTCTGTAGTTGTAGACGTAAAAGGTATGCTTTGATGCAGGTACTCGTATGTTATTATTTGTATATGCTACTATTGCATAACGGTTCAATGATTTTTAATTTGAAAACTGTATATGAATTTCAAATATTCGTTGGTTTTCAATATTTGATATTTCAACAATCCTGTTAAATAAAATATTGTACTGTAATAATATTTTATTGTGAACAACAGCTAGTAACAAAAATAAAAAAACAAATGACAGTAAAATTTGTGCACAGTTTTTTTGACTAACGCAAGCTTTTAGACAAATTAAATAATCACTATTGAAAGGTACCTATCCAATATTTTTGTGTGGCACCTGATATCACACAAACCCGACAAATAAAAGTTTTAACCATGAAGCACTAATTGATAAAAAACGTAGTATTATAAATCTAACTATATACAATCTCGGATATTTGAATTAAATAATCGCTTTTGAACACAAAATAATTTAGTAGAATTAAAGGTGTTTTGAACATACAAGAATTGAATAGTTCTAAAACTTTTCGACGCACTGGACTTACATTTACTCCCTATTTTTTATTAATTCTATCGATTGTTTATTTATTAAGCTCGGATATAGATACACCAAAATGGAAAATAAGAACCTGCATCTTATTTTTTTAACAGCATATACTCGTAGGTATGTCCTTGTCTTGTGTTCAAGTATTACAGGAAGAGTTACATCGATGTAACTCAATTAAATGAAAAAGCACGTAGGATTAAGCACATTATTACCCACATATAGCCAACTTAGTTTTCAACTTGGTCTGAGGTTTATTTTAAATAAAAAAGTCACTTGAATAAATTTATCGCACGCTCCGTAGTGAATAAAGTAGGTTTAAAAAACTGCTTCATATAAATGTAGCGAAACTTAGCATATGTTATCGCGCCGCCCGTAAAGTCCAAGAGAATAGTTGTAGGGCTGTAATATTTTTGTTACCTACCTTTATATTGTAGTGCAAATTAAATTAAAAGTATTTCAGCGCCGTCACAGGTGATAATTAAACATAATTCCATTCCAAGCATAAATAAGGTCTTAATAAGGTAAGGTGGGGTAAGACTAACACACGGGGCAAGACAAACACTGTCTATTATCTCGATATGCACTTGAAGAAACGACATGTGTGTGTTTTAGCCGGGAACATTTACGTTTGTTCTATCTTACAGACTGGAAGAATTTCGTATTTAAGCTATACGTATCTAGATAATAGACAGTGTTAGTCTTGCCCGGGTGTTAGCCTTACGCCACCTTACCTTATATCATTTAAAAGCTCATAATAATAGCTTTAAGTATAATAATTGCATTAATTGCAAAGTAAGCTCAAAAAATGTAACATGTCAATGGACTATTCATTATATTGTATTACACCAACATTAAAACATGTGCAGGGAAAAAACTACGACATCGACAAAGGATAACGTTTCATATAATAACCGACAGAGTTGTTCCAGATGTGGTATTATTGTAGTTATGCAAGGAGACCTCCGCCCTTGAATGTCCCACTATAGGCCAAGGATATTGAGCTATGACGTTAGCCCTGTGACTGTAATAAATTCATTGTAATGTATAAATGTATCTTCGCATGATAAGTGATGAAAAAAAGAAATAATTATAATCAATTCTATAAAAGACTGATACTGTTGTAGGTATCCAAACAAATTAAGTAATTCGGAATTGATATATTGCATGCTCTGGCATTAGAACAATACTTATAATTAATATTTAATACGTAATTCCTCTTGAGTACCGGAACGTTCGAGTAATAAATTATTGAAAGCGTTGGCCTCCAATTCAGGAATTCATTATTGAAATAATTATATTTAAGCCAGATTTATTATTTTTGTTTAGGAGTTGAAGTAAAAAGTTTTAGGGTCTGAAGCTTATTCATTAATCACTCGAGTTTATTTGTATTTTAGCCCAAACTTCCTGAAACTTTGTTATTTTTCGTAGAGAAGTATCTGTGCTAACTATCTTTTGGTGTAACAACAAAAATCCATTATGTATGAATATTTAAGGCTTACGTGTTTATGTTACTGTTGGACATACTTTATGAGTCTGTGGGATTAATGGTAATTACGTGCAAGGGATTAAATTTTATTAATTATTCGCTCTTTCCCTGCGGCGTTGTCCGCACAGCGGTAACTTTGCCCCGTTGGCCATTACGGAATTTGCAATAGGGTAGCATTAAGCTCCGTTCAAACTAATGCGTATATCATATGAAACGCGGGGCATTTTTTTTTGGAAAACACGCATTTGCGTGCAAGCATCTAATGTACATTAAATTACTGTTATTGTGAGGTACTGCTTGCTATATATATTTTATATTTAATGACAGATTATAATAATATTATTATAAACTGATTGTTTACTCAAAGTGTACAACAGTCGTTTAGGTAAGTACATCCTTCAGTTTTTATTATTAGTAACTATTTTAATAAATTTTCTGATAATATCGCATACCACTTTAAGCAATGAGAATGTGAGGTAGATACTTTCGTCATATTTTGATTGAATTTTAGTAGTGCTAGCGTAAAGTTGAGCTTCAACTATTTACATTGTTATAGAAATTTGCCAAACGATTTAATATTCCTGCTACGAGTATTTTAGAGGAGAACTATGTTAAACTTTGATATTAATAGGTAGTCACTATAAACAGTCCTATAACAATATTCTATGTAGATTTATTACCTTGGATTTTGGGTTTACTAATTTAAACTTGATTTAATATAAAAATAGTAAAAAAAATAATATTGTCACTACGAATGCTGACATAATTATAAAATAACGTTACTTGTAGAAAAAGATGATGAGTGAAAAATCAGATCGTAATTAGTTATTGTTTTAATCATTACTTCGAGAATATTTTTAACCGAATTCGAAAAAGGAGGAGGTTCTCAATTCGGCCGATATATTTTTACATTCGGAAAACAAAGATAGTAAAAAGTAATGTTTATTATCTTCCTCTCTCTTCGATTCATGAGATCACAAACTACTCTCCTTACCACCTCTCTTCATCTCTCCTAATCTTTTTACCTCTCCCCGCCGCCCCAGTTCTTTCCCCTACCTTAAGATAATTATAAAAAAACCTCATATTTAAAAATCAATACAGCGCAGTAACACTGCCTGCTATGGCAAAAGTCGCCTGACGTTTTTCGTATACACCTTTACTGACCGATAGATAATGTTTCTATTATAAACTCTCCTAACACAGATGAATTCATCCTGCTCTATTAAACGAATATCACATTGACGTATATTATCTATCGTCAATGCAGTTTATAATCGAACGTCAACTATGCCTCTATTGCAAAATATTAAATCGTCAAATTGTGCTCGAACAACAGCGCAGGTTGGCAGGTAAAATACTCGTAACGTAGAGAAACGCAGGTGCGGTCTGTAATACTACTATAAATTAATATTTATCCGGAGCGCGACGGTGCGGCGGCGGCGGCCCATTTAGCAATGAAGTCTCTCCAAACTTTCATTTTTATTAATTTTCTTTTTATAATGAACGGTTTAATTGTTTGAAACCACTTATGTTTGGAAGTAAGATGTATTTTTTTTTACCCAGCTTCGTTATTACGTTTATTACGTTTTATGAGCGTATGTATGTCTGTATGTATGTATATTTCTCTGGCTTGCTCTACAGCTCAAACTGCTTGATCTTTTCTTAGCAGCAACCCCCCAAATGTTAAGCAATCGTAGCTACTAGTTACCTCTTTATAATTGTTCACGACTATTTTGTTACTTGTTATATTTTGAGACGTCAATAAAAACTATTTCGTTTTATTGCATAGCGGCGAGCCTGGTATTGAACTGTACAGAATAGAAAAATATAATGGTTAAATATGGAATAAAGGGACAGTTCAATACTAGTGCTCGCCGCTGCCACATGGAAAAAGCAATGTAAAGAGTCTTTTTGTTCGCCACAATAATTATAGCCGTAAACGAGTATACAAATCATTGGGTTATAAGTGGGTATACAAATCATCAAGTATAGAAATCAGTGGGGGTTTATAAGTGGTCAGCACAACCGTGGATATTAGCAATAGAAGCAAAGAACAGTAAAAGTCTCTATATTGTTCTATCTTAGACACTATAATTATGACCTTAGTACAAATACTGATAAATATTTTTTCTGTTAGGCGCAAAACACCATACGTACTAAATCAACTATGATCATAAATAATCGTGATACAGTTAACGTTAATATTGAACATGCATGTCAAAATGAGTTTAATTAATTAATCAAGCACTACGACGTGTAATATGATATGTTCCGGGATTAATTAAATAGCATATTAATTGTTTACCACAACACAGTGGCCTTATCTCTCTGATAGGGACTGTTTGTGACAGGTTATCTTGATAAAGGAGACGTCGCTTCGTTTGTTATTTTATTGTGTAAGGCTTTATTCTGTAACAACCCATTAACATAATTAATGGAGTTATTTTCGAAAAGCAGTTTACAATAAATATCGTATTTTAATAATGTAAATGAAATTATTATGTACGTTGTAAAATGTTTAGCAACGATTTATCGGTTTGTCTGTTTAACTGTTTATCTGTTTGTCGACAATAACACGAAATACCAAATACGGATTTCAATAGCCGTCGAAACAAGGCGAAATTATTCACATTCTGCTATCATAATGAAGGATGGCACATTCCAAATGTCTAATAACAAGTCAGTGTATGTTTCTGTATTACTATAATTGGCATACAGCGAGGAACAAAACAGTTTGCAATATCCCTTAGCTCTGTATACAATAAAGCGACATTCGTAATTGAAGGTAACTAAATGCTATCTACTCATTAAACATTGGCCAGATTAACTTATTTGGTATTTGTCTAGTAAATACGTACAGTTAATACTTAATAGGGTTAAAGCTGTAAATAATTTGCAACTTCGTGGTCCTTGGGAATTATGGCAGAAGTAAGTAGAAAATCAGTCTAGAATAAAGTAAACTTAGGGTTAACTAACTAATATAAATAATGCGTCGTGTCTAAAATTCTTTTTTCACTAATAGTTTATTATGAGTGTAGATACAGCTTATGTAAAAACAAACTTTGTTAATCCCTGAGTATCGACTCAAATCTCTACACGGTCCGAAATATATAAAATATCCGAAATTTTCGGATATTATTGTATTAGGTACTGTAGGTAGGATTCAAAGTAAAAATCCTTTATTTATTATATTTCTCATTGATGACTTAGACTAAACGACACGTACCCGATTTTTTCATCTTTTTGAGTAGGGAACGAATGGCGTAATATGTTTTCATTACCGATTCGTGCTCTGGGTTTATTTGAATTGAAAAATGCCTCCATGGTTCGGTTGCCTTTCTATTCTTTCTGTTTTGACGGCGGAGTTTTTATGCCGCATCGTAAATCACATATTGGAGTTGGAATAACCGATGTAAAAGTTACTAGTGGTTGAATCAAACAAGAAAGAGTACGTTTTTTATATAGTAAGAAATATTGTAAAGATAGTTGATACATAAACTACATTTGGCTTATAGATTTCGTTTATTCATATTAACGGGATATTTGGGTAACTTAAGAATAAAAAAGTGGAACGGTGTTCTTTTAAGAGTGATTGCGGATTGGAAATTTTCCAAAATTATTAATGAGATTTGGCACAATTATTTTTTTTCGAAAACAACCCGGATTCCTATTGGCTAAACATTTTATATGAAACAAAGTATTCTAATTTATCTAATACCGATTTTTATTGGCTCGAGCGTCTCCTATCAAAATTTGGAGTTTTCTACTTTGTTGGGCCTGACAACTGACAAGTGCGAATGAGATCTTTGTCTTACTGTTGTCATAACCTGTATATAATCAGGTTCCTGGAGTACTTACAATCATAATTTGTTTCCCAAATAATATCTATTTGCACATGTACACATACAAGTCGACCCGACACATTATGTTCTACAAATTTTAACTTAACTGAGTGAACTAAGTTGTTAGATTCTGCCTGTTACAAATGAGAATTTACTCTATCTATATTCTATTATTTTATATTAAAATCTTTTTGTTGCAGCTCCGACACAGTGATTTATACATGTCCATTGTATATTGAGATTGTGTTTCGAAGAGCACTAACTTATGAGTAACTCTGCAAAACCAGAATAAGTTAGACAGTTGCTGACCATTTGTAACCTGATAAAATAAATCGTTGACTTCTATTTTTGCTTTCGAAATATAGTACTTTGATTTAATGAGCGATAGATAGTCGTGTCTAAAATAAAACTAATATAAACAGGCAACACTATAAATAAGCTTTGAAGTGCAAATTGAAAATCATGATCCAATCCTGCCAGGTAAACGTTGGTTTAAAATAATTTAAAAAATGTAAGATAGCGGCAAACAAATTTAAAGGAAACCTATCACGGGCAGTCGGACTGAACGATTGAAATAGTATTTTAGTAACTCATAGCCTAAAACGCATTGGGAAGAATTTCGTAATCTAAATAATTTTATAATCATAATTGTGTAGACAATTTCATCACCCAATTATGTGTCTAAGTATGAAGTAATTATGTACGTAGGTATGTATTAACTTCCTATTAACGGGACAATAGTTTCATTAATTTCAGACATGATTACAGAATATAGCGTATTAGGATAATCTATAGAATTAATTACGCGATGGAGATTTAGGCCACAGTTTGCTTCAATAGCGCATCCTTCACACATTAACATAATCTAAAATCTACTCAAAATTAATAATGTTCCTTGATTAATATAATTGGTTGCAAGGAAATAGAGATTTAGTACCATAGTTACGTAATACGAATACGTAATACAAAGTCAAAATAGTGTACAAACAAATCCTCAAATATAATTGTCCTATTTCTGTTCCTATATTTAACTAAAGCAAAGAAAATAGTAGACGTAAAAAGGGTAATCATTGTAATTTAGGATTTACAGTTATAAATTGAGAAAAAAATTGGCAAGCTATAACAATATCGAGGGTCTTATATTTTAATGAAAAAATATTATACCTCAAAGGCCTACTTTCATGGTGATCAGTCAATCTGTGATTAAGTCTATGAACGTCAAACATTTATACCGCTTCTTTTTATAATAATAACTTAAATTTCTTCTAAAAACTACGTTGGCACATAATTTGTGTTTCTTTAATAAACAGTAAATACTTAGATGATTGCATTCAATAACATTATGAAAGTGACTGAAATCGGTAAGATTATAAAAGACTTGGCTCCCGTGAACTGATTGTTTCTTTTCCTGAAGCTTACTTTGTAGCAAACAACTTCATTTAATTAATGCCTCGATTCTCGACCGCAGAGCGTGTTTCTGATTAAAGAAAAATGATTCTTATGATGTCGTGTTTCATGTGTTGGGTTAGTACTACGTTTTGAAACTGAATGAATACTGTGAAGCTTGATTGTACCGCAGTAAGTTGATTAAACAGTAAATCAGGCTACTGCGGAAGCACTACGTGTATGTTACCTTCAATGTAACTTCGTATGACCTCAAAGGATTCAATGGGAAACGAACCGCGCCTGATTCTGACACATTCTTAGTTCTTCTGTACCTATATTTACCATTGAAGTCCTCGTAAATGGCTGGACTAGCTTTGAAGAAATTTTTTGTGTATATATGGGATGTTATAAAATTTTATCATAGCAAAGATTTTTGTTTTCCGTTTCAAGATGCTGATCTAGTCATTGATGTGTGATAGTCAGCGATCACAAGATCGCTGGTATAATAATTTACTGACAATAGCAAAAGTTATTTAATATTAATTATCATAAACACCTACGAAGACAATTGGTCATATTCATACTTAATTATATTTTTTAAAGTTCCGGGTCAGCTTTTTACTATGTGAAGTTAACGATTTTAAATTAACACGATATTCTCTTTAATGGCAGGTGTCCGTGTAATTAATTGAGCGTTTTAATCAAACTTAATTTCACCCAACATTGTGATGTCAATCAAGTAGGTATCTACCTACATAATATTTCTGCTTGTAAATTTGTGGTTCATGAAATATTTGCTGTGACTAAATCATTGAGCGGAGAGATTACATTATGATCTTAGGTAAACATTGCCGGTGTTTGTGAAATTATGTTACGATTTCATGTTTTAAGCGCTAATAGTTATAACCTTGCGTCGGTCAGTGATCGACAAAGTAAAGTAACTGTGGGTGCGGTTTGAAAGTGGGTGACCGCTAATAGCAAAAATTCGTGAGCTTTACAGTGTTTCATTGGGGACATTAAGCGCTTAGTCCAGTTTGTTCGACACTTGTTCGAGTTACTGAACTAATAAAACATTTTTCTAGCGAGCAGAAATACAGTAAATATATTGTTGTGTTCGTAATGGATCACAGTATGTTCACAATATATGTACCTACTCGTATAGTTGAGTGTATTCACTGTGCGCAACGTTTAAAAGTTGCTTGCTATTGAAGCAGATTGTAAAAGTAACGACAACGAGTATGGTAACAATAGCAACTAACTGACTAATGGATACAATAATTTTCTAGAAAGTTCTGAATGTTGGGATCAAGAGAAAAGCTAAGCCAAGTTCTTTGCATCTTCTTCCTTCTACTATGACGTTCATCGCATTGTATCAGTACACACTAAAGCCACGGTAAAGAGCTTAAGAACCGCCTTAAAGTAAATCGGAGCAAGAAAAGCACTGGCGAAAGAAATAATAAAGTCAAGATTTACTTTAAAATACCTTGTAAGATGCATAAATAAACGGAGGAATGTAAAGTAAACCTAAAGTTAACCGGTAAAATGAATTGGTTATTTCAGAGTATTTACTCAAATTTAGTCAAAAGTGCTATTAATGTTTGTGATGCTAAAGATGTTTAAACTACAAGATAGAATTTTGATTTTAATGTGCTTCTAATTGTATTTTCCAAAAAATAAATGGATTGAATAAAGTCACAAAATATGTTTTCGGTACTTTTTTAATAGCAGTAATTATGGGATATATTGAAAACCGTTATTTGTTAACAGTCGCTTAAAGATGTAGTTTACATAAGAGGTATCGAAGAGTCTCTATTTGAGATAAACAAACCCACAAGTCTGCTTGGAACAAACTTTGTATTTCGTGCCAGCAACATATTAGCAACTTTGTATTTCAGTTTGAAGGTCTGCGGCGGCGACACATACAAATTAAATGTTCAATTACAGCCCTGAAAATGCTACAGATGTCATCGACCTCTACCTGTATTCTTGTTAATTAATAATTAAAATATATGTAGGTTCCTATCTAATCTTCTTCTTCTTCTCATTAATCAAATCTTCTTAGAACTAGCTGGGTATTTTCAACTAAGTCCTTCTAGTGAAGCAATTAAAATAATGTGTAAGTGGTTTCGAAGGGAATTCAGAAGTAACCCGAAACTTTTAATATTATGAGATAGTGAACTTTAAAATTCAACCTTAGGTACATTTGCACATCGCTCTAAAGCGGTAATCTATTTCCGACTG
This sequence comes from Lerema accius, assembly GCA_001278395.1. Taxonomy (NCBI): domain Eukaryota; kingdom Metazoa; phylum Arthropoda; class Insecta; order Lepidoptera; family Hesperiidae; genus Lerema; species Lerema accius. The sequence continues at coordinate 276,326 of LGAG01000450.1, read as the reverse complement.
ACCTAAGAACTCTAAGTTGTCGTCATTAGTAAGTCGAATTGCAAAATCAATAAAATTAGGTAAAAAGCAGTGTTATCGGTCTCTTGCATTAAGCCGGTTCAAATACTGCGACTACGCAGTTTCAAACTTAGTTCCTATTAGAAGTCGATGATAGTTTGCTTCTGTGAAGCAAAGCGTGGATGGGTAATCACAAACCTAGTAGTTATCCATATAATAATATTCTCGAAGAAGAACGAAGTTTGCTATTTTGAATTTAGTATTATCAAACTCCTATGTACCTTTCATATTATAAAAGAAGATCTGAGCCCGATTAACATTAGTTAAAAGAAAACAATCTGTCCGAAATTCCATAATCGACAAATAAATTAGTCGGTATAGTTCAAGCATTTTCTAGCTGGCAGTTATTACGCAAATGACTTCACGATTAAGGATAGTTAGCGAATGTGATAGTTAAACAAGTAAAATTAAAAAATATTTTTTTAAACAAGCTTTTATTACTTGTTAATAAGAAAAAGAACTAAATAGTTAAAATGCAAAATTTGAAGTCCCTACTGTTAACCGTTGAGGAGTTCAATCGTCTGGAGCCAATCCTGGTAGCAGTATCACATCATGCTTATTATAAACATGCATTGTCATCAGAACTGGACTAGTGTGTAAAATTTTAGCTCAATCGGACACCGGAAAGTGGGTGAAATTTAGCTTGCAAGATTTCATTACAAACACCGGACAGGTGAAACTAAATAAAAGCTTGTAATAATTATTACACACCTTTACTATAGGTAAGGGTGAGCAAGTTTCATAAGTCGAAGCAAACAAGGGATGTTATTATAGGATGTTAAAGACCGCTTCCAATTATCAATCTATCTTTAATGTTTAGATACGTTACTAGGCAAGGTAGCACTATAACATCAAACTTTCAAATTCACATTCAACTTCAAAATTCGTGTACCTAGCTGTTAGCTGTTAATATGCAACTGATTTTTTTAAGGACAGTTCTAGTTACGATGAAATTGATGGAAAAATACCTTAGTGTACTGTAGATAAAGGTAAGCGAGTTTCATAACGCGCGGCAAACAAGGGATGTTATTATGAATTAACGAACAATCGGCATGTACCCGCATGGGAAATCAACCGGGAGCCCACGAGTGCATTACGGCCATATTGTACGTGCTTCATATTTTCTTTATTATAACCATTAAATCGATACTTGAGCTAAACCGTTCACCTGGCAGCAGAAGTAGTTTAGAAGTATAACTTTCCTGTCTTGTTTTTTACTAACTTAAATTACTACTCTACTACAGTTGTTGGAAAAAGTATTTACTAGTAAGTGACTATTTACCATATAGCCACATTGTGAACCTAAATTTCAATAGGTAGATAATAATTATATTTAAACGTGAGTGTTGCGTACAATAACATTCCAATTACGTTAGAATTCAAGCAAATATGGATGACATAAAATTACGTGTTTATAAGCCGATGAGATACCTCGCTGCACTCGGTGAATTGTTCGCGTAAACCTCACATTTAGGCACAAAATCGTTCGTTAATTATGGCACACCCCGACGCAACGAGCTGTCCTACTACTCGCCTCTCGTCAAATGCAACAGCTCATTATTTTGTATTCACAGGTTACGATTACCTGCTCGAATTCCCACATGTTTATGCGCCTCGCCATTCACTATTGTTCGTAGCATTATAAATGTATACAATGCAGGTTTTAACTGTACCGGCTTCTGATTTAATGAGCGAGTAAGAACAACAAGTAATAATTAGAAAAACAAAAGACTCGACCGTAAACATTTTTGTTGGAGGTTGGGGGCGACATACAAAAAAAATTGACGTAAAAGAAGAAGATACATACACTCTGAAAACATTACTCTTTCTGGCTCAGCCAAGTAAAAAACGAAAAATCCCTAAATTTTCAGACAAAAATTGAGAATTTCAATCCTATAAAGAGAAATAATTTCCGTCGTGGTCCTCGTAGCAGTATAACTCTTGTTTTGAAGTCAATACGACACGTGACCTACCAGCCGTGGCTTGTTGACCTCAGTTAAGACTGCAGTCTTTTGTAAGACTGGTTAAAGAAAGCTATAAATGTAAATTCATTATTAACATCATACCTGCTTTACCTGTACGACCTAACGTCATTTGTGCCATAATTACGTTATGGATAGACTTGTTGACTTGCAGAACAGATTAAAATAGAGATGAGTAGAATAGAGTAAATTAATAATGATATTCTAAGTACTTACATGGTGTATAATGTCGGTAGCAGCGTAGAAACTTTCATGCGGATCAGGTCTTTTCATCATGTAGGGACGAGGAAACTCCGTGTCTTCACAGATTTCTGTGGACGATATTGCTAAATTAATCCATTGAAGTTATCTGGTTATAGTCAGGGTATACATTTTCATTGGCGAATTAACAACCGTGTTTTTTAGAAATAAGAATTACTTAATTATTTCTTACTGTTCACAAGTGTTTACACTTTAAGTAACCACTCATTAAATCAAGTCAACTACAATTGTGCTGTACAAGTTTAATTTGTTCAAATGGAAACATTATTTTCTTTTTACCAGCCATTCAAGCTTTACGATTGAAAGCACGAAAGCATTTCAACTCAAAAAAGTTTCCATGTAAAGGGCTTATAGAGGTAAGTGTAATTTTGGCGTGATTTTGTTGTTAAAAGGCTACGTGTGGCCTATTATCCGGCGTGAAAGCGCATCATCTGGCGCTCAATAAAGCGACGAACAATAGCCCCTTTTGGCTGTGCGTCCGGCTGCCACAGCCGGTTCTATCTTGGGAATTTCTTTCCAGCTCATGTTCCTACCCTAAATGGTGCAGTATTTTTACTGCATTTACCATCCTCCTAACAAAAGCAGCGTGGGCGGGGCTCGTGGAAAAATCAAACTTTTCTTTATTTTAGTAAAGAACGAACACGTTCATTGTGGCATGATAGACCAAGAGAGAGCCAAGTAGAACACAAGTTTGAGTAATGGGTATTGACTGAGAATTATTGGCAATGAATGGATCAAGTTTGAATTGAAACCCACGCGCTTCTATGTGGTAAGTATGTACAGTTATTAACGCAAGTGTTTTGATTTCCATGGAAATTGGAATACATTATCTGAAACCAAAGTTTCCTGTCCATCCTAGCTATACATATAAACGTCGTACGATGGTTAGAGAAGATGTTTTGGTTTACTAGATAACATTATGAGGTAATACATGTAAATGAAATCTAATGAGTTATATTTGCAAAGTAATTTAGACTTTTGTAGAATAGTAAGGATATAAGTGCAACAATCTTTTATTCCCTTATCCACGATAAAGTGGTGAAAACTATTACGTTTAATTTATTTCTAGTATTAAGTTAAAGCAAACGAAAAGTATTACTACAATTGAGTTGACAGTATATAAAAAACTAGTTGTCGAACCACTGATGTTACTAAAAGCGTAGATCATAACAAAGGACCAATTTCGCCGTAGGTTCAGACTTCACGAAGCAAGGGGTGGGTCCCCTGTTTGCAAATCGAACGCCCCAGCGTAGTTTGTTCATTTGTAAAAGTAAACCTCTTTACAATTAGGGTCAATCCCGCTAGAATTTGTAGCTTTAACCTTACTTTAGCTCTTCAGTTATTTGGTCTTTTTTAATGCAACTTCGGGGTATTTGTATAACATAGGCAGATGGCTTATTCGGCAAACAAGAGGGCTGAGTTGAGCAAACATTATCGCGCACGCAGTTGCACATAAGTTGGAGTTAATATAATCGTGTTTGCATTGAGATATTGCAGTTGTTATTGGCTATATCGTATGACTACAACTCGAGTTTAATTGAATTAACAATGTCAGGGATAGTTTTGCAAACTTTTGTAGCAGTGTTGATTTAAAGATAGGTTATATTATTTTATGAACTGTTATCCGTAGCGTATAAAGTGTTAGGAACCATTAAAGCTTCTTTAGTAGTAACATGTTGAATAATTACTAAAAAACACATTAGACTTAGTTTGAACTTAATGTGTTAATAACCGATGCTAATAACGTATATTGTGGGCAGCGGTGACTACATGGTTGTCTCGTATATTCATTCTGTTTATGTCAGTTACATGAAAAAAGAAAAATAAACACACAAAATCATTGAAAAATAGAACGTGTAAGAGGAAATAGCAGTACTCACCGTTATATTCATTTTGATCGTGTGTCTCTCGTTTATCCCGGCGTCCCAGTGTCTCCCTCCATATGTTATAGGGTTCTCTGTAATCTTCGTCAACTATCGCCGGGCTACGGACAAATGATAACCTTGTGAGTACGGTTCTCTAAGTGTAGGTGTTATTTTTGTACGTGCAATTGAATAGTTAAGTGAAAGGTATATAGTGTTTTACGGAAAGATTTCTAGGCTAGTATTCGTGGAAATTTGCATAGTGAATTGCTATTTATTTTATTGATGTTAACTCGGATACATTTAAAGGAATAGAGAATTAATAACGAAATAAGTCAACAGATATAAATTCCCTATTCATTAGTAACACGTCATTTATTAAAGGTTTTGTTCAAGAAAATTATTATAATAATTACCGTAGCATGTGTATTGGTGGGCAATTAGCTAAAGCCAAGGCAAGTCGTGGAGCTCTCCTGTTATTACGATGGTTGTTCCTGATTGGTGGACAGAATGGTTTCTTCAACATTTGTGGGATTCGCCTTCTAGTTTTCTTGGTTAGAAGTATCGCAGTGGCTGCGATGAAGGCGCCCCCTCCTACTAAAGCGCCACAAGCCAGTCCCACGGAGACTTTCATAGAGGAATTCCGTTTCTTCCTCGATGATGGTGGAACGTCACTCTTATAATATTCATCCAGGAACTCTTTAGATGCGTTGATCACCGTAGAAACTGTTGACAATGTTTAGAATTGTTATAGATTCTACTATTTACTACGACCCCGTAGCCTAAGTTGGTAGTGACCCTGCCTGCGAAGCGAGGGGTCCCGGGTTCGATTCCCGGCCGAGACAGATATTTATGTGACAGATAAATGTTTGTTCTCGGGTCATGGGTGTTAGTGATGTGTTATTTGTGTTGTCCATGCCACCCGCGACACGGGGAATCCTACTGCGGGGGTATGAGTGTGTTCTCGTTTATTTATTTCATTGATGGCTACAATGCAGTAATCATGTACTCGTAACTCTGTAATGCTGACACCGGTCATAAAACATATTATTTTAACTCACACATGTCTGCTTATTCAATAGCGGATAGTTTATTACTAATTGGTTTAGCAATAAAACTAAACGTTTGAGTAAACTACCGAGAGGCAGGATAACTGCGGATATTGAGCGAAGGGAAATAGCGCTCCATCTGAGGCCAAGACAAAACGGTGCAATGAATAGGTGTCGAGCGCAGAGCTAATTGTCGCTGTACAATGGAGGCATATTACATCTCAGCTTTGGACGGCGAGCGGTGTGTACGCAGCCGAACTACACTGGTTCTCGTACCGCTTATATTTTAAACTATCACTTTATATAGGAAGTGTTATATGATCTGCCATGTTCTACGTTCGTTTTTAGTATAATATGAAAAAAAGACCAAGAAGATAATGTAAGAGTATAAATTAAAGCGTCTAATTTATTCAGTATTTTAAGTAATGGAGCTTCATACATTTTTGGGACTCCTCTTGTGTCCATTAATCTTTTTAGTAGCGGTCATAATAGTTAGTAGCAGATAATTATGTGTTGTCAGTGGTCTTTAAAAACTTATACTTAATGTCTGTGGTGCATGGAAGTATCCTTGATATACAAGAGTTCTTATTACCTTTAAATAGGTATAGACATTCAGACATAATAAATGACAAAGTAAAAACCAATTGTCGACGTAATAAATGGACACTCAAAACATCCAGTCAGCTTCATCTCCGAATACTGAAAGCGACATAAATTTATCGTTTTCAAATCGTCTTACATTTTCTCTTCACATAGACTATTTGTAGAGTGTAAGTTTACAAAGATAATAGTGAATTTACAATCGGTGGAGCTTAGTGGGAGCCCAGACGGAAGGCACTTGGAGTAACTTGGACGTGACTTATGGCGGATTGCCTGCGGCCGTTTCATGTTTTTGTTAGTTTCCTACGATTCTGTACCACGGCATCATAATACATAATTCTTGTATTCGCCTACGTTTCCTAACTTGGTTGTGTTGTGAGGAACTGTTAGTGTTCTTGTATCGTAGAAAAAGTTTACAAATACAAATCAAAAGTTGTCTAATATGATGAAGATGGAATAAAAATACTTAAAACTTTAAGATCGGGAGCGTATAAAGCAAAAAGTTTATAATTTTTTTTTAAGTTTCTTTTCGTTCATACGTTAGATTGCAAGACCAAAACGTTTACACACGCTATACTAACTCCATTTGTACGTGTCACAGTTTTCAAACAAAAATGATTAATGTGTAGCAAACTGAGCAATTACTTACGGTTAATTAAATGTTGAAACAACACAAAGTACCGAGTAGGTACTATTTAACTTGCATGTTACTTCAAAAGTAGGTCTTGCTTAGACTGAGATGAGTGAGTATGGCGCAATGCCAACGCGCTTGACGCCAGGTGCCAAGCGTCAGTTAATTCCGACCCACTAATTGTACAACGGACTTGTTTCTTCGCACATTTACTGGATTAAAACACTACTTTGTCCCATAGTAAGAGCAAAAATCAAACACGATTATCTAGGTGTGAAGTAGCGACATCGTATTTAGTTTGTTATTACCTTATGTACTGAGTCATTTGAAAAAGATTGCTGAACAGTATAAGGTATTTCGGCTGGGAAAACTATTTTAAATCTATTAGGCAGTGATAAAATTTATTGTGTTGGGATGGTTAACCAGCACATATCATACGTAACATAAGCGACAGAAATACCGTAACGTATATTTAATAGAGATCAGTTTAGACATTAGGGTCAAATTTAGAGCTAAAATATGTTCATATTTGTTTAAGATGCAGTAAATAATAACGTCCCTAAATAATCCTAACATACTTTAAATATTATTGTGTACAAGATTAAAGGTGCATAAAACTAAGATTTCCCAGTTATTCACACTTAACATAACTAGTTATTAATATCTTAAAGCAGTTCTATCAGATTAAAGCCATTACTTAGTTCTTAAGACGCAAAAGGGTTTTCAGAAAGCAACGCTAAGAATTCCTGCGAGCTGTTAAGATTTCCGAAGGGGAAGTAATTACACTTCAGCGATAACGTCGGGAGCTTGTAAGCGGGAAAATGAACCCATATTTTACACAACTGGCAAAAATAGTTTTAAAGTGAAACTTTTTGTTTGAGATGTAGAGCATGAATTTATTAAGGTTAGTGTTTGGTGTAATTTGAGTACTAATTGGAGAGTAAAATAATACGTCATAGCAAACTTTAGTAACTGAGTTTTGTTAACGCCAGGTAACTGGTCGGGCAAAATAAAAAAAGTGTCTTTGTTTTATGAATAGTAGCTTAATCTGAAACATGTAGAAATAAAATAGAAAATAGGAGTAGTCGTCATAATACGGGAAAACGCACCTGTCAGTAAGTACTCTACGTCTACGAGTCTTTAAAGTGAGAGATAGCAGCTTATTCTTTATTATATTTTTACAAAGTTCCTTTTGAATGAAACTCCAATTTACAGCGACACATTTCAGGGGTGTGTTAAGATATTTTATGTAAGACGAAGAAGAGAACTCAAACCGTAAAGAAAACATAAAACGTGCGACTGGATAATATAAATTTATCTTCTGGATCCAGTCTAGTATTTATAGTTTACCTTCAGCTGTAATGAACATTTTCTCAGGTACTAATACTAGCAGCAGGTAATAGTAAGGATAACTTAATAGCTGTATTTTATCTATCTTTCTAGAAAACATTCAAAGACCACTTTAGACTTTAAAGCTGCGTTTAATTTCTCAAATGAAGCCACAGGATTGATAAGATATTATTATGATTATAGCGTAGAAAAGGTATTCAGACCGCTTTGCTCTAGTTTGTTATGCAATTAATAAGTTTATCTCATGAATGACAAGGATGCTGCCGGCTAAGCCTATGAGATGGATAAATCCTCGTTGAGGGATCGCTTCACAAATGTTAGAGGTTAGGTCGCATCCGACGATTTAATCTTAGGACGGCAGATAGTTTCGACTTTTGACTATTTGGTGCCGATTCAATTCTGATATTCAGTAGAGTCAAAGATCAAATTACTTATGTGAGCACTTCACTTTTGCTTAAGAAATAAGCTTACTTTACTTTACTCAACCATTAAATAATTTAAATTTAACATCACGATAGTAACCGACTATACTATAGACCTATACCACTATAACCAAACCGATAGGGTAACGACGGTCCGATAGAGTAACGACGTAGCTACGACACGATTACGAAGTAATCCGTGCAGTCCGCGCAGCGCAGTTTATAGCGGCTAAGTAACGTTTCTATAGATGGCGCCAGCAACATCCGATTCATAATATATTTTTCTTTACAAAGAAACTGTGTGAGAACCGCAACGCGAAAAGTATATTTACTGGAGTTATAATAAAAATGCAAATTCCCAATGTACAATGTTTGTTCGTAGCTGTATTAAACAAATATGGTTTACATAAAAGTTATTTTATTTTGTAGAAATATTCGTATGTATCCTTTTTCGCCTCGAAAAGATGTTTGCGCTCCATGAAATTACCTATTGTTATGACGAAGTTTGATGAACCCATTTTCTATATTTAAACAAAAGTATATACGAGTACTTCTCTAAATTGACACTGATATTTAATTAAATTTTATAGTTCAATTATTTATTAAAAACTATTGCTGGAAAATTACTCTATTACATAAAGGTTGTGACTGAAACTGTTCTAGTAGGCATATACGACTCCTTTGAACTCTGATTATGTTTAAGTTTTTAAGAGAGGCGTGAGAATATATTAGTAAAATTTTGTGGTCTCAATAAAATGGAGTAATAATAAGATTTCCAATAAAAGTATATTACAGTTGTAGCCTGTCAATAAAATGGCACATTTTAATGAAAAACCTCAAACCATGAGAGTGGAACAAATAACAAACAGTACCCTTACAATTGCAGTATTTTTGCAAGCGATAAATTTGCTGCCAGTGTTTAAAGAGTGACTCTTTGATGACTGTGACACGAAAATATGTTTCGCCATTGACACGTCCAATAAATGAATCCATTTATAAAGTTAAATATTTTTGGAAATAGTTGGATTTCGTGTTTGATATTGTTTGTCGTGTAACTGTTTTCCGCTCAGTGGAACTGTAAAATGGGTAAGTGAGGTTTTTATAATAAGAGGTACTCGTAAATCACTTGTTTTTTGACAATTTTGTTAGCCATCGCTTTACGACTGTTTCCGTAATGGTAGTGGTATCAGTCAATTTAAAGTAACCCAATATTCTATTAGTACTCGCTTACATATGGTTTCTTTTGGGAATTAAGGTAATAACAATGACCCGGTAAATGTTTTTAACAAGCTTAACGCATGGATCCGTGATAAGCTACGTAAAGGAACTGTTTAAATCGAGTAAAAAATAAATCATTTTGTAACTGAAATATATCATTAGGTAAGTCATAACAACAACGATACATTACATTAAGAATAAATAATTGCGTGGAAATGTCGTGGTTAAGGACCTTGTAAACAACAAGGTTCCGCTTCTTAAGTTGTTAAAGTAAACGGGATTTCGTAAGTTGCTACCCAAGTTATTGGGTTTGGAATAATCCGGCCAGATCAAAGATGTTCTTTAATTACAAGTTCTTCATTTTTAGCGGACGGCGATTTATCACTTAAAAGACGATCTCCACAAAAGAGCCATGGATTAATTAGAGAAAGATAAAATTTGTGAAATAGCCTGAGGCCTGCGAGTGCTCTGAACAGATAAGGGATACCCGATGAGGAGTAATGTATCTATTAGGGTGCCTGACTGTTTCATTGCCTGCGGGACTGTTTTTTTGTACGCACGGAAAATTATACAATAATATCTATCTTTTTTGAACTCCTTTTAGTTCGTTCCTGAATAATGTTAGTGTTTTTCCTAAACTTTTCTCTTCATATAACTTCCCATTATAAACTTTACGGATATTCGTAAGTGATAATAATATATTATTATCATAAATATCGTTAAGATACGACGGGTTCATTATGTGTGATTGATTATGTGAATGAAGAAATATGTTATCCAAGTGTAGTTTGCCTAGATTATGTTGGGCGAAGTTCTTCATCTTTTTTCAAAATAATTTTTCGGTAAAAGTTGTAAAGTAAAACTATTTGTTCCCCTATTTTGTTTCCTCTTTGCTTTGTTCTTCAATGATTTACAAGGTGATTTCATCAGACTGTAAACTTTGTTCCTTTGTTTTGCGGTTTGTACCTACTAAGTTTGAACATAGATATTAAAGGACTAACCTGTTTTAAAAGTGACTTCGCTGATCAGGATCCATTCGTGCTGGAACGTTAGCTTTATCAAGATGTGCTTCGCAGTGCGGTTTTGCAGGTCAATGTGTATGGTCCTTGCGTGCTCAGATACCCGGTCTTGCTTCGGCTCATACGAGATATAATCTTCTTGCCAACGTTCGCCTTCCAAAGAAAAGAATACTTCGGCTTCCCGGAATAGCTGCATGAAAATAAAACTTTATGACTATCTATAATTTATTCCATGTCATCAATAAAAGCTTGCGCACCAGCCGTTTACGTTGAAGTAGCTATTAAATTATATAGTTTTGTAGTTATTACCTGAACGTCTTTCGTAAACATGTTGTTAGTATGAATGTCAACGAAGTAAAAGATTCTGGGATCTGAGAAGTTAAATGTTATGTCAACCTCGTCTTGAGATAACATCGTTTTGTTCCATCCAACCCAACGGGTTCCTGCAAAAATCGTTTATGACATTATTCTCATTCCATTTTAAATCTATATTAAGTACAACCAAAACATGAAAGTTGAACATCTAATACCTATTTTTATACTTCAGTAAAATACATAAAAACAATAATGGAATCATAATTAGTACCGCTGGTATCGAGGGGGTCAGCGAGTTCGAAATCATTAGGCCCAACCAAGGAGTCCGTTATCTGGCCTAGTCCATCAAGCATCATGCCTTCGCGCATGACTCCATCGTAAGCGAGATCTTCGAATCGGGCGCCTCCCGTCATAGACTGCATGTCTCCGCCTTGCGGGGCAGAGTACGCAATAATACCCTCTGTGAAATAAGATGCTCATGATTACACCGCCAATGGACGGCATAAAATCGCAAAGCAAGCAATATTTGCGCATGAAAAGACAGTGTAAAGACAATTGCTTGGGCATAATCGCATTGCAAAGGTATTTAAATGACAACGCAAGCAACTTTATTTCCCGTTGTACGTACGTTTCCATCGGCAGCCGTAAAGTTCGACTCTCATACAAGCAGTCCTGGGGTGAGCAGCGTAGGGGAAAAATCGCACTTTAGAAGCAACGAATGGCGCTTCCAAAATAGTCTTTCTCGGAGTGTATGTATTCACGTTTCCTGGGATAAGCTGTAAGAAAAGCATGCGGCAATTAAACATGACCATGAAACCAAGATACAGAGTTATAGAATACCGATAGAGAAAACATTTTTTTAACAAATATGGAGGGAAGAGATCCACTTTCTTATTAAAAGTAATGTTCAGGTAGAATATTAATAAACGCGATTGGTTCGATGTGTAGCGGTTATAAGAGAGTAGGACTATTAATTAAAAAGGTAATCGACTAACTATTTAATTATGTTCGCCGGCATTTCATAAAGTATGGGGTAATAGATACATCTCACTTTCAAAGTGTATTTAGATTATTTATATTGAAATGATGGTGTTTACAAATACTTACAGTGATTCGATCTCCGCTGAAATCTTTATATTTCACCCATCGATTTAAAGTTTCACGCCAGTACTCGATAGAGTAACTTTCTACAAATTCAACTCCGACAGAGTTAGCAAATCTGCCCTGTGACTCAGTAGCAGTGATCAAGTATTCAGCGTGTAAGTCAATTTCTAGGTATTGTCGGCTTCTGGGCGAAATCAACCCGTTGGGGCACCAAGCACCGCCTCGAAGCTCCGTCCTTATCCTGTTGAAAATATTAGCATTTCGAGGCCATTCACCCTTTTTAAACACAAACATGAAAATTAAACTCGGAAACGAACGAGAATTAAAATACGGAGAAATTCGTACATATTGTGTGCTGAGGTGAAACCAAAACATGTTTGGGCATAAGTAAATAAAATTAGCATTATGGACTAAGTAAATAGTGAAAACGTTTCAGTGCTTCGTTTGTCAACAAAGATGGGTCTCGGGAGTGTCTGCCATTTAATTTGAATATCTCTAGTGCAATCTCGTCAGAGGTACACTGGGAACAACGTACGCTAAACGGTGAATTAAGGCAACATTAGCAAAATCGCTTCTGACCCTATGTAAAGTGACTCGGATGATAAGGTTTCGGCAACCGGTTTTACTTATACTTATCTTGTTATCTTCGGTAAGTCTAGTCCCAAAAGGCTTTTGTTGGATCATAGTCGCTCGGAATTCATATGAAAATTTAATATTCTGTTTCTCAGTTTCTCGAATTAGCGTAGTTTTCGCTCTATTGTTATGCGGTAGGATGCGGGCTTAATTCACGAATGTGATACCGGTATTAATTATTATGAGTTAACTCTGAACATTTTGCTCTAGATTTCGAGATTATAACTTTCATTCGGTATTTTACTTGTTGCCTGTCAAAAGTGATTTTAATATGCGATAAACGGGTATGATGCAACAGCTCCTTTGAATTTCATCTGTGCAAAATAATTTGAGCGTTCTATCAGAGGCGGTTTTGGTGCGGTGTGTACGGCAAAGTTGTTAACTCGGTATCAGGTGTTATTGCTTCACGATCAATATGCCTAAGTAGCGGAACGTCCAGATTTTATGGAAAAATTATTGCCGTTGTTTGCGTATGTCCATTATTAAGATTGTATGTTTATGTGCAAATATGACGTTGTTTGTTATTTTGTAAAATATGTGGCCTCAATCCATTAACGGCCCACTATTGAGCACAGGTCTCTCCTCATAACTGAGGAGACCTACAGCATACTCCACCATGCTCCAGTGCGGATTGGCGGAGGGGTTAGTGGCCTACCCAAGTGTCGAAAATTGTTATGCCGCCCAAGTTCCTCCGACATGGTTTAAAGATTGTCACCTAACGGTAACAACTGGGACCGGCGGCTTAACATGCCCTCCGAAGCACGGAAACGCTCAAGACTTTTGCTACTAGCGGTCACCCATCCACTTCCCGACCGCGCCCGCAGTGGCTTAAGTTTGTCGATCACTTAGAATCGACGCAAGCCGCCGGGCTATGAAATGTGTATGTATGAAAATAATATTAGATAAATTAAAATAACGTACCGTGAACTGAGAGGAGATACGCTTTGGTCATAGCTGGAGCTCGCTGAGAGAGAGTCATTCGAGATCTTCCCATTCTCCATCCCCAAAGGAACTTCGCAGTGTCCTACTTCAGCTAAAGATAAAAAAATATACATTTTATTATAATTATCAATTTGACCAGCAACGCATATAACGCCAGCAAGGAAAGTATAATTTTGGTTTTTAAATTGACATGTTTCCACGCGAAAGTGCCAATTGTTTCTACAGGATCATTCTCGGTCTCCAGAATATTCTAGAGATTAATATGATCGTATTGGTTCCGTATATGTCTAGCAATAACCTGCATATTGACCTACCTAATTATTACGCGTTATATGCTCTGCCGGTAACATAAGCTGATAAGGTACATGCATGTACTTTAAACGTTGAACATTTGGCTTTGAATTTATAAGGAAAAGCATAAAGTAGAGTAGGTATTTACTGTCTACTTAATTTAATTTTTAATTCAACTCAAACCCATTTTATAAGCTTTAAGCCAATTTCGTATTATTTATTACACGTAAATCGTTAAATATTATGGCTGTTATCAAGAGACTTCAATCGGTCTGTATTAGAAATCTTGAAGGGAATATTGAACTTCCATTTGATTTATTCAAGTTCATTCAAATGGTTCAAGTCAGTTCAATGCTGTATTTTAATTAAAGCAGATGTTAAGTTCATTGATTTAACTGCTGCTGATTTATAAAATACAGATATTAATATTTTTCCAAAAGTTCATGTGCATGCACGTACCCTATTGCTCCTAACAGTTGAAACATTTAGATGTGAAGTTACCTACTGAAGGAAAAACAATAACAAACATGCAGTAGTCTGTAGTTTAGATCTGCCAAAAGAAAGGCGTAAGCAAGACTACTTCTGCGAAATAAAGTTATAATCACATAAGAGGTAGGACACAAAAAGCAGAAGTAGAAATTGCACAAGAGATTTGTCGCCTGTAACTTTTCAATTGACTAAGCCAACATCGCCAATAAATTCAAATTTCCCGATGATGCCCTTCCTTCCTTCAGTGTGTCAATATTGTACTTATCACTTGAGTTCAAGTTTTTCCCGACTAGAAATCGAAATACGGCGCGTTTGAGTGAAATATTTATGTCCATAGCAACATTATATTTTAAGACGATAATTCTTAAACAAAGTACTGTTACTTGAATTTTTTTCTACTTTAATTTTGTAGATACTATTCGTAAAGTGTAGCAATGTTATTCTTTAATTAGTGAACATTCCGCTTTCCGTTAACTCCCCCAAGCGATCAAGCTAGACTACCGAAACTACGGAATTGTAAACATTTCGTTTGTCGAGAGGTCCGTCTCTCATTATCTAGATCCGGAAGTATTTTTGTTACTGATTCACATTTCAATGCGCTTATTCTGTTAACACACATTTTAACTTTCAGTCAAATTCCATTAAAGCAAAGTGCAGTTTTGTAGCGACTTAACAACAAAATATACATTATGTATAGATTAATTCCAAATCATTTTATTTATCATTTGTTTTGGCTGCCACTGCTGTAAGATTAGAATTTGTAAGTAACCAATATAATACTCAGTTACGTTATATAGTTTTATTTATGCTTGTATAGCGCGCATAAGGTCAATATGCCATGTCTTAAATGATTTCTCTTCCACGTTGCCGGAGTTAGCTGGCAATATCCCAACTTGGACCAAATGTCAAAGACCTCAATTTGTAAACCTAACCGAACCTATATCATAACAAACCAGAAAATATATACGCCTAGAATAAAGAACATGCAAATAAATGAATAAAATAAAGAACTTGCCACCTTAGACGTTATGTAATGGAGTAAAAGATTTTTATTTTTAAATAAAAACATCTTTTTTTCTAGCCAGTTCAAGTTTACAGATATAACAATATCAATGAACACCGATGTAGATGACTGTCGTCTTTCCTTCGGGAAAGGTAAACGAATTATATTATGCGCTGGTAAATAATTATCCGTACATCCACTCCATTACAAGGTATCGCGGAGCAGGTAACCCGATGTATATCTTTGTTTACACGACAGGGGAGCGGCAAGGAAGGTAAGCCTCGAAATTTCGGGATGTTTTCCTGTATTTAATATAATGAAAATACAATACACGATGTCGGCGAAGCATAAAGCGAAAGATTCAAATTCGTTTTTGCGGACGGCATTATCCTAATATTACATGTAGGTACTCGTATGTTGATGTTACGTTATCTAACCTCGTTCTATTATTACGAGTAGTATGAGATATATTTACTTGCATAAAATTTTTATAGGTGAAAATATTATTTATTCGCTATGTTTGCGCATCGAGAATGTTTAACGTCGACATTTAAATTATCAGATCTTGCTCTTTGATGATTGTTTACAGTATACCGTTCAGATTGGAGTACGAATTTTGACGATTTGTGTTATGAAGTAGGTTTAGTTTAAATCAAACATTTTCTGATAAGCCGTTGATTATGTAGACATAAAAATAAAATGCTCTGTGTTATCATGTTATTTAAAATTATATAACATCGTGAAGAAAATCAATATCAACATAGTCCTCTCTGTACTGTAAGTAGGTATTAAGTAAGTAGCTCAAACGAGAATTGTATTAGATATTTCGACATCACAGAACAACGTTAGCTCTTTCTTCCGTGGTCTACGTCGACGAATTCTATGGAGATTAACTGCAGTTCATGTTAGAATTGAATAATATTAATATATTTGCCAGAATTAAGTCTATTCGGTGTCTGGATACAAATTACAATAACCTATTGATATTCATATGAATTTTATTTTACTTTACCCTTATCGTGAATACCTGTAGTTATCTAGGTTATTGAATGATATTGATTTTTTATCATTTTTAGTACTCTTCTCGTGCAAGCAGAGTTCAAATGGAGTAATTAATTTTAATTGCTTACTGATAACTTAACCTCATTCGTTGAGAACAGTGAAGATGTGAGCTAGTTCCTGTGTGCTGGCATTCATTCTTTTTAGATCAAAGGCTTGTATATAAATACCATCTGTTTCGCTTCAAACATGCTGTTCCAACCATAGATATTTATGTCTAAGAGTCTTACTATCCTATTTTTACTAAATATTATAATATAAATAAATGTGAAGATGTTTGTATATTTAGATATTTGGATGTTTGGATATTTGGATGTTCGTAAGTCTTTCAAGCTCTAACAATTGAACGAATTAAGCCGAAACTTGGCACACGAATAGTTCGTATGCAGGAATTGGACATAGGATAGATTTTACCTTGATTATAGGTTCCCTTGAAATGATTTGGACGGTTATGTTTGTGGCTCAAGCTAAATCAGACATGAATTGATTGCATGAGAATAAAACTTAGCGTTTAAAAGAAACTTTGCCCTGGATTATAATATCCCTCTGGGTATAGGTTCCCTTGGGATAAATCGATTTTTGTTAACTACTTTTCCGTAGGCGAAGCTGCGGGCGGCGTTTAGTAATACATATACCGATATAGAGGTATAGACTACATGGACATTCACTTAGATAAAGGCCTGGAATGAAAACGAATGCTATATCGTAGGAGTGTTTATATCCGCGGCGACTGATCCTCTTCTAATCCACACATTGCCGTGTCGTAACGAATGACATATTGCAGGTACAAATTACACGCGCGTCGAGAAAAACAAAGTTTATTACAATATAGCTACAGTAACGCTTGTTTTTTTACAAAGGCAAACGACGACGGATCATTATCGCAAGGTGATTTTATTACAACACCCTGGTATCGCATGCTAATAATTTTATTATGCTAATTGTTAAAAAGCAAATGCCACAAAAATTTTGTATTGAATTTCTCTAATAGAATGGCGTATATATCAGGTGGGTAAAATATTGGTTCGTGTTCAATTTACATGCATTTAAATACCTAGTAAATAAATAAATGGTACGTTGCCTTGTGCCTATAAGCTAGGACGTCCTCGGTTGCGGATCCATAATCCAAGATTAATTATTTATCGGTCACATAAATATTTGCCCCGACAGGGAATCGAACCCAGCAGCTCTTGAGTCACTATTCATTGCATTTAATGATAATTTTTAATAGATATGACTTGTGACAAACTAATGCATAACTCCATTCCCATTGGATGATACGAAATTTTTAGTAGTAAAGCGCAATTTAAAAAACCTATTGGTAAATTTAATTCCTATGAAACCTTTAATAGAAAATCGTTCAACTCACGTTAAATTGAAAACAAATATTAGAACAGTGCCCTCAAGCAGTCCGAGCTATTCGTCGGCACTACGGGCTAAGGAACATTCAATAACAATAACAAACATTGATTTTCATCCTGCAAGAGCACGTAGAGAGAAATGATTATCCGGATACGCCGTGTTCGGTAAAAGTTTGATAACCTTTTATAAATTCTATTTAAATGTTTTAGGTAATATAATACGAAAATCGAAGCGAGGCAAAATTACCATCTTGAATTTTATTCAAGAAAATTGTGAAGGGTTTTGAACGTTTTTTGGGGGTTTGTACCGAGGGTGTATTTGGGGCAATTATGCGGCCCACATTAAGTCCACGCCAAAGTTTTAACATCCATTAAGGTATTCTTAAGGTTTCTTGTTTTTTCTTCAAATTTATTTATGTATTAGTAATTACAACACAGAAGTTTGTTCAGTAAAAAATCTTTAAAAGCAACCAGCGTTGTTGTATTACGTAATATTATCAGGAGATAATGTTTGGGAAGTTCTATGTGAGAAGTAGTATGTAGAAGTAGTTCGACATTATTTTCGCTAGCAGTAATATTCGACATTATTTAGCTAACTTTTTTCTCTAATGTTTATGGATTGACTGAGCGTGTAGATAGCGAAGTATCTGTTTCTTGAAAATTTAAAGGACCCCGTATAGTATCGCTGTGTAAATACCGTAAGTATGAATTAAATATACTACAATATAGTTTATTCTGATAAATAGTATTGCAATGCAACGAAAAAGTCGTTGCACACGGAGCTATTTTCGCAACTGAATTCACTGCACGTAAAGAACGAATGAGTCGCAAAATTTTACAGCAAACAAGAGTTGAAATCAAACATAATTCAGATTGCGTAAAAGTAACTTGTAATATACGCAAGTTAGTGGAGCGTAAAAATCATAATAATTCGTTGTATATGTGTTGTATTGTAAATAAAGTAGTCTTTTGAATTCGCCTACGCGGGAATACCTAACTACCATGTTACACTCCCAATATTCAATTTTTAACAATTAGATAGGCCCTAATTTACTTTTAAATAATGAACCCTATACAAAATTAAACGAAAATATAATATAAAATATTTTTTATTTCACATTCCGTAACTGTGTAGTATCTAACTTTGCTCCTGAATAATGAATTCGTTACACTTAGCTTAATTCATTAACAGCTAATCGGAAATTTTAAGTACAGTCAAATAGAATAATCGCGAGGAAATCTAGAGGAGAATTAACTCTAATTTGCAGGCGGCCCCCGAGGCAGGCTAAAACTTGCTACCTCATTACATTAATTGCCCGTCGCAAAGGAGAATAACTATTAAAAATTCATTGTTTTCAGTCTTCTACTGAGTTCGCCTGGAGAGTATTATTAATATTTAACTCTGCTGAGACGCCGAGCCTAATGTTCCAATTTGAAATTCTTGCAAAACTTAATATTTTATCGGAGCGGACCCCTAAGGACCCGGTGCTTACTAATAGCATCCTTAATTTTTTGGCATTTCGCAGTTATTTGCATTAGGTGGCAGGGTAACCGCAGCGTATAAATTGGGCAGTACCACACTCCCCGCAATGGAGTACGCGTTAAACGAAAATAGTGTAGGAGTATGATTTCGGTGGGGCTTCTGGGTAGAAAGCTAGACTTTGCACGCTCAGTGGTTCATAAATTTTTCGTTTGTACCGCAGCGGAACCGCAGTAGCTACAGCGATCT